>CM052722.1:55530097-55601759 GCA_028551405.1 Uromys caudimaculatus | reverse complement strand
TTTCTAGGTCTCCTCTTTGGAAACCACCTATCCCCTCCCCCTCCCCCACCTCTATGAGGGAATTCCACCTCCCACCCACCCGCCCACCCACTCCCATATTCCCACCTTGACATTCCCCTTTACTGGGGCCTCTCCTCCCCCTGATGGCCAACAAGGCCCTCCTCTGCCACATATGTGGTCCGAACCATGGGTCCCTCCACGTGTATTCTTTGGTTGGTGGTCCAGCCTCTATGAGGACGGGGGGGGGGGGGTCGGGTCAGGCCAGTCGACACTTGGTATTTTCAAGTTCCATCCATTTGTGTGCAAATTTCATGAAGTCATATTTTTAATAGCTGAGTAGTACTTCATAGTGTAAATGTACCACATTTTCTGTATCTATTTCATCCAGCTTCTGGATGAAATTAAATATGGCTGCTATGACCATAGTGGAGCATTTATCCTTTTGAGTGTTGGCGCATCTTTTGGGTATATGCCCAGGAATGGTATACCTGGGACCTCAGGTAGAACTATTTCCAATTTTCGGAGGAACTGCCAGACTGATTTCCAGAGTGGTTGTACCAGCTTGCAATCCCACCAACAATGGAGGAGTGTTCCTCTTTGTCCACATCCTCGCCAGCATCTGCTGTCACCTGAGTTTTTGAACTTAGCCATTCTGACTGGTGTGAGGTAGAATCTCAGACTTGTTTTGATTTGCATTTCCCTGATGACTAAAGATGCTGAACATTTCTTTAGGTGCTTCTTAGCCATTTGAGATTCCTCAGTTGAGAATTCTCTGTTTAGCTCTGTACCCCATTTTTTAATAGGGTTATTTGGTTCTCTGGAGTCTAACTTCTTAAATTCTTTGTATATATTGGATATTAGCTCTCTATCAGATGTAGGGTTGGTAAAGATCTTTTCTCAATCTGTGGATTACCATTTTTGTCCTAGTGAGTGTCCTTCGCCTTACAGAAGCTTTTCTGTTTTTCTTTTTCTAATTTTTCCTTTTACTGAGTATTTTCTTTATTTATATTTTAAAAGTTATCCCCTTTCCAGATCTCTCCTCCAGAAACCCCCTTTCCCATCCCCCCTCCCCCTGCCTCTAAGAGGGTGCTCACCCACCCACTCCTGCTTTCCTGCCCTGGCATTCACCTACACTGGAGCGTCAAAACCCCACAGGACCAAGGGCTGTTCCTTCCACTGATTTCAAACAAGACCATCCTCTACCACATATGTAGCTGGAGCCATGAGTCCCTCCATGTGTATTCTTTGGTTGGTCGTCCAGTCCCCGGGAGCTCCGGGGGTCAGGCCAGTTGACAATGCTGCTCCCCCCACGGGACTTCAAACCCTCTCAGCTCCTTCAGTCCCTTCTCCAACTCCTCCATCGGGGACCCTGAGCTAACATTCATAGTCTTTACACATTTCAGTTTGTGTCTGTGTTTGGAAAAATAGCCCTCTCCTCTGTATAGACTAATTTACGTGACTCACCTTTACCTGCAAACCTGGCTGAAGAGTCCAGGTGGTTTTTGTTAGCTTTTGCACGTAAGCAGCCTTGTTTCTCCAGAAACTGATAATCTCTGTTTCCTTCTGGTCTTTGACTGTGTCACCTTGTTACAGTAACTTTTCTATGAGAGATGTGAATAATTATCCATTTATCCCATATAGGGCACTGCCAACAAAGTATGATTCGACCAAAGTCTAACTTGAGTACCATGCTATGTAAGAAATATATAAGGACATGGTTGTATTTTTCCACAGTGTCAGAATTTATTGAACAGATACAGTCTCAAGCAGTTTCAATGCTAGCTTGCTTGTCAGGCTTTCCCCTTTTTCCTTGGTAACTCTTGTGAAAGGACCATAGGTTTCTATGTTCTAACTTTAATTAATATGTTTATTTCAGATTCCACATAACACACCATAAAGTAAATGTATTAGTATGTCTGTGGACGTGGGCATGTATAAATTCCACACAATTACAAAGGGGCAAGGAATTTTGAAGAGGTCTGGAAAGCTGATGTTGAGAAACAAATGGGAATGTTAAGAGTCTCTTTGCTGATAAGATAATGAACCAGAAGGGACCTGAGGGGAAGAAGTTTCTCAAATGAGTCATTGCAGCTGCACTGCAGAGTTCGAGGTGCAAATTGCTGAGTCTTGCCTAGCCCTGGAGGAAAAGGGTCAGGAGCACAGAGATAAGTGGACAAAAAGAGGTCATGCAGACAGCATAAAGGGCTGCCACATTTTTAAGTGTATCCCCCTTGGTTTAAATTCTTTTGCTCTCTTTTATAAACCAGCCTTGGTTTATAAGATCGAAGGTAGCAGTTTCCTGGGATAGCCCCCACTCTAAATGTAGATGAATAACAAGAAGGTTAAAAGACAGCGCAGTGAGGAGAATGGAATACGTGGCCTGAAATTTAGCTTCCCTACCAGTCTTCAGCTTTTCTAGGCTTAGAGGAGGATTTTGGTTTTGGTGTTACTATGATGAAGGATGGCTGCCTGCCATAGTAAGGAGGCAGTTCATAATACTTTTAGGATTAAGATGGTGTTAATTATGAGATATCCTTTGGAAGATAAGAAGTCCCTCTCCTTCCAAAATGGGAGTGTGATCGTGGATAATATAAAAGGCATATACAGAAGTAGTTTAGATACTTTATTGGTGATCCCTTGGCTAGGGTTTTGCTAGGTTAGTTCAAGAAGCTCAGAGGTTGTAAAATGATTCCAGGTGGGAGGGGTCTCCAACTCCAGAACTGAGTCTGAGATAGCCATAGCATACCCCTTCTTAGGTGGTTCCTTCATTTTGGTTATGATTCCATCTATTAACTGTGTAGGGACTACAGCAGGTAAAGGAGAGGCAGAAATGTTAGGAAAAGGCTTAAGAACATGGTCTAATATCTCAGAGAAATCATGAGAAGGGGTTTTGAGGGGGCAGTAAACAAGGAGATAAATAAAAGTTAAGTGTAGTTGTATTTAGGGAAAGACATCTTTATAGAGATACATAGGTAGTTTTAGGAGAGTGGCTTGCATAGCTTGGAGTTAAAAACAGGAGGAGATCATAGAGACTGGAGGGTTAAGAAAGTTTGTAGACTGCCCTCTGAAAGAACCAACAAGCAGCTGAGTCAGATGCAGATATTTACACCCAACCAATGGACAGAAGCTGCTGGCCCCTGTGGTTGAATTAGGGAAAGGCTGAAAGAAGCTGAGGAGGGGGGTGACCCTGTAGGAGGACCAGCAGTCTCAATTAACCTGAACCCCAGAGATCTCTCAGACACTGGACCACCAACCAGGCAACATACACCAGCTGATATGAGGCCCCCAACACATATACAGCAGAGGACTGCTGGGTTTGGACTCAAAGAAGATGCACCTAACCCTAGAGAGACTTGAGGCCCTAGGGAGTGGGGAGGTCTGTTGGGGTGGAGGGATGGGAGGGTGGAGACATCCTCGTGGAGATGGGGGAGGAGGTATGGGATGTGGAACAGTCAGAAGGTGGACTGGGAAGGGGATAAAATCTGGACTGTAAAAAAAGATTAAATAAAAAAATGGAAAAAAAGGAGAAAGTTTGTAGATAATGAAACATACATGTCAGGATGGAGGGCTAATGAACCTCCACCACTTAGGTATCTTGGATTAGGAGATCAGTAACTACTAGAACCCTGTTTCCCCCTTCTGTCATTTTTTTTTATTGTTGGTAACATCCAGCTTTAACCCATGGTCATCAGATAGGATGTAGGATGCTATTTCAGTTTTGGTATATTTGTTGAGACATTTTTTGTGTCCTAATATGTGGTCCCTTGAAAAAAAGCTCCGTGAGTTGCTAGAAGAAAGTATATTTTGGGGTGTTTAGGTAGAATGTTCTCCAGAGATCTGTTAGATCCATTTGATATATGATATTTTGACTCCAGAGTTTATCTAATTATTGCTTGGATAATCTGTCTATTGGTGAGAATGGGCATTGAAGTCACCCACTATCACTGCATTCGGGGTAATATGTGATTTTAGATCTAATAGTGTTTGGCTGGACTGGCAGATATGTTTTTTCAGAACACTAGCTTTCAATGTGTCTATTAAAAAGTCAGGTCTTGGAGCTAGAAAGAAGACTCAGCAGATAAAAGCATTGTGGGCTCTTCCAGAGGACCCAAGTTTGATTCCCAGGACCCACATGTGGCTTATCAAAGTTTTTAAGTTCAGTTCTTTTGGATTCAGTGCCATAACCTGGACTCCACAGGCACCAGACCCACATATGGTGTACAAAGATACATGCAGGCAAATATTCATCAAAAAAAAAATTCTTATTTTTGAAAAAAAAAGGGTTAAAAACCTGCTTTTATATGTGACTTGATGTTTCTCTCTTACAGCTTTTAATATCCTTTATTCTGTACATTTAGGTTTTAATTATGGTATACCACAGTGAGTTTCTTTTCCGGCCTTGCCTATTTGGTGTTCTGGATACCTTTTGCACCTTGATAGGCATGTCTTTCCTTAAATTTGAGAAATTTCCACCTGTAATTTTGTTGAAAATTATGCTTTATGCCTTGACCTGGTTTCCTTCTCTTTCCTCTGTTCCTATTATTTGTAGATTTGGTGTTTTTATAGTGTCCTATATTTCTTGGCTGTTTTGTTCCTATTTAAAAAAAAACAAACAAACAACCTTCTCTTTGACTGAGGTACCTATTTTCTTCTATCTTGTCTTTAGTGCTTGAGATTTTCTCTTCCATCTCTGTACTCTGTGGGTGAAGCTTATCTCTGGGGTTTTTGCTTCACTTCCTGAATCTTTCCTTTAAAGTTTTATTTCAGTTTAGCTTTTCTTCAATGATTCTTTTTGTTTAATTCTATTTTCATATAGTGAATTGTGTTCATTATTTCACTCAACTGTTAGTATTTTTCAGTCTTCATTCAGGCATTTGTTCATATCCTCTTTGAACTGGTTGTATTTATAAGTGGTTATATTTATAATTGCTCTAAGTCCTTGTCTTGTACATCAACTAAATTGCTTTCCTCGAGGATTATTATGCTTAGGGTTCTGGTTTCAGGACGAAGTATATTGTCTTTGCTGTTCATGTGTTTTGTCATTTTGCAATTAGATCTGTGGTTAGATCATTTTGTGGTGCTTTGTGGTATGCATATCTTCTCTCACATTTTGTGTGGGTTGTAGACCAGCTGAATGATGCTTGGTTTTCAATCTTGGGGCCGCTCTTGGGTCTGGGTGGAGTCCCAAGTAGTCACAGAATGGAGTCATGAATGGGGTGTCTTATTAGGCAAACAGGGCCAGAGAAGGATCTGGGGAGCTCTAATTATAATTCGGGGGCTCTACACAGTCCCAAAGACCATGGACTGGCTCTGGAGCTCCTACTTACAGTCCTAGTTCAGAGTTCACTCTACACAGTTCCAAGTCTGCACCAAGGGTTGGTTTTGGGTGGCTTTGAGTTTTTAGTTAATGACACATGGGCAGGAAATGGAGCAAGGGGGCTTCAGTTAATCAGTCAGTGGAAGCAGAGGTGGAGGAGCAGGAGGTGGAGAAGGCAGGTCTGAAGGGGTAGGAGCGGAAGCTGGCTTGGAGGGGCCGAAGGGCCATAAGAAGGAAGGTCAGCATGCTCACCCCAGTCAAAGTTAGTGAAGGAGTCCTTGGAATGAGTAAATTTTTCCACAGCAACATTTTTTTCATTTAGTAGCAGGATTTGGAGGGTGGTAAAAGATTGACAGAAAGAAGGTCAGTAACAGATAGAAGATAGCCTGCATGTAAGGAACTGCAGACCAACTTGCAACTGCTCTATATGAAGTTCTTTAAATCTCTAAGAATGTTAAATGCTACCAGTTTCAGGATTCTGTTTGTGGACAGTGTACCCAAAGAAAATCATTTTTGATATCTCCCCCCAAATCAAATGTTTTGAGGCTATGCAAAAGGCAGTAAAGAGAGAATCTTTAGTTAGGCGAGATTTGGTGGTACTCATTATGAGGTCTGCTGAGTTAAACAGGGTATGAACGAGTAAAACATCCCTGTGTCCCTCAGGTTCCCTTCTAGAATTGTGGGCAACCGACCGTCATTAGGTCTTGTTCAGAGAACAAATCAATATCCAGAGTAACCCCTGACCTCTTGTTAGGATTTCCGAACAGATAGTCAGCAAATCCTGGAGACTTAAGAGGAGGACAAAGGTCTGCTGTTAGGTGCAAACACAACAATGGCAAGGGTGGAGCGGTCCCACAGAGCAATCCACCTCAGTAGTACCTGCCTCAGGTGTGGGCACCAGAACTTAGATTTGGGAGGGAGGGAAGGAGGGAGGGAGGGAGGGAGGGAGAGAGAGAGAGACAGAGAGAGAGAGAGAGAGAGAGAGAGAGAGAGAGAGAGAGAGAGAGAGAGAGAGAGAGAGAGAGAGAGAGAGAGAGAGAGAGAGAGACAGAGAGAGAGACAGAGAGAGAGACAGAGACAGAGAGAGACAGAGACAGAGACAGAGACAGAGACAGAGACAGAGAGAGAAGAGTGCTGTTTAAAGGAGGCATGGACGTGTTGAGGTTGCCCATTAGGAGAAAGGTATTAGTTCTGGCAGCACAGCAAGATCTAAAACAAAGCCCCAGCCCACTTGAACAAAGAAAAGTGTTCTGTAAGATTCCTTAGGAGGTGGGAGACAGGGGGAACATGGTGAACCACAAAGAAATAGGTAAAGGTCCCTTGGCATTACCGAATTAGGTTGAAAGGCCCCACATGTTCTGCTACTGGGTTAGGCAGGTGCTTGGAAAGTCCTTAGCACACTCTCAGGTAAACTTTCAGGTTGAGATGCGTGCAGAACACTTGGCCTGGTAATATGACCTGTGTGCCATGACATGTGGGATATATGGGCATTGTTAGTGAATGGCACGTGTGATAGGACAATGGTCATGCTGCCTGTGACCCAGTAAAGCAGGGTGCCTAGAGAACAAGTAGGGTGTGGTTTTGTCCTGCTTATAGCCGTCTCTGTGCAAAGCCTTGTTATCTGGAAGGCCTCTTTTTTTTCTAGGAGGGACGAGTTTCCTGCCTATGTGAGGTAGTAATACAATGTTTTATTTTAATTTATTGAAGAACCAGAATGACTGTGGTTTTGATTAGCATTTCCTTAATGATTAGTGATAGCATTTTTATTTTACTTACTGGTGTTGTGCTGTGGCTTTTTTCACTGGGCATAACATGATTTCATCACCATGTTAGAGATGAGACTATCGTGCCCTGGTAACCATGACAACTAATTGAGCTAAATAATGTTGTGATAGTTAGGTCTGTGGTAATATAATGGAGTTGTTATCATCCTTTAGAAGAAGGAGGTTGGGGGAGGGTTACAAGATCTTCGGTGGAGATTCTCTCCAGTATACCCTTCTACTACTCTTCTAGTTGCAGGTAACCTCAAGAGGTGCTAGAATATATATAGGAAGTGAGAAGTTGAATGGGGATTCTGTGATGTATCATACATGAGCTAGTCGTCTGTAATGAAATGAGATTTGGGTATTTTGGAGTTACTTAGGCACATTTAGATTACTCTTCACCCATATTTACCAATAAGTTGATTAGTTCACCAGGATTTGACTTTGCTGAAGTCCTAAATTTAATGTATTCTTGGTGCCTTGTCTGAAGTAAATGTTTGTTTACATCTCCCTAGGTAAATATAATGCAACATTTTACTGCTCTTTCATACACTTTCCTTGAAAAATATCTTTTCAGATCACTTGACCTTTAAAAAATTAATTTACTTTTGCTGTTGAGTTATTTCAGTTCCCTAATATTGTCTGCATATGAATCATTCTCCACGTGTATAGTTTGCATATATTTACTCCAGCCTTTTATGTTATCACTCAGTGGTGTTTTCTTTCTTTTTATTTTTATTTAACAGCATTTTAAGATTATTTATTTTGTTGGTGGTGTTTTGTTCTAATAGTTTCAAAGATTTTCTCATTCTAACCCTTGTAAAAAAATGTAGTATAAGAGATAGGACAAGCATCTATGGCGACTCTGTAAATGAAGAAACCAAAGTCACAGTGGCCAAGATAAGCATTCAGGTGTTTCTCATTTACATTGCAAGATCACATTGTTTTTCCTTGTAGTATAATCAGGGAGAGGAAAAAGCTATCGTCTGTTTTGAGCATGAGTCTTAAAGCCTTTTTCTTCTCTTTTCTTTCTCTCTTTTCATTCTTTTTTGTAGAAACAGGTTTTTAATTTTTATTCCTTTGTGGTTTCCATAGGCTTGTATAAACAATTGGAATGATGAAGTCAGATGGGTGTCTGTTCATTCAAGTTTGGAGGGATAATGAAGTCTATCTACTCTTATCCAGCCAACTGAAAACAAATTTTGCTTCTAGAATGCACAACAAACCTGGAGGAAGGAGTCAATAACTGGGAGATCCACTTAATTGGGTACATTGTTTCCAGCACTGTCTGACCATAGGAACCACTGAAATATGTATGTTGGCATGGTGGGGTCTAAGGGCTTATTAAAAATAGGACGTTTATTCTCTACCACTCAAAATCTCTAGGGAGAAATCTGGAAAGTATATTCTTAACACATGCCTCACGTGACTCTTATGATGATTAACGTTGTGGAATACTCTCCTGGCTCTATTGATTGGGATCCACTGATCAGGTTTTGCTGCCTGGTATTAATTGAATCAAGTTCATCTCAACAAAACTTTAGATGACTTTTCCCAAAAGGTTAACAGAACTACGAAGCCTTCTTCAATTTATTTACAGTTGTAATGGTGTTCTTCTTAATATTTTTCACTTCTATAGGGACACTGACATGTTCTTAATGAATTATGTTATAGATGGTTTACTCAGGAAAATAGTCAGAAAGGAAAAACATTAAAACTTAAAATCACGTGTACTAAAAGCAGAAGTGTGTGCATCTCTGTGTGTTTGAGGTCATCCTGATGAACTTCGTGAGTTCCAGGCCAACCAGGGCTGCATAATAATGTGACTCTATTTTTTTTTAAAAAAAAATAAAAGGCATAGATTTGGCTTGGGATGTAGGTCACATGGTAGAGTGCTTACCTATCATGAGCGAAGCCCTTGGTTTGTGTTCAAATTAAATAAATATATAGATTTTGATCTTTGATGGTTATATAAATACGAATGATATTTTTACAATATATAGTCGTAGGTAAAGAATTGTTACAATCAACAGGTATGCTGGTGCACACTTTCAGTTTTGGCTACTTGCAGGCTGATCCGAAGTGATCGCTAAAGTGTGAGATCAGTCGTGACAACATATGAATACTCTGTTGAAGTGCTTCCCTCATTTCTTGTCTTCTCAAAAGAAAAGTTTTGGCTAAGAGACATGGAATGTTTAAGCAGAAGTTTATTTAGCAAAGCAAAGCAAAACAAAGCAAATCATATCAGAGCTTGGAAGGAGCTGACATAAAGGGGTAGAGTCCTCACTGGGGTCTATATTGTGAAGTTTTAACAAGTTTTTATGATTATTTGAGAGGATAATTAACATTTCTATGTAGGTGACTTGACCCCTTTCCTGCTGCCCATATTATGGTGAATTAGATCCCCTTTAGGGGTATTTCTTCCCATGATCTTCTTGAAAAGCACACAACGGGAATATTAAAACCACAAAGTAAGTAATATAATGGAGTGAGGGTCTTTTGAGGATGGATGTCCTTCTTTACTGTGCCTGGGTTAGAACTGAGAAAATTCTATGGTCCCTGAGTTTGTGATATAGTGAGAAAAATCCAACTGTACCTTCAAGGATATTTAACTACAAGAGGCATTCTGATAGTCAAGTGCTATGAGCACCAAAATATAGCTACTATTTCCTTGGTTCTCTCACATCTAATTCCCTGTGTAACCAGCAGGCATAGCTAGCAAGATACAGCCCCAGCTTTCCTTGGTGACCCCCTATCTAACCCCTTGTCTACTTAGTCTCAACCTCATTGAAAAGAATTCGTTATTAATCTCAGCAAGATAAATGTGAGTTTTCATATCTCACCTTGCCAGTGATTTATTCAATATGTTTGAAGGAGCAGTGGGCTTGATAGTAACAAAATTACAAGGACTACCTGTGTCCTCTATATACATGTTATTAGAACATGTATGGTATTGACACCATTTTCCAGGGCCAATTAACATGATCATGTGAGATTTCTTTCCTCCTTAGTTCTATTAATATGTTTTATTACATGATTGATTTTTGTGTGCTGAACCACATTCATAAATCCAGATTGATCATAATGTATAGTGAACATGCTTAGTTCTATTTCTCTATGATTTGATTGAATAACTTTATATGTCTGTGTGTGTGTGTGTGTGTGTGTGTGTGTGTGTGTGTGTGTGTTCATAGAAGTTATTTAACATGTAGTGGAATAAAATCCTACTGTCCTTATCTGGCATGGGTATCAGATAATACTGGCCTCAAAAAAACAAGTTAGGGAGTTTTACTTGCTGCTTGATGTTTTCTAAGCATTTGAGAAGAATTGATGTTAATTATTTCTAAATGTTTGAATGAATTCACTGCTGATGCCATCTCTAGGTTGTTGTTTTATTTCCTGGGGGGATTTTTATTATAAATTCCATCATTACCTGTTATCTGTCAGCTTATATATTTTTTTATTTCTTTTTAATTCATCATGGTTGGCTTGTATGGTTCTTATCCTATTTCCCAATCACTCATATTAATCCCTTATGATTCATGTGTTTATTTCTGGAAGTTTCTGGGAATAGCCCTGGTGTCAGTTCAGCTCTAGTGATGATCAGGCTGTATCATAATGAAGGAAGCAAGTGCAAGTGGGAAAAATCACATAACAAGATGAGAAGCTACGGAGAAAAGTGGCAATTTTAGTACAAGCAAAATAGGTCTAAGTTCAGGCAATTTAATGAGAGGAACTATCTTAACACTGTCAATTTGAAGCTATTTGTGTTTTAAATATATTGTCAAAGTAATTACCACTGTTTTGTCTTGTACCAGGGACTTTTAGACAAGTGACAAATGGCAAGGTAATTTCCTGGTACATGCATATTTTATTAAATTGAACTGCTTGTTGTATATTATAACTGATATTTCATACTTATTGCAGAAGTTTTCCCATTCACAAATAAGAATACTGCTAAGTCATACCTATGATATAGCTTTGAGAATTTAAGTACATTTTCAAGATAAAGTTCTCATTTTTACCTCTTTATTGTACTTTCCTTGAATGAGGCTGAAAATGTTTAAAGCATAATATACAAGGCTCTTTGTAGCACACTTGTCTCCAGAATGTAAGGGCCTAGTAGGAAGGCCCTCAGGCTTCCATGATGATGTGCATACTGTGCTCTTGAACTTCCAGAACTATGAACTAAATAAATATTGTTTTTTTTTTTACATAACACATTTAAAGCAGAGAAATCCAGACAGAGAACAACAAAAATCTATAAGACAGATTGGTAGTAAAAGAAAGAAAAATTTAAGGCGAACATCTATCAAGGTTCAAATTTATTGTACAGAATCTTGGGTCATACATAGATTTTAGTGGGAGGAAATATAATGAAGCTTTAACTGCTTCCTGATGATACTGGCAAGAAAATAAATCATATTCTTTCCATAGGAAAAAAAGATCCATAGTCATCTGTACTATATGAACAGTGTGGGTGATATGTAAATAGGAAACACTTTGGCCATACTTACTATTTTGTTTTGTTTTTCTTTCTTTATTGCTTATTTTATTTATTTGTATTTCAAATGTCCCCCTTCCAGGTTTCCCCTATGCAAACTCCCTATCCCCTTCCCCTTGCCCCCTGCTTCTATGAGGGGGCTCCCCTACCCACCCACCCACTTCCACCTCACCACCAAGCCTTCACAGGACCAAGGGCCTCTCCTCCCATTGATGCCAGATAAGGCCATCCTCTGCTACGGAGCCATGCGTCCCTCCATGTGTACTCTTTGATTGGTGGTTTGCTCCCTGGGAGCTCTGGGGTTTCTGCTTGGTTGATATTGTTGTTCTGCCTATGGTGTTGCAAACCCCTTCAGCTCCTTCAGTCCTTCCCCTAACTCCTCCATTGAGGACCCCGTGCTCAGTCTGATGGTTGGCTGCAAGTATTCGAATCTGTATTGGTCAGGCTCTGATAGAGCCTCTCAGGGGACAGCTATATGAGATTCCTGTCAGCAAGTGCTTCTTGGCATCAGCAATAGTGTCCGGGTTTGTTGGCTGTATATGGGATGTATCCCCAGGTGGGGCAGTCTCTAGATGGCCTCTCCTTCAGGCTCTGCTCCACTCTTTGTCCCTGTATTTTCTTTAGACAGGAGCAATTCTGGGTTAAAATTTTTGAGATGGATGGGGGACCCCATCCTTCAACTGGGGGCCATGCCTAACCTCTCCATATGGCCGCTACAGGTTCTCTCTCCCGTTTGTTGCATATTTCAGCTAATGTCATCCCTATTGGGTCCTGGGAGCCTCTTGCTTTCCTGGCATCTGGGACTTTTTGGTGGCTACCCCCAGTTCCCCATTCCCCATTGCTACACACCTCCTTTCAATTTCTTGACTCTCTGTACATCTCCCCCATCTCCTCCCACACCTGATCTTGCTCCCTTTTTCCCCTCCCCCTCCTCTCTCCCTCTCAAGTCCCTCCCTCCCTCTACCTCCTGTGATTATCTTGTTCCCCCTTCTAAGTTGGACTGAAGCATCCACACTTTCTTCCTTCTTCTTGAGCTTCATATGGTCTGTGAGTTGTATTGTGGGCATTGTGAGCTTTTGGCCTAATACCCACTTATCAGTGAGTGAATACCATCTGTGTTCTTTTGTGACTGGGTTACTTTCTAAAATCAGAAATAGTATTCATGGTATGGTGCTCTTTACAAAAAAGGCTGGGGGGATTCCAAGTATTTTAAAAAGTGGTTATTCCCCTGAGGTGTCTGGTTTCTCACTGGAATTAAGTTTACCTCTAAATATCTTGTACCTTTTTCTTATTTAGGATAGAGATAGACATGTAGAGGAAGTAGGTGTCAGGATGCTAACATTTCTAAAGTCCCTATGAGCCTGGTGTGTGTGTGTGTGTGTGTGTGTGTGTGTGTGTGTGTGTGTGTGTGTGTACGATTTCTTTTTTTTTAAGATTTATTTTATTTATATGAGAACTCTGTAGCTGTCTTCAAATACACCAGAAGAGGGCATCGGATCCCATTACAGATAAGTCATGAGCCACCATTTGGTTGCTGGGAATTGAACTCAGGCCCTCTGGAAGAGCAGTCAGTCCTCTTAACCGCTGAGCCATCTCTCCAGCCCTCAGGGTTTCTTATTTAATCATTTTAGTGGTGCCAGGAGATAGTCTTAATCACATCATTATAGGATAAAGAAAGTCTCAGAAATTAAGTCACTTGCCCACAATTAGGAAGAAAAGGAGCTAAGAAAAATGTAGCATTATCTATCTATCTATCTATCTATCTATCTATCTATCTATCTATCATCTATCTATCTATCTAGAGAGAGGGAGGGAGGAAGAGAGAGAGAGAAAGAGAGAGAGAGAGAGAGAGAGAGAGAGAGAGAGAGAGAGAGAGAGAGAGAGAAAGAGAGAGAAAGAGAGAAAGAGAGAGAGAGAGAGAGAAGTGATAGGGCAAAATATATTTGGGGAGCTTTATTATTGTTGTTCTAATTTTCTCTTATACATATGGAATTCCTCCTTTTAAAGTTAAAAAATTGGTAGGGTCTCATGTAGCCTAGTCAGTCCTCAAACTTACCATGTAGCCCAGAATAACCTTGAAGTTCTGACCCTCCTGCGTCCACCACTCACGTACTGGAATTATACCTGTATAGCATTATACCCTATTTATGAGGTGCTTAGGATTCGACTAGGACTTTAAGCATGTTAGGGAAGCAGTTTACCAATTGAGCTATATCAAAAGCCACAGTTCATCTAGTTTTATTGAAACTGCTTCCTACTATGTTCAAAGAAAAATATTGTTCAATTTCATTTAAAAATGAGTCAGTATTTAGTGGATTTCTAGTTACACAGATATTTAATATCTGTAAGCTGATCTACCATAATAGCCAAAAGGGCAAGAAACCATTCATTCACTTTTTGAAGACAAGGTAAGCCCAAATTTGACATCTGCAATGTCAATAATAGAGACTTTGCACACTGTATGTAAAACCTCCTATATGCAAAACTCATGTCCCTAACATGGCAAACAGTAAAGAAAGAAAAAAATGCCTGACACCAAGTTCCCACATGTTGTGTCTTTAGGAGAGATTTGGATCACTAAATTAGATGATGGTATTGGAAGTCCCCAAATTATTGTAATTTAACTTACAATATTTTTTTTTTAATTTTTATGTTGGTACAAAACAAAGTACATAGTCAATAGAAAATATATTTGTGATTTAGAATTTTGTTCTTTTCATGGGTAAATTGTGTGTAACACAGTATACACATCATTCTGGCCATCTGCAGCAGGGCCTCTGCTCCAGTCAGCCATGTGAGTGTAAACAGCTGGTATTTTACAGTGCTGGGTTACTAAACTGTGATAATCAAGAGGTTTGATATATTAAATACATTTAAAACATATTTTATTCATAATGGGTTTATTGGCATGCAATCAGTTTAAGTTAAGCCAATGTACTCTAGAAAGTAAACAAACAAACAAAATAAAAAACAAAACAAAAAATAACCCAAGATATTCTTTACTTAAACTCAGGCTGTGAAACAAAAGCTGATTCTCAAAAATGAATTACAAATAGCTGTGATCTGTGTTAGTTAGGAGTCTCTAGTAAGAGAAATCCAAGTGAAGGAATTTGCCACAGCAGTTTTGGAATGTGCTCCAGAGTGGCAGCCATTGTTAGTCCTTGGTGTGCTTGGCTGGGGAAGCTGAGTCATAGAAACTTGATGGCTATCAAAGCCAGCCCGTACCAGCAGCTTTTGGGTGCTTTTCTCACAAATTTGCAGAATGAAATTCATAGACCATAGAGAGAGAGTTTTAGAAAGAAGTATTTTATCATAGGGAACTTAAGAGAAAACAGAGCGATGGAGAAGGAAGAGTCTCAGGAAATGGAGCCCCATTGAGGCTCATTACCTTAAGAGTTAGTAAGGTTTTACTGGCCTGAGGAATCAATCAGGGAGTGAGCTGGTTGTTCTGGTTTTCCACTTTTCACCTCAGGTGTCCAGGTGCCTCACTGTCTCAGGAATGTTCTCAGGTCTGTTTTCAAGAAAGGGGTAAACCACGAAAGAGAAAGTGATAAGGAAATTACTGCCTGGTGTCGGGCCAGGTGCAGAGGCAGATGTCCTTGTTATCTGGCAAGGACAATTCCAGCTTCTAGCTACGAAAGAAAGCGATTTTCTTTCTTTTCTTTTGTCTTTTTAAAATTAAAACTGCATAAACATTTCATGTCTTCTGTTCCCATCAAATGAAGACAAAGAATTGACTCACTCAAATATAGAGGTAAAGAAGTCTCAAAATCTGTGGTGGTACCACCTCAATATAGTTAATATATTTATTCTAAAATGTATAGACACAGACAAAGGGAGGCAAGTGTTGGTGAGAGTGTAACGAAATCATAATCTTTGTTAACTGTTGGAATTTTTCACTGAAGAGAGGGACATTATTAGACAGAGTGAATGGAATGTATGTCTATATAGATTTTCTATGGAAAAATTATATACATAATTTCAAAGGGGACTCTACTGATGATCACAGAAACATATATTTGATGTAATATATCCTCCACCTTCATCAAAGAAAGTTAGGTTTGCAGTTGATGGTGATTGGCATGCAATCAGTTTAAGTTAAGCCAATGTACTCTAGTAAGTAAACAAGCAAACAAAATAAAAAACAAAACAAAAAATAACCCACAAGAGACCCAAAGACCACAGAGACCCAAAACTGTTCAAGTTTCAAAGACTAAGACTGAGGAATATTCAGCCCTAAATAAAGCATGTATATCATACAACCTCCTCCGAAAGCTCAGGGATCATTGCAGAAGAGGGCCAGAAAAAAATATAAGAGCCAGAGTCAGTGGAAAACTGCAAGGAAACTATTTTCTGGATACAGTAGGGCAGCAGTCCATATGAATTCAAAACAGTTGCAACAGCATGTACAAGATCAGAGCAGACAAAACCTCAGCATAGAGAGGGAGAACTGGACATTCAGTCCCACCTCTATCAGATGAGCCAGTAGAAACTGTTAGATACTGGAAGATGAAGGATCAATTGTTTCTAGGAGTATAGATACTGAGGAGTAAACCACACTCGAGTGTAAAGCCACACACCTAGCTTATAATGGTCCGGTTGATGGAAGACACCAAGTTGGAAGGTAGGGAGGGAGGTTGGTTTTAGAAGTGTTGAGGAAGTATTTATGATAAAAATATAAATTTCTCAAAAAACCAACAAACGTGTGGGGGGCTATATGTGTAGTTTTTTATACAAATCACTCAAATATAAAATTCAGATAATTTTAGCCACTAGAAGCATGGAAAGTAAAAATTAAAAAAGGCACTTTTTCTACAATGTTACAAAGCCAAAACCCAGATGAAGATAGCAAAAACCAGGGTCTATTATGCATTCCTGCCCTCATTCCAGAGTATTTAACAATTTTGTCATCCCCTTGGAATCTGCAACACATTGATTTCAGCCCCCCTTATGGACATCCAAGTCCACTGACGCTCAACTACGTTATATACAAATCTGCATTATCTTTGTATACAAGATATGCACATCTTTCCACCATAGTAAATTATGTCTATATTATAATGCCTAACACAATTTACAGCTATATCTAGGTATTATGTTGTTTTAGGTAATAATAATAAGAAATTAGTTTGGACATATTTAGTGCAGACCCAACCACAACAGGCCTAACTGCATAGAACATGACTAGGAGAGAAGATGAACAATCCTCAAATGGAGGAGCTCAGAAATAGAGACTTCATTCCTATGGAGTAAGCACAGTATTTAGCACTGGTAAATTCAAGTTTTGTCTTATAAAAATCTCTGAGATTATTTTTCATTATTTCTAATCCACAATCTGATTGAATCTATAAATGCATAACCCATAGACATGGAGGACCAACTGCATTTACTTTTTAAATTAAGGTCTGGGAATCTAACTCAGTGGGAGAGCACTTGCCATGTACAAACAAGACTCACAGTTTCATTTGTAGCACTGCATTTAAAAATTTAAATGCCTTTCCTTTAGACAGGAACGTTTCTAGGTTTAAAATGTTGAGATGTGTGGGTGGCCCCATCCCTCAACTGGGAGCCATGCCTATCTACTGGAGGTGGTCTCTACAGGTTGTATCTCCCCTTCGTTGCCTATTTCAGCTAAAGTCATCACCATTGGCTCCTGGGAGCCTCTAACTTCCCTGGTGTCTGGGACTTTCTGGTGGCTACCCCAGTTCCCTATCCCTCACTGCTACATGTTTCTATTCAATTTCCTGACCCTCTGTACTTCTCTCCTGTCCCTTCGAATACCTGATCCTGCCACCCCCACCCCCCACCCCCGTTTTCCCTTCCTCTCCTCTCTCCCTCCCAGGTCCCTCCCTCCCTTTACTGCCTGTGATTATTTTGTTCCCCCTTCTGTGTAGGATTGAAGCTTCCACACTTTGGTCTTCCTTCTTCTTAATCTCCATATAGTTTTTGGGTTGTATCGTGGGTATTCTGAGCTTTGGGGCTAATATCCACCTATCAGTGAGTATATACCATGTCTGTTCTTTTGTGACTGAGTTACCTCACTCAGGATGATATTTTCAAGTACCATCCATTTGCCTGCAAATTCCATTAAGTCATTGTTTTTAATAGCTGAGTAGTACTCCATTGTGTAAATGTACCACATTTTCTGTATCCGTTCCTCTGATGAGCGACATCTGGGTTGTTTCCAGCTTCTGGCTATTATAAATATGGCTGCTATGAACATAGTGGAACATGTGTCCTTATTACATGTTGGAGCATCTTTTGGGCATATGCCCAGTAGTAGTATGGCTGGGTCTTCAGGCAGAACTATTAACAATTTTCTGAGGAAATGCCAGATTGATTTCCACAGTGGTTGTACCAGCTTGCAGTCCCACCAGCAATGGAGGAGTGTTCCTCTTTCTCCACATCCTTGCCAGCATCTGCTCTTGCCTGAGTTTTTGATCTTAGCCATTCTGAAATGTTCCTGTCCAAAGGAAAGACAGAGACAAAAATGGAACAAAGATGGAAGGAAAGGCCATCCAGAGATTGCCCCACCTGGGGATCCATTCCAGCTGCAGACACCAAACCCCAACACTATTGCTGATGCCAAGAAGCGCTTGCTGACAGGAGCCTGGTATGGCAGTTCCCTGAGAGGTTCTACCAGTCCCTGACAAATACAGATGCAGATACTCACAGCCAACCATCGAACAGAGCCTGAGGACCCCAATGGAAGAGCTAGGGGAAGGACGAAAGGAGCTGAAGGGAATTGTGACTTCATAGGAAGAACAATATCAACTAACTGGATCACCCAGAGCTCCCAGGAACTAAACCACCAACCAAAGAGTATACAGGGAGGGAGCCATGGCTCCTGCTACATATGTAGCAGTAGATGGCCTTCTCTGACATCAATGGGAGGGGAGGGAGGCTTGATGCCACAGCATAGGGGAATGCTAGAGGGGTGAGGCAGTAGTGGGTGAGTAGGTGAAGGAGCACTCTCATAAAGGCAAAGGGGGGGGGGGATGGGATGGGGATGTTGTGGAGGGGTAACTGGAAAGGGAGATATCATTTGAAATATAAATGAATAAAATGATTAATAAAAAATTTTAAGCTCATATTTACTAAAGTGAAAGCATCATTCTGCATGCCTAAGCATCTGCAGAAACCTGGGAGTGTCTCAACTGGTCTGCTCCATTGTGTTGCTGCAGCTACATTATTTAAACAATCTTTATCATGGGCACTAGGAACAATACCTGATCTCAACGTAACAGGTCTCAGTTTGCTACTAGCTTACAGAATATTGAACTATGCTTGGGAACTGGTTACCATCAGTCCTTATCTCTATAAATCCTGTCTCCCACTACCTCAAAATGTTCACTTTGTTCCCAAATGCACATTAATGTGGCTTTACATAGCATACCGTATCTGCAACGATAAGCAAATGTATTATTGCTCTTCTCATCTAGTCTTGATTTTAGCCATTCTCATGACCCAGTGGCAGAAATCTCTTTCTGTCAATATGAGGAGGAAATAATCAAAAATCAAAACATACTGCTAGGAATTTCTTCCCACCACACATAGCAATAGATAAACTTGTTATGAGTATAGCCATAGGATGGAGCACAATATGTTAGCTAAAATTTCAAACTGAAAAATGAAAATAGAACTATCATATGTTTAGGAATTGCCATTTTTGGATATATAATCAAAATATTTGAAAAATGGACTTAGAGAGATGGCTCAATGGCCAAGAGTGCTTACTGTTCTCTTAGAGGATCCAAGTTGTTACTCGCACCCTTGATTTACAACTGTAATTCCAGCTCTGTAGAATATGAGCCTCCTCTAGTTTCTGTGGGTATCTACACATCCACATCCACATAACAAAAACAACAGCAACAACAACCATAATATTTTTTAAGGGATTTGAAAGGAAAATCTCAAAGAGATATATCTGCCTTACTCTATCCATTGCAGCATTTTTTTTGAAATAGCAAAATATGGTAACAACGTAAATTTTATCAAGGAATGAATAAATAGAGAAAATGTGGTATTTCTGTGTACATGCACATAATATTTTATTACACTGTATATAAATATGTATATAGAATAGAATATTATTCACCCCATATAAAAAGTAACCTTGCTACTTATAAGTATATGAAAAATATCATGTTAAGTGAAGTAAGCTAAGCACAGAGTGGCAAACACTGCGTAATTTTACTTATGTGAATGATATTTTTAAAATAGTTAAATGTGCCAGGTATAATGGTTCATACCTGTAAACCCAGGACTCAGGAAACTGAGCAAGGGAGATTGGGAGTTTCAGGCTAGCCTAGGCTGTAATATATGTATATTTGTAAATGTCAATACAGAAAATTTAGCATAATATACTATTAGGTTGAAAAGTTTAAGTTATGATATCATATCTATATAAAAGTACTACTAGTGGTTGACTTCTGGTGTTACATTTATAGGTTTTCAGGTAAGACTATATATATATATATGTATACATGCACATATACTAACATACATATAATTGTATGTGTGTGTGTGTGTGTGTGTGTGTGTGTGTGTGTGTGTGTGTATACATACATATTTATGCTGAGATCCTAGAGGAAGAATCTCACACATAGCCTGTACCTGTCCTAGTGCTTGCTATGCAGTTCAGGCTGCAACTCAGAGTGATTCTGTCATGATGGCATTACAGTGTAGGCCATTGAGCCTGGTTCTATACATGCATTTTAGTCCTAGAATGTTACTGAAGAATCTACTGCTAGTGGTTATGTTGGGTGTTAAAATTATAGGTTTTTAGGTGAAGAAAGGGAAAACAGAAATTGATTTTTATATCTTTTTATTTTTATTTGATTGTATTTCATATTAAGGGCTTGTTTGAGGGTAGCACACTGACAATGCTTTTTTTATGTCACATTTAGGAAGCCCTGGACTTTTGGAATGCAACCCTTTGCACAAAATCAACAGGATTATTGACAGTGTCCTTTACCTAAGCCAGAACTTTAGGCTTCAGTGTGTTTCCTAAAACGAAGTTGACCTGAGAGTCTAATAGAAAGACAAATTTGACTTCAATTTCAGTCTTCCTTAGGGGAGAATTCACCTTATCCTGTAAATGTCCACACACTCTGTTCCCTCTCTAAATGGGTCTTAGTAAATTTAATGCTAATTGATTTTTATTACCTTATTTATTTTCTTAGTTAAAATATGCTCTTAGGAGCTTTAAAAAGAACTGCACTTCCTTCATAAGCTTCTACTTAATAGGCATTGTCATCATAGGTCGTCTTTAGCATTGCTAATGCTTAGACCCCAGCACATTTCTAGCAAATAAAATCAGGTTTTATTTAGTTCAATTTAAAGAATGAATCAGCTTTGGATGTCCTCTAAATGAATTACAAATTAATTGGCTGAGTGTGTTCAGTGTTCTGTTCATTACTTCTTCCATTCTGACAGTAATGTAGGTTAACTCGCACTAGAGAATTGGGTGCAATGGAAATTCATGGGAATATTCATGACAGCAGTTGCAATGAATTATTTGAACCTTCCTAGAATCTTCTACAATTGATTTTATCAAGGGTCTTGAGAATTTTAATTCCACAACTGTGGTGCAATCAATGTAGGATGAATAAGTGATGTGATTTTTATGTTGCTAATAACAACGTTAGACCCCTTTGATGAGAAAAAAAATCTTTAAATGGCATGTTTAGATTCATTCATTTCAAACATATGATTTAATAATAGTACTTACAATAAATATTAATTTTTAAGTAAGGAGAAACAGATTTAACTAGTAATCATTTTCAAGCTTTATTTTTTAATTGTATGTATGTGTGTGTGTGTGTACCTGAACATATGCTTGTGCACCACATGTTTGCAGTTGCCTGTGAGACCAGAACACGTGGGCAGATCCCTTAGAAGTATAGTGATAGGTAAGTTGTGAGCCGTCCAGCATCAGTGCTGTGAATCAAATTTGGATTCTCTGAAAAAAAACAGTATGTTTTTTAACTTTTGAGCCATCTTTCTATCCCTTTGTAATTGGATTTATTAATATACATGTTTACAGAGAGGGGGGGAAGAGGAAGAGAAAGATGGGGAGAGAGACACATAAAGACAGAGAGATGGAGACAGAGACAGAAAGAGGAAAGTCTCATTGAGCCTGAAACTTGCCATTTTGCCTAGATTGGCTGGGTAATAAACACCAGGACTCCAGTTTGCCCCACTTCCCGGTACTGGGGTTATAGGCACACACTACTTTTATGTGGGAGCTGGTGACCTGAGCTCCGGTCCTCATGCTAACACAGCAAGTGCTTTTGCTCACTGTCCCATCTCCCCAGCCCTTGTTGTACATATTTTATTTCCTACTTCTGAGTCTGATTTTGAAGGTCCTCCATATTAAATTGCAGTTAGAAATAACACATTAAAAGGAGTATATGTGTAGAAAGTATTTGAAGGGCATTCTTAGTGTGGAATTAAATAAACTTTACTTAGGCAAAAGGCAGCACTGGAGCCTCTATTGCATTGCTTCTCCTGTGGAGATGTGAACAAATGCCTATTCACTCCAAATCCAGCAACAAAGACAGACAAAAGGCAAGATTCCATTCAAATCCAGGCTGCGGAACAAGTGGGTTTATTGGGTTTACTTACTAGAGCACGATGACTCAAAACCACCTGCATCACACAAAAGGCCCATCCCAGCATACGTGAGACCAAACTCACTGAGGTGCCTCAGAGTCCTGCATTCAATTACCTTGCAATATACTTTAGCACGTCTGAAGGCCACTTGCAGTGAGGAGGCAGGAGGGAGTACTGGTTACATTCCAAGCTGAAGTCTTATACCCTTCCATCTGCCCTACTAGAGACTACTAGCCACTCTACTACTATTAGCAGAGCCCTGACTATTAATATATTGTTTTACTTCCTTTCCCGATGAGGGGGTCAGGGTTATCTCTGCTCTATGTTGGTAATAAGAAAGTCATGTTACGCTCAGATGAACTAACTATCCTAAAACAACCGCATACCCCAAGCATCATGATTTGCAGCACTTTGAAATCACTCTTAGAGTCTCCTCTTTATCTCTCTCTCAACTATCTATCTGATTGATCAATCTATTTATCTACCTACCTCTGTCTATCTGTCTGTCTGTCTATCTATCCCAATCTATCTCTACATATGTATGTATCTACCTCTCTCTCTCTCTCTCTCTCTCTCTCTCTCTCTCTCTCTCTCTCTCTCATCTATCTCTGCCTTCCTTCATACCTACCTCACTCTTTTTCTCTACCTGTCAATCTACCCAACTCCCTGTTCCTTCCCTTCACTGCATCCCACCTTCTCTCTCCCTATCTTCTACCTCTCATCCCCCTTTTCTTTCTACTTTATCTTATCTTATCACACAAACATAGATATACACAGATTTTCAATATATAATATAAAATATCATATATATAATTGTATATGTAAGGCTCATTTTTAGATTTTTTCAATACTCATAATATAATTGGGTATATCATAGGATAAAGCTTACAGAAAAAGAATTAGAGATATTTCTGTTTTTACCTCTGCATTGGACCCTTTGTGACCTACTGAACAGATTTTTTGACCTTTCTTTTCCTGATGCCTTATCAGCAAAATGAAAGTCATTATTCTGTCTTTTTCTAGTTTACTTCCCAGGGACACCTCTGAGACTCATTGAATTAAACAATGTATAAAGCATGTACTATATTGAGGTTTTTTTAAAGCCTAAGAACAAAAAGGGTTAGGTTTATTGAACACTTTTGGAGACTATAAATATGATTCATCTTTCATAATTACAATGTCCTCTTACATTTTACTAATTTGTCTTTTAAATTCATCATGTTACCAAGGGTCCTTAAGTTTGTAAACCTACTGCATTGTAAAAGAATTAAGTAACACATTGATAAAGCAAAGAGATTTGTTTGCAGTTTGGCCAAACTTGGAGGGAAAACAGATTTATAGTTTCTTTCTACATTTTCTGTAGCAGTGTTAGAATTTTATAGAAAAGATGAAGTAAGCTATGAAATATATATTGGTTAATTTAAGTTGTCAGAATTGTGTGAAATTTCTTCTTGGGAAGCAAATGCTTTGGGGGCCTTTAGAGTTTATCTCCACTATAAAACAACTTTAGATTAACACCAAAGGGCAGGCAGCACAATGATATTAGGCTATCTTTGGTGTGTATGTGTGTCTGGCTGGCTGGCTGGCTGACTGTGTCCATGTATGTCTGTATGTGTATGTATGTTTCTGTATGTTTCAGGTGTACATATATGTATAAATTTACACATGCAAGTAGAGCAGGGTGCCATCACCAGGAGTGACACAGACTTCCTTTGAGACAGGGTTTCAAATTGGCTAGGATTGACTGACCATTGAGACCCAGAAAATCTTCTGTCTCCCCAACACTGGCTTTATAAGAGCATGCCATCATTTTGGGCTTTTATATGGGAGCTCAGGACTCAAAGCAAACCATGTTCTTGCATGCAAAGCAAGCACTTTGAGTGAGCTGTTATCCACAGCCTCTATCTTTGTTTGCTAATTTTGTATAATGTATGAGTGGGAATGTGTGCATTATAAGTAAAAATTTGAAAGAATATAAATTAAAATGTTAAGTGTTATTCCGGGTTGTTAATTTAAATCATCCTCTTGTTTATCTGTTTGCTATAATGAACATGTTTGCAGAGTGAAGAGCATTGCATTCCTGCCACTTAAAAGCATTTCTATTCCTTCCGTCCTAGCACACTTATTATGGAAATTTAGAACAGTGAAAATGTATGATTTAATATTGAAGAAATATGGTAAAACTTGTAAAATTTGTTTACCTGTTATATTTGCTGGACATTTGGATTCATAAACTCAGAGTCTCAGATTGTCTCTATTTTAGACAATCTAAGAAACAGAAATTAGTCAAAGAAAATGAATTTATTTACATTTTGGCTAAAAGTGTGGGGAGCATCTATTTCCTCCCCACTATGTCTATAGGCATCCCATAATTTATATAAAGCCAGGAGACCAAGCTAGAGCATACACAATTTAACTGTGAGAGACCAATGTGTCCTATTGCAGGAACAAGGAGACCTGGATCCTAAGTTTTCTCTCAGAAAGTGTTTTTGTTGTTGTTTTGTTTGTTTTAATTTATATACAGATAGAGAAACATGAGATCTTAAAGGCCTATCTATCACTTTGAAAGAGAAAATAATATTGTTCAGTATAAGATTCTCACCCATTCTGGCCTTGATAAGAGTTCTTTGTTATAAGTCTATTATTGCCTTGAGAGGTGGAGCATGCCAGTATTTTGTACCTTTTCTTAGGAGGTCAGTTTGAACTCCTGACACCTGTGTTCCCTTTAAACACGCTAGTTTTGCAAGTAAAAAAGAATTGTGGTCTGATAGCTGGAAGAAGAGGCACAAGTGTCTCTTAGAATATCTCTGGGTCACTGTCACAATGTTATATATCGAACTTAGCTTGCTACTTCCCACCCTGTTTACCTTCTCATATTAAATTTTAAATATATTTTCTAGCTACAGGACCGCACTCAATTCAGTGACCGAGACTTGGCTACTCTTAAGAAGTACTGGGACAATGGTATGACCAGCCTGGGCTCTGTATGTAGAGAGAAGATTGAAGCTGTTGCAACTGAATTAAATGTCGACTGTGAAATAGTTCGGGTAAGACATGTTCAGTAACTTTCATGCTTTAGGTAATGAACAGCAAAACTGAGAGCTTGAAAACCAGCAGCATGGGGTACTGCAAACAATGTCATTCATGACATAAAAAAAACCTGCATAGTGGGAGAAATTTTTTCTTTTACATTTTTAATTAATTAATTAATTAATTCACTTTACATCTCAATATCAGCCCCCCTCCTCCCAGTCCCCCCTCACACAGCTCCTCTACTCACTACCCCCTCTCCTCCACCCATTCCTCCCTCTCCTTCTCTGAGAAGGAAGAGCCCCCCCATTATCACCCCACCCTGACACATTAAGTCACTGCAGGACTAGGCATATCCTCTCCCACTGAGGCCATACAAGGTGGTCCAGTTATAGGAGTAGGATTTATAGGCAGTCAACAGTGAGGGACAGTCCCCGCTTCAGTCATTGGGGGACCCACATAAAGACCAAGCTGCACATCTGCTACATATATGCCAGTGGCCTTGGTTTAACCCATGTGTGATCTTTAATTGGTGTTTAGTTCTGGGAGACCCCAAAGGTAGAGGTTAGTTGACTCCGCTGGTCTTCCTGTAGAGTCCCTATCCTCTTCAGGTCCCTCAATCCTTCCTCCAACTTTGCTACAAGACTCTCTGAGCATCTAATGTTTGGCTGTGAGTCTCTGCATCTGTTTCCATCAGCTGCTGGGTGGAGCCTCTCAGAGGACAGTTTTACTAGGCTCCTGTCTGCAATCATAACAGAGTTTCATAGTGTCAGAAATTAGTTCTTGCCCAAGGGGTGGGTCTCAATTTGGGCCAGTCATTGGTTGGCCATTCCCTCAGTCTCTGTTCCATCTTTGTCTCTGCATATCTTGTAGGCAGAACACAGTTTGGGTCTAAGGTTTTGTAGGTGGGTAGGTATTCTTATCTCTCCGCTGGGAGTCCTGCCTGGCTACAAGAGATGGCCACTTCAGGATCCATATCTCTCACTGCTAGGAGTCTCAGCTACTGTCACCTCATAGACAAGCCCCCTCCACCCCCACCCATTGCCAATTTCGATTTTCTCTCCCCTCCTTTCCCTATATCTGATCCACCCATCCTGTTTCCCTCCCTATCCCTTCTCCCACCGAGTTCCCTCCCTCCACCTCTGATTTCTATTTTATTTTCCCTTCTGAGAAAAATTTAAGCATCCTCCTTTGGCTTGTTGTTTGGCTTCTTTGGTCTGTGGATTACAGTGTAGTTATCCTGCAATTTACGGCTAATATCTACTTACCAGTGAGTACATATCATGTACTCAGGATGATATTTTCTAGTTCATCCATTTGCTTGCAAAATTTCATGATATCTTTGTTTCTAATAGCTGAATATTATTTCATTGTATAAATGAACCATATTTTCTTTATCCATTCTTCACTTGAGGGACATCTGGGTTGTTTCCAATTTCTGGCTATCACAAATAAAGCTGCTATGAACATAGCTGAGAGAGTGTCCTTGTGGTATGGTGGGACATCTTTTGGGTATATACCCAGGAGTGATATAGCTGGGTCTTGAGGTAGAACTATTTCCAATTTTCTAAGAAACCACCAAAATGATTGACAGAGTTTGCACTCCCATCAGCTTGGAGAAGTGTTCTCCCTTACTAATGGGAAACATGTTTTTAAAAATTATATATCAAATAAAGAAATTATATCCAGTGTGTAAATAATACAACTGAATGATTAAAAAGGCACATAAAGCATTTTTAATTGTAAAAGGTATATGTAAACATTTCTCCAAAGTATATCATGCACTCATAATAAATGATAAATAAAAAATAATTGTATTGATCAATTGTGGGGACAATTAATTTATATTCCACTTGAAAGACATTTATAGGAGGTTAATTGTGGTATTGTAAATATTTAATGTTTCTTTAAGATAGAAATCCTTTTTTGTAACCATCTGCTGATTTCTTTGGTATAAATATTTCTACCATTGGGTTTCCAAGTCTCATTCAACTCAGAGAAAGAAATGATAACATTTGGCATTGTGCAAAGTTATTGCATGGCTTCAGCTATACTTGAGAGTCATCTCAGAAGACCAAGAGGGAGATACTATTAAGAACAAGTAACAAAATACAAAACTCTAACAGATGAAAAGACATTTTTTCAAACACTTAAAGAGAAGACGAAGGGCAAAGGTTTCTCAAATAAAAACCACTTACTATCCTAGTCAGTGCTTTCCTTCTTGTTGTGATCCAGCTGTAAAACCAATTTTCATCCTGGGCTTGCCAAGTATGCTGCTGTGTAAGAGCGTATACTTTCAATGAGAAAGAGATGCATCAGACACATCCTGTTCTAAAGGAGTTTCAAATATAATAAGACAAATGATACAAAAAATGACTGGAGACTTTTTTAACATTTTTATTATTTTATTTTTTTGTTTATTTATTCACTTTACATCCTGATTGCAGCCCCTCCCAGTTCCCCCAATACACACAGCTCCTCTCCTTCCCTCTCCCTTTCTCCTCTGAGAATGGGACACCCTCCTGTTTACCAACAAACCCTGGCATATCAAGTCTCAGCAGAACTAGGCACATCCTCTCCCACTGAGGCCAGACAAGGCAGCCAAGTTAGGGGAACAGGATCTACAGGAAGGCATTAGAGTCAGGGACAGCCCCTGCTCCAGTTGTTGGAGGACCAACATGAAGACCAAGCTGCACATCTGCTACATATATGCAGGGCAAAGGATCCTAGGTCCAGTTCATGCTTGCTCTTTAGCTGGTGGTTCAGTCTCTGGGAGCCCCCAAGGGTTCAGGTTAGTTGACTCTGTTGGCCTTCCTGTGGAGTCTCAATCCTTCCCCCAACTCTTTCACAAGACTCTAAAGTTCCATCTAATGTTTGGCTGTGACTCTCTGCAACTCTTTCCATTGGCTGCTGGGTGGAGCCTCTCAGAAAACAATTTTGCTAGGCTACTGTCTGTAAGCATAACAGAATACCATTAATAGTATCAGGGATTGGTTCTTGCCCATGGGAATGGTCTCAAGTTGGGCCAGTCATGGTTGGCTATTCCCTCAGTTTCTGCTCCATTTTTGTTCCTGCATATTTTGTAGGCAGGATACATTTTGTGTCAAAAGTTTTGTAGATGGGATGGTGTCCTTTTTCCTCCACTGGGAGTCCTGCCTGGCTACAGGAGGTGGACACTTCAGGTACTATATCCCCCACTGCTAGAATTCCTAGCTAGAATCAACTTCACAGACTCCCTGGAACATCTCCTGTCCAAGGTCTTTGGCAAGTCTTAGAGACATTTGCGCCCCCCCCCCCCCATGCCAATTTCTGTTCTCTCTTCTCTGGTATTATTAATGTGGGATTGTAACATGGAAAACCTAAGTAAAGTTAAATAGGGAAATGTGGGGCTTGTGTTTTTGTCATTTTTAATTTTTAATTTTATTTATAAGAACCAAACCTACTTCCTTGAGTAAAAATGCTTGCTCTGCAAGCCATAAACCTAGATTTGAGCCTCATTTTCCATGGCAGAAGAGAACTAGTTAGCACCTGGGAGTTGTCCTCTGTTTTTCACATGCACACTGTGGCATGTGTGTACCTGAGCATGAGCACAGACACACACAGAGACTCTCTCTCTCTCTTTCTCTCTCTCTCTCTCTCTCTCTCTCTCTCTCTCTAACAATAAATAAAACAAATAAGTAATTTTCATTGGAATAGAATATCACTTTACCCCTTCGCTTTCCTCTATCCACCCCTTCCCGGTTATCCTCCCATGTTCTCTCCAAGTTGATAGCCTCTTTTTCTTTGATTGTCATTGTTATACATACATACACACATACACGTGGGGTGGAGACACTTTTGATTTTGGTACTTGCTACTAATTCTTCCCCACACCTATACAAATATAAATACAACTTGCTGAGTCCATTGTTGTTTGTATATATGATTTCAGGGCTGATCATTTTGCATTAGACAACCAATAAGGGGGTGGTAATTCCTAGGATAGGCTAATTTTCCTTCTCCCCAGAGTCATTGGTTGCTGGGTGGGACTCCATAAAATTCTTTCCATTTCATTATAATATACCAGTTGATCTTGTCATTGTTCCAGTGTTGTTTATGTAGCCATTTCATAGGTAGATTTTTCACCACACACTTCTAGTATTCTGGTCCTTATAGCTTTTCTGCCCTCTCTTCCATGATATTCCTTGAGACAGACAGAGAGGAATTGTGATGCAGAGGTATCTTCTGAGCTGAGTTCTCCATAGTTTGTTGATCTCTGCATTGTGTCCAGTTGTGATTTTCAGTGATGATCTCCAATTCCTGCAAGGGGGGGCTTCTTTGGTAGCTACACTTATCTCTGGGTAAAGCATAAGTTTTAAAATGTAGTAAACAATTATGCTGCTCTAGCACAGTGGCAGAAATAGATTCTTTTCTAAGGTCCATGACGTCACTAGCCCTTGGAAGCTTGCTAGGTTTCCAGTACCAGGTATGATTTCCCTCCTGTTGAATGGGTCTAAAGTCTAATTAGACAACTCTTGGCTGCCACTGACATGGGAAGGCTTCTTATTGTACCTTTATGCACATCTTGTTATTAATGATAATTATTATGGTTCACAGGTGATGTAGGTGGATAGGGACTGTTTATCCACTTCTATTCCTTGGAAGTTTGCATAGGATATTCTAGAACAATGGAAACTAGAGGCTTTCAAGTCAGATCTAGTTTGAACCATCCGAGGCTGTGCCTTAAGTGTGTAATGTCTTTAGCAACAGGGATCCACCCCAAGAGGCTACTTTCAAAATCTATATTGTTTTGCAGTTACTTGGACTACTCTGATCAACCATTCAAAAAGAAGGTTTTGTGCCTGGTATTAGGGTTTTTAATTAGGCGATGGTTCCTGTGGGGAGCATTGTCAGGCCAATTGTGGACAGAGACAGGGGCCTGGTACCCGGGAGCAGGCAAAGCTCCTACTGTTCCTTCAGGGTCTCCGGGGCTTCTAGCCTTAGCTCAGCCGAGGACCAGGCTAGCAAGTTCCATAGAATTTGTTTGAAAATCTCTCCCTACTCCCCTTCTACCTTTTCCAGTAGCTGGAGCCAAACAGTTTTTACTCAACTAGAGAGTCTCTTTGGTATTTACTGCCATCTGCGAAAGATGTCCTATATTTGTTATAATTAGCTGTGAGTTACAGAAGATTCAAAATAACAATGGTTTAGATAGACCTCTACAATTCTGTCCAGCTGATATGCTGTCTACAGCTAGTGTAAAATTGCTAGGGTAGCCTTAGTGATTTTTCTGCTACTTCTGTGGTGCAACGCCTCTTCAAGATCCATTACGGTGGTATATATAACTCCAAGGTATACAACAGAGAGAAGAGAAAATATCAAGGGTATATACCAACTATCTTTCAAAAAGAAACTGTAGAAACTATCATTAAACATTTTCACTTCCATCAAATTGGCTAAAGTTTAGTCACATGATCATAACCTAAGTGCAAGGGAAGCTACAAATAGAGTTTTACTGTGTCAATCTGTGTTCAGCTAAACCTGCTATTACTTTAGAAAAAAAGGAGAACAAATATAAGGCATATCTAGCTAGCCCTCACAAACCTGTTTATATTGCTACTTCGTTTTTTCCATGTTAACCAGTATCTATTACATTTTTGCTATATGTTCCAAGGCTTTAAAAACTCTTCTGACACTGTTTCATTAATCTTTTCATTCCCTCCTGTTCATTTTTCTTCCCTCTCATTCTCTCTTATTGTTGGCTACTGTGATATTCAATATTAACATTGGGTTGTTGGGGTGATCTGACCTGAGAAACCAGGGGTGATTCAGCCAATTTGGTCAGCTATGCGGCTTTCTTTTCTTCCTTACAACTTTATATGTGTTCCTCCTGAAACAGAAGCTTGGTTAAAGACAGCAACCATTCTCAACAGAGGTGGGCCATTCTTCTGTGAAAGCTATAGAAGTATTGGCATTCCTCTGCTATAATCCCCAAACAAACTTATACAATACTAATATGATTATAATGTAAATACTTGACACCTTTGAGTTATGAGGTGCAATATTGTTTTTCATTGTTTTACATATGATATATTTCATTCCCTTGGAACTTATCATTTATGTAGTTTTAGCTTTTGGTTTTTAAGACGTGGTCTCCCTCTGTATCTCTAGCTGTCTGACACTCATCATGCAGCCTAGGCTGGCTTTGGATTTGTGGAAGTATCAGCCTTCCAAGTGCTGGCACTAGTAGTGTGTGCTAGCACAGCCTCTCTCTTAGGTCGCATTTCTGCTATTTAGCTTTCTAAGTACTCAATACTAGTTTCTTTGCATACTTTCTCAATACATCCCCACACATTTGGCAGTAGAACAGTTTTGTATCTTGAAGATATATTTCCTGAATCTTATGACTCACTCCAATCTGAATTGCTTGCTTTCTTTACAGGGGTATAACTGTCTCTTTGTAATTCTTAATTTTTAACCATTTTTTCTCTTTACCTTCAGTAAGGTATCCTCAAATTTATTTTCTAATTTTTCTGTAGAATATTTAAATATTTTTTCAAATGTTCTGTTTAATCTGCCATTGATAATAATAAGTACTTTGTGCTTTAGGGTCTTCCTGGGACACCCCCCCCCCCAGTACTACAAAGGAAAAGAGATAAGGACAGATTATTTTCAGAAATATACACTTCCCAAATGCAAGGTGATATAGCCATAGTATTCATGGTTAGGATTCTCTCAGTGGGTTTTAAGCATGTACTTAGTATGTTTTTAAGCTAGTGCTATTGATATGAAGTCCCTCGTCAGTTATTTGCATAATCTACTATACCTACAGAAACTTGCAATATGTAAGACAAAGATGAAGTGATACTTTATTTTTGCTTAAAGTTAGTGAAAACTTTTTTATTATTTTTTTATTCTTTAATTCTTTTTTACAGTCCAGTCATCCCCCTCCCGGTCTGCCCCCTGACTGCTCCCCATCCCATACCTCTCCCGCCCTGTCTCCAAGAGGAGACACCCCTACTCCCACCTCATCAGACCTCCCCACTCCTCAAGTCTCTTAAGGTTTAGATGCATCTTCTCTCACTGAGGCCAGACCAGGCAGTCCTCTACTGTATATGTGTCGGGGCACTCATATCAGCTGTTGTATGCTGCCTGGTTGGTGCCTCAGAACAATTTATCAAATATTATAGAAAAAGTCCTGGGTTTTAAAAGGGCTTTTAAAAATAATATTTGATAAATTGCTCTGAGGAATTTTTACCATAAAAATTTCTTCTTGAATGTTCAACATCCTTAGTCATCAGGGAAATGCAAATCAAAACAAGTCTGAGATTCCACCTCACACCAGTCAGAATGGCTAAGATCAAAAACTCAGGTGACAGCAGATGCTGGCGAGGATGTGGAGAAAGAGGAACACTCCTCCATTGTTGGTGGGATTGCAAGCTGGTACAACCACTCTGCAAATCAGTTAAGTGGACCCTCAGAAAAATGGACATAATACTACCTGTGGACCCAGCTATACTACTCTTGGGCATATACCCAGAAGATGCTCCAACATGTAATAAAGACACATGCTCTACTGTGTTCATAGCAGCCATATTTATAATAGCCAGAAGCTGGAAACAACCCAGATGTCCCTCATCAGAGGAATGGATACAGAAAATGTGTACATCTACACAATGGAGTACTACTCAGCTATTAAAAACAATGATTTAATGAAATTTGCAGGCAAATGGATGGAACTTGAAAATATCATCCTGAGTGAGGTAACTCAGTCACAAAAGAACAAACACGGTATGTACTCACTCACAAGCAGATATTAGGCCAAAAGTTCGGAATACCCAAGTTTCACTTCACAGTAACCGCTGGACTGAGAGTGAGGTCCCAGATGGAGGAGTTGGAGAAGAGACTGAAGGAGCTGAGGGAGTCTGCAGCCCCATGGAGGGAGCAACAGTGTCAACTGGCCTGACCCCCCAGGTCCACCCGGAGACTGGACCACCAACCAAAGAATACACATGGAGGGACCCATGGTTCGGACCATACATGTTGCAGAGGAGGACCTTGTTGGCCATCAGGGGGAGGAGAGGCCCTTGGGCCTGAGAGTGTTAGAGGCCCCAGTATAGGGGAATGCCAAGGGGGGAAGACGGGAGTGGGTGGGCAGGTGGGTGGGAGGTGGAATACCCTCATGGGGGGGGGGATAAGGGGTTACCAAAGTGGAGACCTGGAAAGGGGGAAACATTTGAAATATAAATAAAGTATCAAAAAATAAAAATTAAAAAAAAAATTTTTCTTGAGATTTCAGGAGAAATCTTGTTAAGTACAGAGGATGTTCGTGTTCCTGATTACTAAAGTGAGCTTTGCCTCTAGATGGCTAGTCAACTATTGCTTATGACAAAATTTTGACATTTTAGATACTTTTTCCTTGTTCTGTCACATTAAGTCACATCTTTGTTTCACGGAAGCATTCCCAGACCTCCAGTGTATTTCTGAAACTGAAAACCTTTGTATATTGATTTTAGTTTATGTATATATGTCTATGATAAAGTTTAGTTTCTACATTAACTACAAGATATTAACGACAATGACCAATAACAAACAAAAACAATTATAATTCTATACTGTGATAAAAAGCCATGGGACTGTGGTCTCATTGATGAAAGTCAAGACAAATGTTTCTATTCACAGACTACAGCTAACTACTGGTAACTGAAACTTTAAACAACAAAAGCAAAGATATGAGAGGATTACTATACTTGTAAGAAGCCTGGGAAGAAAACTTGGCACACCATTCATATGATTTTAATTAAGTATTATAGTTACAACCCACATGCTTACTTAACTTGAAATATTATTTCTAGATTCCTGTCAATTGTTTATTAACTTATTTAACAACTGTGCATGGCGAACCTACTATGTGCCAGAACTCTGTGCCCTATGAAGATTGCAGCTTTCTTAAGGAACTTGCAGGTGCTTTAATGTCTCTGAGCTTCAGTTAGCCATAAGTCAGAAGATATTTTACAAAGTCTATAAAATTAGATGGGAACAGTACTCAAAACCCAGTAACATACCCCCTAGGTTGTGATAATTCTGTTATAATGCCTGCCTTTGACATCTATATGTTGTTTATGGTGAACAGGTCCAAATGTACTCATTTATGACCAAATGCTAGTGTGAACAATACATGATTGAATGTTTAAAATTGATTTTGTGAAATTTAAATTAATTACATGGAAAAATACACGCATATTTTAAAATTTAAGACTACATTTAGTTTCAGAAGAGCATGGCTAGATTTGAAATGTCTTTAAATGACCACAATGTTTCAATTATATAGTAAATTCTCTGTTATCGTTTTTGTTTTGTTTATTAAAACAGTTTCTATAGTCTAAGCTAAGTAGCTGAGGTTACTAGCTTGAACTCACAACAACCTCTTCCCTTAGCCTCCTAAGTGCTGGGATTATAGATAAAAGCTACCAAGCCTGGCTTCTATTATCTATCTTAGACATTAATTTAGCCAGTGAACACTGAGGCAGAGCACCTACTTACCCAGAAAAATGCTAGCAAAGCCTAGCACTATGCTTTGCAAATCCCAGGATTAAATCCTCAGCAGAACAAAAAGAAGTCAAGTGATTTTTAATCAATTTAGGGGAGGGCATATTTTAGTGTTTAGCGTGCTTGCCTAGTATGTACAGCACACTGGGTTCAAGCCTGGCACTCAAAAAAAGGTTGAAATAATAAATTGTACAGGCTAGGATTTGATTTACACCTTTAGACCTAAAACTCAGGAGGAGGATGCAGGAGGATACCTATAATTTTTAGACCAACATCCTCTACATAATAAGTTTTAGGCTAGCCAGGGCTACATAGTGATGCACTGTCTCAATAAAGAACAGGAAGTACAGGAAATAAGCTGATAAGTACCCTGAGATTTAATTCAGTACCCTGCTATTACAGAATATTTTTTCTTCCCTTTATAAAATTGAGACTGATTTAAATATGAAAAAGTCTTTTCTGCAATACATCACTGTAGTTAAATAGTCTAGCTGGCTCTCATTGTAACACCTGGTTAAAATCTTTAGTTTGCATTTGCTTTTATATGTATCACCAGTGCTATATTACTATATTTCAAGTTATATATATATATATATATATATATATATATAACATGCTTGTTATCTCTACTACTGTATATATGCTTGCTTTATAGTATTCAGTAATATTGTGGTATGAACAAATAAATATCTAACAGAAATGTATACTATATTCTTTATATATACATATATATGTGTATCATTTAAAAAATATGAACTATATTATACATCTGAACTAGAAGTTAAGAATATGTTTTCACATTGCTTAATAGAAATACTATTAGAAATCTATGTTCTAATAGCCTTCATTTTTTAATAGCCATTATACACGTGGAATTATTCATAGGCGTTCTAGTTTAAAAGATACAACCCTATTTCACCAATTGATGACCATCCTGGAAGGATGCTTACCATCCTGAAAAGGACAGGATTTGGAAACCAGAAAACTCTAATTTTGCACACAAGGAATCTGAGGCCAAGTGATAAAATAACTTGCCAAAGGTCATGTAAAATAGTTGAACAACAGCCAGGCATGGAGACATACTCCTTTACCCCCAAGCACTCATGAGGCAGAGGCAGGGGGATTTCTGAGAGTTTGAAGCCAGTCATATCTACACAGCAATTTTAAGGCCAACCAGGCTAAATAGTGAGACCCTGTCTCAAAAACTGTTGAAAAACTGGATAGTTCTAAACTAATCAAGTTTACTATGAAATAGATAAAATTTATCTTTACATATATTCAATAGCTGGAATGCAGAAAGGTTTTTGGGTTGAAGAAAATCAAGAGGAAAGAACTGAATACAATATTTAGATACTGATCCACTGTCCTAGTTTGCTTTCTGTTGCTGTGATTTAATACTGACCCAAAGCAACTTGGGAGTGGAAAGTCTTATTTGGCTTACAGGTTGCAGTCCATCATCCTTGGAAGCTGAGGCAGGAACTGAAGCAGAAACCCTGGAAAAACACTGCTTACTGGCTTATTTCCCATGGCTGCTCAGTTTGCTTTCTTACACTATCTAGTACCACTTGACCAGGGCTGGTACTGTATATAGTGAGCTGGACTCTCCAACATGACAGCAATCATTAATCAAGAAAATGCTCCAGAGATTTGCCAACAGGCCAATCTGATAGAAGCAATTTTTTAATGAACGTTCCTTCTTCCAAGGTGGTTCTAGTTTGTGTCAGATTCACAAAACATAAGCATCCCTTACACTATTAGGCATAATATTTGGGAATAACAGCAAATTAATTAATGAAAGATCACACATTCTTCCAAAACCTAGAATGGAGAAACTGAAAGAGTGGTAGATTTGATGGTTTTGGAATGTTCATGAAAAGACTAAATGGGAACTTAAAGTATTCAATGGACCAGGTTTATCTTTTTCCTCGGTTGAGCTATTCTGATGCTACCACCTTCCAGAGGGCCTTCTTAAACTGAAAAAATCCTGTTTATCAGCTTTCTGGGTATCCTTTCACTCAGTCAAGTGGCCATCACAAGTTGTTAGAGAAAAATAACATTAAATGGGTTGTTGTAAGCAAGTGAAGAAAATAAACCTCTCATAGTTTTGAGGACTACAAAATCCAAGATCAAGGTGCCAGCTAGGGTCCGTAGTGTCTGGCTAGGGCCCATTCTAGGGCCCATTCTAGACAGCTAACTATCTTTTTCATGGCGGAAGATATGGCATCCATTTGTTTTACCTTTTAAACAGCATTAAATCTCTTCTTGAGATCCACCCTCATGACCTAGTTACCGCTCAAGGGCTCTACCTCTTAATACTGTCACCTTACAGGTTAGAAGCTAATCATACTAATAGGGTTAGAGAATATTAATATTCAAATCATAGCAGCTTCTAAGATTACCACATTTTTCTGTTAGTCTATACAATTAAATAAAATCTTTACCATTGCATTTCTCTTTTGAATTGTTCCCCATTGCCTTTCAAGGTGCGCACATTGAAGGCAATCTCTCTATATAACTTGGGCTGGCTGGGACTCATTGTAGGTGCATTTTGCCACTCTAGGTTCTGCTGTTTAGTTTTGAAGAGCATCTAAAAATATTTTGAACCTTAGAATAGAAAAAAAGATTCTCTCAAATACTTCCCAGTATTCACATGACGTATTCTACCTTTGTCATTATACATGAGAGACTCACCACTTCCAGGAAGAGTACAAAATAGTAGAAGATAAGCAGAAACTTGATTTCTCTTTTTCCTCTTTCTTCTCCTTCCTTCAGGTTTTATGATGTAAATAAGACAAGCATCCTAAAGAGAAGGTATCTTCCTCCTGTTGCCTATGCCTTCATTTACACAGCATCTCTGGCTAGAACTATTGTGGAAGAACAGGGTCTGTATTCCACTTTCATAAGCAGCAGTACTCACAGATAGGAAATACTGAAAGAACATGACAAATAAAAGGAGCTTTGGTGAGGTCAAGTTCTTTAGATTTTCTGAAGTCTAGCAATTTATTTGTTATGTGACAACATTAAGAGAAATGGAAACTACTTTTTAAACTAGTGTTTTTCCTTAGTGGGAAAACTAGCCAGTTTAAGAAAATTATTACCTAACATCTGTAAGAATTTTCTCTAGGATTACTTTTCATCTAAGGCAATATGTTTGTTTTAAATTTCATGTTTAGTATACACTGCTAAATTTCTATATTTCCTGAATTTGCTTCCCTACTCCTAAACCCAGCAAATACAAACATTTAACCTTCTAAACCTAACTGAATAGTTCTTCTGTTTTGCCAGACATATTTTTTCTGAAAAATCTTACCAAGTATAAAACTGACCTTAATCACATTTTTATTTACATTGGAAAGTATCTATGATGGCTTTGTATTTATGTAGCTTTTATTGAATAGAGTAAATTCTAGTTAATATATAGAGAAAGGGTCTGGGAAGATAGCTCTATCTCTGTAAAATATTAACTGTATAAATATGAAAACCCATGTTCCATTCCCAGACAACACAAAACAAACACACAAACAAAAAGTAAGTGGCTCTATGTCTAAGAGAGGTCCTGTTGGCCAGCGAGTATTCCAGCAGACATGGGGGAGGTGGTTTCTGAGCCTCATCCGTTACTGAGAAGCCATTGACAATTGAAAGCTACTGGGAGAAAAAAGAATTATTATTTGAGGGTATGGTCAATGGTAGGTTTCACATACTTCAGTGGATGGACCCAGGTTCATGAGCACATAAACAAAGCAAATTAAATTTAATGGGTTGACAACAATAACAAAGAAAACATGAAGTTGGGAAGACAGATTAATTAGGAGGATTACAGGGAAATTGGAGGGGTAAGAAGGGGTTAAGAGGTACACAAATCACATTTCATTTATACAGGTATGAAATGCTCATAGAACAAAAATGTAATGAAAAGTTACGATTTTTAAATGCAGTCATGGTGACACACACACACCTGGAGTTCTAGAACAGTTAAAATGGATTCAGGCCCATCCCTGGGGCTATCAGTCCAGCCAGATAAGACTTGCCTAGCTGTTAAGCCCTAGGCTAGTAAGCAACCCTGTCTAAACTGGCTGGATATGGTGACATACACAGTTTTACTTTAGAATTTGAGAGTCACAAGCATTTGGTTGTCTGAGTATGAAGCCAGCATGTGAGTTTAAATAGTGAGACCCTCTCTCAGAAAGACAAAAAGAGCAAGGGTGCCTGAGGAACAACACCTGAAAATGATATTCAAACACTTGAATGGGTATAGATACATTAATCTACACCTACAGAACTATAACTTAGAAAAATGGCTTGGGGGCTTAGTTCAATGAGTAAACATTTGCCCGCAAATGTAAGTAACTGAGTTTGGATACCTAAAACTAGTGAAAAGCCGTACATGTCGATAACCACACTGTTTCAAGTAAGGTGAAAGCCAGACTGACACCCAAAGTTGTTCTCTGAACTCCACAAGCACAGTGGGACATGTATTGGTATTTAATATGCAAATAAACACACACATGGTAGTTTCTAGCATATGAGTCCTCACATATTTTATTAACGTTATGCTTATATTTTTTGAGGGATGGAATATAGTCTAGGCCTAGGGGTGTAGTCCAGTGGTAAAGGGCTTACCTACTATTCATGCTGGATTTAATCCTCAACACCACAAAAAGAAGAGATGGGGAAAAATAATATAACTTTAATATGTTCATTTTTTTGATATAAGGTCTTACTTATGTAACCCTGGCTGTCCTGGAACTCACAGATTTTCCTGCCTCTGCTTCTAGAGTGCTGGGATTAAGGTATGTGCCACCATACCCAGGTCAGTATGTTTAGTTTTACTATATAGAAGCACAGTTGGTTTCTTTGTGTTGATTAGTATTCTCAGATATTGCTGAATTCACTTACTATTTGTAGGAGTATTCCTTGGGATCTTCTGTATAAACTGTATAATCTGCAAATAGAGAGAGCTTTAGTTCTTCCTCTCAGATCTGTATACACTCCTATACTTTCCTTAATTGGTATGTAAGTTAAAATCACTTCTATCTTATGTACAAGTAGCCAAAAGAGATATCTTGTTTACTCTCATTCTTAGAATTTTTTACATTCTACTTTTTATCATTAAACATAAAATTATCTACCATCTTTGGGGTCCTGGAGATTTCTTTACAGGGTAGTTTTTAATGATGAAGTAAATTTCTTAACAGTTAAGATGCTGTAAACATAATTTGTTTATACTGCAGTAATTTGCAGTTTTGAAAAAATTGCTCCATTTTATCCAAGTCATCCAATTGTGTGTTCAGAGATGTTTATATGTCCCCATATTATTTATTCTGTGTCTACAAAGTCTACAGTGATATATTCTGGTTTATTTCTGATATTGATAATGGGGGCCATGTTTCTTTTGCTTTGCTAGTCTAATTGCCAATGTCACTGAGCATTTCAATGAACCCATTATCAAAAACATTAATAATTTTTCCTTTAAAAACATATTTTATTAATTATTTGATAATTTCATACATGCATATGGTGTATTTTGATCATATTAATCCCCAACACCCCCATAACTTCTCTCAGATCCACTCCCTCCCAATTTCATGTCCTCTTTTTCCTTCCTCCTTTTACATAGATTCTTTTCTTATACAATATAATCTGAACACAGTATCCCCTCCCTCTACTCCTCCCAATTCCTCTCCTCCTCCTCTCCCATCCTGATGCACTCCCTTTTTGTACCACATGTCCTCTTTAAAAAAAAAAAAAAAGCCACTGAGTCCAGTTTGCATTAGCTATATACCCTGGATGTAAAGCCATCAATAGGAAGCTGTCACCCTACCTATAGCTCCACCCTTAAAAACAACTCACTTTTCTTACTGCAGAAACTATCAACTGTTAATAGCTCTTCAGCTCAGGGTTCATGAGCCACTCCACCTTCTATGTTGAAATGTTGGTTGGCTTGAGCTCATGCAGATATTGTGTATCCAGCTACATCTGCCATGAGTTCATGAGTATAGCAGTTATGTTGTGTCCAGAGGACACTGTTTCACTCTGGTCTTCCCAAATTTCTAATTATTACGGTTTTTTGCCTCCTTCTGAAGTGTTTCCTGAGCCTTGGAGGGAGGGGTGTAATATAGATGTCTCGTTTGTTGTTTTTCAAACAGTAGACCCTTATTCTCTGCACTTTGGCTATTCGTGAGCTTCTGTATTAACTCCCATTCACTGCCCAGACACTTCTCTAATGAGATCTGGGAGCTGCACTAATCTATAGGTAGAAATATACAAAATTAGGGAGCAGTTTGACGCTATGTCCATTAAGCAAAATAATAATAGTATGTTCATCTATAGAACCTATGAGTTCCCCACCCATGAGTTTTTAATCAGATTTATAGAACTAGGCATGCATTTCTTGCCACAGAGCAGGCCTCAAGTCCAATCAGAAAATGGTTGATTATTCCTACAATATCTGTGCCACACTGTTTCAGTGATAAGAGAGTATTTAGCCATGCTGACCATTATTGTAGCTCACAGCATTTACAGCTGGGTAAGACTATTGATGACTTTTTTGCTCTCAGCAACCAACATAACACCTTCTGGTACCATGAAAACTAGCCAGCCAGGAGGAAGCTTCCTAGTCAGTATCAACTTGATTTCCCCAAATTCTGTCATCAGCAATAAGATCTTACCATCAAGTTCTGGTAGGCAACCAAGAGCAGTGGCAATACTCTGCATTTTTTGAGGGTTTCTGACCAGCAGCTTGAGGGGAAGTGTTTTAAAATGTAATGATGTTTTATATTTGTGCTGCAGAAAACCCAGAATAGAAAGAAATTCAGGTTATACACTGAGATAAAATATTTGTCAACCACATATCTGACAAAGAATTAATACACAGAGTATTTTATGAACTCTAAAAATGCTATCTTGGGTATTCAATTAAATATCTCAATTAGAAAAGAGACATTTCACTAAAGAGGTTATATGAGTAGGAAATAAATATGTGGTATGGTGTTTAAGATTCCTAATCATTAAGAAAATGAAAAAGAACTCCATGAATTTCATTGATGGAGTACTTGCTTAGCATGATGATAACTGTGGTTTTATAGAATACATGCATATATATATAATTATATATACAAATATATGAAAGATCTCATATGGATTGTTAAGAGTATAAAATGAAAACATACATAACACAAAAAAGATTACATAAGGTTTTTTATCGAAGCTTTATATGAAATAGGCAAAAGTTTGGCAAGGCATATATCTAATTTTTTCATATATATCTATCTTGCTAATTAGCCCTGGATTGCCTGTTACTCCTTGTGTATTCCAAGTTAGCATCAAATTCATAGCAGTCTTTGTACCTCAGCCTCCCAAGTGCCAGAATTATAGGCATGCATCACTATACCTAGTCTACTGTTTTGAATAGTGTATTATAATTCTGTAAGACATAAGTCACAAGAAACAAAGTTAATAATAGACAAAATTTGCTCTGAAATTTGAATTTTTCTGTGACTTTCCAATTATTTTAAGATAAAAATTTTAGAGCTAGTCATGGTTTCTCACACTTATAATCCTAGCAATACAAGGTCGAAAGCAGGAGGATTGGTTTTAGTTTAAGGGGATCACAGGTTACATTGTGAGCTCCTGGAAAGATTGGGTAACAGATTGAGACCCTGTTTCAAAAACAACAAAAGTAACAAAAGTCAAGTCTAAGGGTGCAGCCCAGTAGTAACATGTTTGACTCTCTGGCTTTAATCCCAAATATTGACCAAAAAAAGTTCAATTGTTTCTAAATGTAATAAAAACAAAACTTTAGACTATTAGAAACAAGTATCTTGAAGCCAGGCACACACAGATAGGGCACAGTTTTAGCGATGAAGAGCAAAATTCAAAGTGGCATATGAACTGTATTATAGTTATAGCTATAAGTCTTATTCCATTGAAAAAGGCCAATCATTTTTCCTATTTAAAGATTTTCCTTGGAAATAAACAACAATAAAACCAGGAACAAAATCAATCTTCAATAGCCTGTATGTCATTTGAAAGTCTAAATATTTAAATAAAAGAAACCTCTTCTGATAAAAAAAAAAGTTAATGAAATTTTTCTTGTTACGTGTCTTTTCTAATCATATTTTATGCCTCATTTGTTTCTTATTCTAATGCCCAGATTTTCTAAAATTGCTTATATTTTTCTTACAAAGACTTGGATTGGGAATCGAAGAAGAAAATACCGTTTAATGGGAATTGAAGTCCCACCTCCAAGAGGAGGCCCTGCTGATTTCTCTGAGCAGCCTGAGTCTGGTTCTTTGTCTGCTCTCACACCAGGAGAGGAAGCCGGGCCTGAAGTAGGAGAGGATAATGACAGAAATGATGAAGTGTCCATCTGTTTGTCCGAAGCAAGCTCTCAAGGTACTTTACTGCACATTCTAATAACAGCCTTTGAAATTTGATGTGTTTTTTACTTGCTTTTCAGTGTACTGCACTTTAAGTCTAAAGTGTTCAAAACATATGACCAAGCATTTGAAAAGAAACAGATTTATTTTTTAATGCTTCTATGTAAAAAGTCTTCTATATCAAATCATCACAAAGAACATTCATCTATCACAATAGTGATGCCCTACTTTAAAAAATGTTAGTTATTACAATAGTCCTTATACAAGAAGCAGTTAAATTATTATATTTGGCATGCTTAGCCAGTTAGGTGAGAGCTTACAAATACTTGAACAAAAGAGAATATGGTATATTATAATGAAAATAGGCTTGTGAACTGAAATACTAGGTGCCACTCAAAGCTTTTCTACTAGCAAATTGTACAGTTCTGGGCAAAGCATTTAACTCGGCTCACCAGACTCTTTTCTTCACCTGTTAAATGAAGTTAAACTGGCTCATCTTTATAATAACTCTCAATACATCCCTGAGTGAGACTGTACCCTGTAGGATAGATTAATACCATTTACCCAAGAATATTTTATTTGACTTCAAGCATAGACATAAATACTCCTAATGTCATTTTATTAAAATGTTTATTAATATTTACATAAAATAAAATACTCTCTGTAAATATAAAATCCAGTTATTTTTAGTAAATTTTCTGGATTTGTACCACTAAAATTTAATTGTAGATATTTTTATCACCCCAGAAAACTTCCCATGTTTAGTCAGTGTCCCTTGTGTCCTCGGCTTCAGGCACACTAATCTCCTTTCTGACTATGTAAGTGTCTTTTCTATGTACTTCCTCTGAATCTGATAATAAAATCTATAGTCTTTTTGGATCTGTACTTGAGGAATTTAGAACCACTCATTTGCACACTTGCTTGTCTCTTTTTCTATTTTTCACTGAGATTGGTTCAGAATACTGCCAATTAGTTTCTGGTTTATTTATCTGTTTTACATACGTACATGTGTATGATGTGCAGGAGTGTTTGAGTGTGTGTAGGTACCCATGAACCCAGGGGTCTCTTTTCCAGGTCTAGCCAGCCTGTTCTGGGAATTCTGTCTCTGTCACATACACTGAGCTGGAATTGCTGGTGGATGACCATACTCACTTTGCTCTTTATGCTTGCTTATATGGCAAGTGCTTCGCTCACTGAGCCATCTCTCCAACCCCTTGTTTAATTTATGCCTCTTCACTTATGATACACACACACACACACACACACACACACACACACACACACACACACACACACACACACATTTTGAGACAACTAGCCTTGAACTCACTGTACTTCAGAGATTGGTCTTAAATGCCTGACCCTCCAACCTTTACCTCCCAGTGCCTGGGATTGTTGCATTTTTATATGAGTCATCTTCAAGGATGGCATTATTTGTGTGATATAAAATTTTATGTTAGGATAAATACTGGTATACAAAATCATTTTTAGTAATTAGGGCGATAATCAAATTTGGCAGTAGCTCTAACTTTTGTGTTATTACTGAGTCTTTCTTTGAGCTCTAGAATGTTCATCAATTACTTAGGATACCTCAGAAACTCCAGTGTAGAGAGGATTCTGGATCATGGAGGAAACACTATCACCGTAGGTTGAAAAATGGGGTGAACAACTACTCTTTTTCTGATTAGAAGAATAAACAACATATTAATGGAATAGGTTATCAAAATGACATTATATAGGGATACAAGATGTATAATTGAAGTGATGTCATTTGAATTTGATTATTTTGAACTAGAAGTTGTCATTACTCCTGATCCTCCTGTCTCCACCTCCTGTTTGGGATTTTTGGTGATAGATTTTTTTTTACATATAATTTTTACATTGTCATACATAGCAGTATTTTCCTATGTGGTTTCTGACTTTGTAGTCCTAATTATAGTCTCTTCTTCCCCTATGGATGTGGAAGCTCATATATTTGACATCCTTATAGTATTACTTTGACAACTGTATAATAATTTCACTGGTAATTTACTTTACCTTAAGATGTATGAGGAAAATACCTAATTTTACTTTTCCAAATAGTTAAGCAGTTGGTGCACACTTATTTATTGTAAAATTCATTATTTAGCTAGTTGCAGTATAGCTTTTAAAAATAAAATATGTATTTGTATATAGATGTAAATTCAGGTATACCTACATATACACATGTGAAAATTATAAGCTTCATATTGTGTTATATTAATCTCGTTTTAACTGTGACTTTACAAAATCTCTTAATATCTAGTAAAGTTTTTCTTTTTAGCTCTAGACAAACTGTAAAATTATTTAGCTCTGTCTTTTCACAATTTCCTCCTTAAATTTATTTCAAAATTTTTATTACCAGGCCATTAAATAGATAGACTATCATTAGGAAGATTAATTCATTTTGCAGTTCTGAATTTTAGCATAATAGCAGGACATAGAGAACTGTTGGATAATATTGGTCTGGAGCTCAAAAGAGATCTTAAATCAGGAGAAGCAGCATCGTAATCTGCCAAACTGAGGCCAATTAGCACCTACCCACAGAAGTAGAGTTTTAATTGAGAAAATTAAGATCAGAAAACAAAACAAGACAAGACAATGGTGAAGGGCTGTGTGTTGAGAAATATTTACATTCTAGGGCCCCAGGAAAAAATTAGCCACTGAAAGAACATTCACGAAGAACAGAACTGGATAGTGTGCCATTACTAAATCCAAGGAAAGAAAAAGATTTCAGAAATAAGAGGGGTCATTATCTCAATGATCTCACAGAAATTGAGTAGAAAGGAGAGGCCATTGAATCAGTCTTTAAGAGGTTCTTTGCAAAGGCAATTAATTGCATGCCCAGGGGGCAGGCAGGCAAATTGTAATGGGTAGAATAATGAAAGAGAAAGAAAAGCTGTCACTGTGAAGAGGGCAATGAATTTTAAATCCAGGTGTTTGAAAGATTATCAAATGTGAATATTCTCTCTCCATCTTCCTCTCTCTCTTTCCTCTTCTTTCCCCTCCTGCCTTTCTTCCTCCTCCCTCTCTTTCACCTATGGTTGCAAATGATAAAGGAGCTTAAGGTGTAGGAAAACTGATGTAGGCTTAAAAATCATCAAGAAAAAAAGTATATCGTGATTTCTAAGGTCATTTGTTCTCATATAGTTGGTCCAGTAAATATATGTTTATCTTCTGTTCGTCTTTCCAAAGTAATATGCATTTGAGATCCTTGGGTTACTCCCAATAATTATATGATGGGGTCTTTAGAGCCTAATGCCTTACAGCTATTTGAAGAGGGTAGGGAAGACGGGTCTGTATGTTTCTCTGAAAGGGCAGGATTGCTGTGAGGAACTATTCTGATGAAGCAAAATGCATAGGCCTCTGAGTGCAGAGTTCCATTCCCAACTGCCGCTTCCCTCCTGAAACAGAATTTTAGAAAATAAGCACTTAATGGGGAAACGGCGAATGTTAATTTTAAAGTCTGCGTTAATGGTTCCCATTTAATAAACCGCTGCTCCTGTACTAGGGTCCTTTGTCAAATAATAGTGTGTTGTCTAGATAGCTGGCATAGTAATCAAGACCTAATGAGAAAAAGGAGAGAGAGAATTTAATGTATGAATCAGAAAACACATGATGAGAAGTAAGCAGTTGCCTAGAATTTCTCCCCGTGGCTTGTTTTTCACAAGCACACAGTAACCTTTTCATTCTCCTAAGAAATTGCTGCAGAAAGGCATTTTCAAGGACTGGAAGGAGCCCTTTTGGTGCTCTTTCCTACTAGGTCTGTACATTTTCTTCATTTCACTGATGGAGGATACTAATCTAACTGCGCTGACTATGTGACCCCTTTGTAAGAAACAATTGTATTGTCTGGCCGAGACTAAAACCTACCTCTGAAATACACTGGCCTATTCTCTTCCAGATCGTGAAAATGTAGCTTGATTATGTTTACACTGAGATTTCCATCGATTCCCTCTAAGAGATGTAGAGATATTGTCAACCCAACAACTACAATTCAGAGTCCTTAAACACAATTGTTTATTTAAAAAAATTGGAGTATTTTAACTACCTCAAAGGGGAAATATCTTTAAATGAATGCTTCCATATTACAATACATGTTAAAATGAACACATGAAAACAATATAGAGTTTTCTTTCAGTGTCTTTGCAAGGAAAATATTATCCTTCAAACTGCAAAAGGACACAGGCTTTGCCAGCTAACAAAAAGTATGCATGATTCTTTAACAGTTTCACATGTAATTCTTTGTTTCTGAGCAAGCATGTAGGTCCCTGACACAGACCTTCTGAGTCACCTCAGTTCTGCCTTGCTCTGACCCCCCCCCCCATTTCTTTTCTGCTTTCCTGGGAGGGAGTGAAAATAGGCATAGTGGGATTGATTTGTACAATTTGGAGACTTTAGCAAAAATAATCTTGGGTAACTTGAGAAAATCTAAAGGTTTTCACTATCCTGAGAATCAAATAGTTTAAAGTAAATAATATTTACAACCTTATACTTCTAGCAGTGCATCTTTTACAGCTGTATCTTAATATGTGGAGTATATGTGGTGTGTGCATCAAACAATAAATTCTCTATGGCTTGGTGTAAGGTTAAGCTACCACATAGAGTGCCCTCTGGAGTTTTCACTGATTAATTCTACTTTTTATTTTCAATTAGGAAAGCTGCCCTTTGTGTGTGTGTGTGTGTGTGTGTGAGGAATTACCAAGACACACTGACAGTTTTTATATGTCAAACTTTTGCTAATGTTGAAAGTATCTATATGCAGAAGAAAACATTCCTTATTTAGTGTATCGTGTTACATCTTTTTATTTCAGAAGCCTCAAAATAGCTTTTATATAAATTTTCCAAAATAATCAAACCATACATATGCTGTCAGTGAACTGGAACCGTGCATAAAGTTATGAGTAAATCTGAAGACTATACAGCAATCCTCTAAGGAATAGCACCAGTAATGATCTTGTTGATGAGCAATGTAAGCCCTCTTCAGAGACCACTATTCCTAATACCAGAACTGCAGCTAAGTCTACTGACAATTTTCCCTCTTTCCATTTCATTTCATCATTGATTATGTAGGACTTGAACTGTCTGTGACTTGAAATGTCTAACTAATAAGTAGGTAAACTTTCCTTTGTCTAGGAATCATTGTTTTTATAAAATTTTAAATTGACTTTTCTTACATTTCACAAATAAATGAGATCATGCAATTTATTTTCTTTCTTTCTTTCTGCCTGGCTTATTTCACTTAGATAACATCCCCTGGGTTCATCCGTGTTGCAGCAAATAGCAGGGCAAGGAAGGTCAAATATATCAAATGTAATAAAAGAGTGGATTTTTGAATGGGTAGGAGAATGTGGAGCTGGAACTCAGAGGGTACAAAGTTACAATGTGTGTGATGAATAAGGGGAGAGATCTAATAAAGCATGAAGACCATAGTTAATGATACTGTATTGTGTATTCAGGATTTTTCAATAAGTGACGATAGCAGCTGTCGCCTGGGGTATGGGAAACTGTGAGATGATAAATATGTTAATTTGTTGCATTGTAGCAATCTTTTTGCTATATATGTGTATATTGTGTTATATACCACAAGTACATACAATAAAATTTAATTTAAAATATATGGTAGAGATAAGAAAGTTAAATTGAATTTATACAGAACATTGTATTAAAATTCTGCTGAAGTTTTCTTGGCTATCATACATTTGGATTCTCATAAACAATTCTTAAAAGTGAATTTCTCCTAATCCTTCTTCATGCTTATATATGGGAATGAATGGACTAGGAAAATCTTCAGAGGGGTGATATATGTTTTTGTTCTGCTTTCTAAGTTGAACTGAAATGTTATTTACCAAGGATCTGAGAAATTTTACTAGTATTTATCCAAATAATCTCCATGAAATTGCTGTGTAGAAATGAGATACACAGAGATAAACATTCCTACTCTATTTTTAAGGCATCTGGTAAGGATATTACAAAATAAAGGGGTAAAAGGGGTAATGTATGTAGACACACCCAGTGCCTTGAAGCACACACTTGCCATAGCTCATCACAGACAGCTTTTATTAGAATAGTTTCTCTCAATTAATTTCTCTCGCTGTTTATTTTCTATTTTAAAATAATGAATTTGATCAGAAAAATACATATCCATTGTTGCAAATATTTGTAAATAATATGCAAACAGAAATAATCTTGCTCCTTAGAGAATAACCTTCTATAAACAATAGTAAAGGGTGTGTGTATACAAGTGTTGAAATGCTCCTGCCTTTTAATACAATTGAAAATCTGCATTTAAAATTTTATACCATTTATTGAGAAATTATTTTGCTGTTTTTGTCTTATTATAATGAACAAAGCCAGATGGGGTGGCAAAGGCCTGAAAATCCACCACTTAGGGTGCAGAGACAGAAAAATTATTGAAACTTTAAGGTTAATCTCATCTATACTGTGAGTTCTTTGCCAGCCAAGACCTTATCCACCAAAGAAAAGAAAGGAAAGAAAAATGAGTATTATAGAAAAAGCTTAACCTAACAAAATTTAAAAACTTAAAAATAAATTAAAAATCATTTATAATTATATATAATTCTATCCAGGGATAATAATGAAAACAATAGTTGGAAAAAATAGTGTCATCTCTTGGTTTTATTTATTTTCATTTTTTAATTTATTTTTTATTTATCTATTTATTTATTATTTTATTTATTTATTTATTATTAAACACACACATATTTATATATGCACATATATATGCATATGTGTGTGTGTTTTACAAATATAAGATTGTGTGTACCTACATCATAAATTTTATCTTTCAGTTTTTTTACTTGCAAGTAGCTCATTATACTTTATTTTTTGAAGCTTCATACCATGTAAGTGACTTCTGTATTTATTCATTGCTGAAGATACAGGTTTCTCCCATGTTTTCTATCATAAATAGCAGAGTGATGATCATTCATATATTTATATTCATCCACATAACTAATGAAAATGTATATGACTAATAATATAGAAATAAAGTTAAAAACAATGCACATTTGTGATTTACCATGTGTATGTTTTTGGCAAAACAGACAAATGAAGTATTCTTTAAAAAGAAATATACTAAGGTTATGAGATACAAGATATGGACTCTACTTTTTTTTTTCCTATAGAGGAGTCCAATGAACTTATCCCAAATGAGACCAGGACACATAAGAATGAAGAGCATCAGGCAGTATCCGCAGATAATGTGGTATGTACAGTTTGAAATTCTTTCCTCATTACAGGATGGATTTCAAGGACACCGTGCCAGTTGATGACAACATCTATATTATCAGGATAAAGTCTTGCTTTACTCTGTAAACTAAAACAAAACTTTTTGTATGAATTGAATATCTCTCACTACTCAATAAGTAATTTTAAATACTTCCTTTTAATTTTTAGAGATTTCCAAGTATGAAAACCTAATAGTTTAAATATGACATATTTTATATATAACAAGTTACTTTCATCAACACACCAAGCATGGAGCAGATTGATTCCATTGAACAGATGGTAGAATTGAAATGGAGTTTAGCTGGAGATCATGAGGGAAGTGTTTGTTAGTGCTGGTGCTTGTATCCAAGGGTTTCTCTGTTCAGGCCATACCTGTCTGTCTTAGTTAGGGTTTTACTGCTGTGAACAGACACCATGACCAAGGCAACTCTTATAAATGACAACATTTAATTGGGGCTGGCTTACAGGTTCAGAGGTTCAGTCTGTTATCATCAAGGTGGGAGCAGGGCAGCATCCATGCAGACATGGTACAGGAGGAGCTGAGAGTTCTACATCTTCATCTGAAGGCTGCTAGAAGAAGACTGACTTCCAGGCAGCTAGGATGAGGGTCTTAAGCCCACACCCATAGTGACACACCTATTCCAACAAGGCTACACTTCCTAATAGTGCCACTCCCTGGGCCAAGCATATACAAAGCATCACACTATCTATATTGTATTTAGAAACTTTTCTTTTTTCTAGTTAACTTGGACTCTGTTAATTGCTTTCAACTTCACAGCAAAGATCAAAAGGCAATATTTTAGGAATTTGAATAGCAGCAGGGACAGGCTGTATGTGGATTAAATTGGGTTTTGTAAAAATATAAACATGCAGTGATGTTCCCTTAGCAGCTGTTTTAGCAGAATTTGTTTATATGTTGGCCACATAAAGTTGTATAGGAATCAAGATAGTATTAAACTGAGGCAGACACAGAAGGAACTGCAATCATGTTTTCCTTTTTGCTTTTTAAGTCAATGTTCTATGCGTGATTCTCATTAAAACAGACCTTAGAATAGATTTTTTTTTCTGTTTCTAAGTAGCTATGATGTCACAATTTACTGTGGCTTCTATCACAAGCATAATTTCTTTGACATTATAATCCTGAACACCTCTTCAATAAAAACAGAGCACATAAAATAAACATTTGGTCTCATATTTGTTAAATACCAACAATATCTAAGATTTTTTTACATATAAAATAGACTTCAGGATTGCATTCCCTTGTATTTTTTTTTTCTTTTGAAGTCCCACTTTAAGTTCATGTTTGATTCTTCTAAACACTAAATTCAACAGCCATATTGAAAATTTAGGTTTGGTTTTGAGACAGTCATTTTTTTCATCAAGTAGCTAATTATCATTGTTTTCCGCATGAACTGTCCTAATATTTTAAATCTCAGCAAAAGCTCCTTCTTCTCTAGATATGAATTATAGTGTATAAAATATAAACAATTATTTACAATTTAAATATCTTTTCCCCTGAAGATGTGTTCATTTTTAGCCTGAATTTCTCTGCATCGCATCTCATCAGCAGCAGACAGCTGAAAATAACAAATGAAGCTGTGAGGTATGACTCAGAGTCACTTAGGCACCTAATTTTTCAAGAACAATTGATTTTCAGAGACAAAACTTCAAACTTTCAAAGGTTGATCTCTTCTGCCTGTAAGTTTCGAATGCCCTCAATTATTAGTCATGGATGACAAATTCAAGACATATAAGATCTATTTATATGCACAATCTATACAGTGGCCATTGGGGCCTTCTTCTCTTAAATGCCTAGTGTGGGAACAAACTGGCGCAGTGGAAAGAAACCCCACATGTCCGTCCTGGGCGCTGCAGCTCTGGGTGGGACAGGAGACATGTGGGAAGTGGCAGAGCATCTTCCCACACAGTCCGATGGGAAGTTGGGGGCTGTGGGAAGCCTTTGCAGGCCCTGTCTGTGGGTGGAGAAGGGGCCATTCTCAGGGAATGCGTGGCAGCTGTCTCCGTGGGTTCTCTAGCCTGGGGCACCACAGGTCTGGGTGCCACAGACAGGCTAGCGGGAGCGCAGCTGGGATTCCCACTGAGTCCGGGTTTCGGCAGCTTGGGCTTGGGCTTGGGCTAGCTGCTTAGGCTTGGGTGAATGGGTACTGTCTGGGAGTGCTGGGAAGCCCTCAGCAAGAGATTAGACACGGCTCCTTAATCAAGGGCTGGATCCCTCGTTTCCCACAACGGTCCAGATGAAGAGACAGTCCATAATTCTAAGACATTTATTTTCATCATGTGGAGTGGCGTGGATGGAATTGTATCCCCACCTTTCTGGGAGAGGCGAGGCAGATATAGTAACTGGGAAGGGCGTAGCTAAGCCTCTAGGTGTCTCATTAACAAGGGGATGGCTTAGGGCTGTGTGGCCACAACTCTACCTGAGGAGGGGTGGTACATGACTGTGACTGGAGCCAAAAGCCTCCCAGGAGCATTGGCATAAAATTTTCAGGTCCCTTGTGGATTGTTCCACTGAGTCGCCCAGATTTTACACCTGTGCTCAACCCGGTGCCATACTGCCTGTCACAGATCACTGCCCCACAGCCTAGCTCCATTTTCCAAGAAACAATCCAAATATGTAGAAAATCTAAAAACCTTAGAACAAGAAGCATGATGTGATTAAGACTGAAGTTTATAGTGATTATAAATAGGAAACAAAACATTAGGCTACTGTCCATGCAGTGGTAGAAGGCAGTTTCACTGCACTGTCCTTCTACCTCATAGACTGCAGGTCAGAAACACTGTGATGGTGTCATAGCCTCAGTGGCAGTATACCAAGCATGATCATTTTAAGTTTGTTTGTGAAAAAAAAATATATATGGGTAAGAAATCTAATTTCATATTCTGTCTACGACATGATGCTATTAATGTGCTTGTTCTTAAAAGACTGTCTAGTGACTAAATACGGTTTAGTTTTCTCCTTTTTGAAACTTTCTTTTGGGTTGGTAGTATTTAAATGTTTTAACATACAGTTTGTTTTGCCTTTACTACATTTTTTACATGTAAAGGAAAATATTTTAATTGATCTTATTATTTTTTTTTCTTTTGAAGTCAGAAAGGATTTCTAATTAAAGAATTTCCTTTGTCGTCCTGATTGGAGCTTATTGGTCATTCTTTTCATCAATACTGTACTGGGTTGTTTATTTTGACAGATATTATTTAAGTATGTACTGTGCACAGGATACTGTACATGCTTTGCTGTGTGCTAATTCTGAAGCTGAAGGAGCCTCTCTCTTTGTCTCTATCCTCTCTTTACTATCTTTGTTACTGTCCAATGAAGAGAACAAATCACCATGCGATTTTCATCATCATATCATAGATGTCTGCTTTCAATTTTCTAGCTAATGGAGTGCAACAAACGTGAAATTTTTCGACACTGTATTTTCCTTTGAGATGCATGCCATATGTTAACATTTTTCATTAGAAGGAAGAGTCTTATTAGAACAGAAAGGAAACCCCGAGAGAGAGAGAGAGAAAGAGAGAGAGAGAGAGAGAGAGAGAGAGAGAGATTAAAATAGATTACCCTTACTGAAGGCTGGTTTCTTATCACTGGAGGGAGCTACCAATCACCAATTAAAGATATAAGGGTTGATACACATGCTGTGTGTAACATGGAGGAGCCAATTACCAAAGTTTAATCAATCCAGATAGCCTAGATCACTCTGTCACCAAACTAAATATTGAAGAGTTATGTTGTATACTTTGTATGTATTGATCTGACATATATTTGTGAAAGTTTCTGTGCTTGTGTTACAGAAAATAGAAATTCTTGATGATGAAGAAAATGACATGATAAGCAACTCCGAGGTAGAACAAGAGAATTCTCTCCTGGATTACAAGGTAAAAAGAACTTCAAATTCCGAATTTATTAAGGGAAGTTAGCGAGTAGAAAAGATGTACAGTGCCCCTCATTTTTCCGTCTGATAGACTGGTCCTCTGGACTGGTTTTTCTCAGGCATCTTGAAAATTAGTCAAAATGTTGGGCACTTTCATAATTCTGGTTTATTTGATTGTTATGATTTTAAATAAACTGTTTACTGACTCAAAATTTAGCATTGATGGTGTTCAGCAAGTGAGAACAGTGCATAGTGACAATTAATGTGAAGTTTATGGTAAAGACTGGTTTCTTTTACATGGTGGTAAGGCTGCGAGAGGTAGAGAGAGAGCCCCAGCTAGGTGTGGGGATAAGGCAAGAGCATCAGTTTAGCCCAGAAATTTGAAATCAGGTTGGGTAACATCAAACCTGCCTCAAACAAAATAAATACAACAGTAACATTTAAGGGGCAAGTAGCTAAGAAGAGAATTTCTTTTTCATTGTCCATTGTTAATTTTCTACTGGATTGCAGTTTCTTGAAAGACTGTATCTGATACCCTTTTTTTTTTTTTTTTTTTTTGAGAATTTAGAAAACAATTTCCAATGAAAATATGGGATGAATATGAATAAAGATGACCTTTTCTTAATGTCACTTGTTACTAAATTGGACGGCATCCTTTGATAGTATGTCATGCATAATTTTGTTTTTACTCAATTTTGACATAACCTATCAATCTGTTTATCAATATATTTTTTGCATAAATGTACAGTGCTCTCCCAGTGATATTTGGCAGCCTATCTTGCTAGGAAACTTTGGTCTTTCTGAAATTTTGGTACACAGTGCTTCTTTCTACATGTAAAATTTCTTTTTGTGGAGCATAATCAGTATTTACATCTTATAATAATAACAAAGACCACCATTTAATTAGAAAACAGCTGTCACTTTTCTCAAAAAAAAATCTTTTCAGTTTCAGTATAGTACGACTGAAATGAATGCCATTGTGAAAATTGTTTTTCTAATGTTCAGAACATGGCATGCCTTAAAATATTGAGTGTTATGAACACAGAGGAAAATTGTTTTTTGAATTTTATTTGCTAAGTGGTCAAAAGGAACAGTAAAATTCTGTATTTCAGCTACTTTTATGGCTGGATATGGTAGGTCACACCTGTAAATCCCAGCAGTCATCAGGCAGAGGCAAGAGGAGTTTCATGAGTTCAAGACCAGCCTGGGTTATATAAAGTGATCTTTTCTTAAAAATGAATAAATCCATTTTCAATAAAAAATAAACTTGGATTTCAATTAGCTGAATTATAAAGTTGCTGGTTGTGAATAGAAGAGATCACACTAATGACCCCTCCGTGGTCATATAATACTTTTAAATACTGGGTTCAGGATTAAAATGACTCTGTAGGGCAGGTCACTACTTGGCACAGGCTGTGGAAAGTCCAGGCGAGAGGACTGGATTGCACAGCTGTTAAGTGTGTCCCACTTAGCACACTTGAACAGGTCAAAAAGGGTTGGGCTCAAGATTTAGAGGATTCTTTCCAAGACCTCTCCCTTTTCAGTGCCAGTCTACTTGAAAGGGCTAGCAGCTAAAGACCAAGGAAGACAACGTAGATTAGCCAGCCCAGAAATGTCAGTGAATGTTTGCACTTAATTCTAAAGGACAGTTTAGTGACCTAATGTTTTCAATTGTGGGAAATATTTTGGGAACAAGGGATCCCATAATATGTCATTATGGACATTCTTTATAATCATCTCTATCATATTTAAACTTCTTTCCTTGAACTCTATTTGTGCATATATAGAGAGAATATATATTTTTATAAACATTATTTTAAAATGCTTCTATTTACCATCTATGAACTTTGTGCCTGGAGTTGCCATTGCATATTGTGGTGTAGAATATGCCAGTTTAGAAATTTAATATCTTGAAGAAAATTGCTGTGCTCTATTTAAATATACACACCATTGTTAGGGGTGAAAGGTTTTTTTCATTTCTTGAAGTATATTCAACATAAGTTTCTTGAAGGCAGAAACGTATTTTAATTGCCTCTGTATTGCTTGGTTGGGAGACCCGACCCTTGCACATCGATGTTTAGCAAGCAGTTGATGAGAAAGTAATTGAATAAATTATTTTGTCTCTGGAAATAATTTTAATACCATTTCCCAAGTGTTTATTTATATAAATTCAATTAGTATTGGGGCTACAGCATTTTTAAACTTTTCTACATTGAATTCATCTTCTATGCTTGAGATTTATTATAGCACTCTAAAAGAATATATCTATAGTGTATTTTATTAACACACAGTTTAGATGTGGTAGCATTCCTGATTGGTATACATCATTAGAAACCCATATTTCTGGGAGTTGTAACTAATTCCAAATCCTTAGGAGGCAGGTTGATAGACACAGTACCTGTGGCATGAGTAACTATATCATAAAATAGGACATCAGACTTGGTAGCCATTAATAGCCTTCCCAGAGATCAAAACTTTGGCATATTTGCAGCCTTGTGTCTCACAGCAATCATCTTGTAAAATATAAACAATTAACTGGAAATGTAAGGAAGATTTTTAACAAAATTAGGTAGGCATTATTTTGTAAAACTTGGTGACTGTTATTGTCTTACTCGATGCTTTCACAAGTACTCCATTTACTAAGGAAAATCTCTAAAGTACACATAAATTACAGCCTGTAATCTAGGAAACATTTAATAGGCTCGCAAAAAGCATTTCTGAGAAGAAAATGTCTGTAATATTAAATTATCTTAAAGCTGTTTATGTTTTTCAAAAATTTCATAAATACCAAAGAAGGGAATATTTGCATGGAAAATTAGAGCTCTGCATATGAAAGATGCTTTCATGACTTTTGCAAATAAGAACTAATATTTTAAAAATGTTTTCTGATGGACTATAAGTACAGCTCAGGAGGACTGTGTGTGCAAATAAGCCACCATTAAAGGATGATAGATACTGCCTGCATTCAAATGACTTTCTGCCTGGTGTGCTGGATACATCCAATTTAGAAAGTAGAGGCAGAAGGATCAGAAGTTCAAGGGTACTTTCAACTGCACAGCAAGTTTAAGGCTAGCCTAGTTATATGAGACTCTGTCTCAACAAGACTGAAAATTATTTTATTTTTCAATTCAAAGACATCAACAGCAAAAGCAAAACAGGAACGCTTGCTGTGAAGTCACTAGGACCTGAGTTTGGATTTCCAGCACCCATGTGAAAAGCCTAGCCTAGTGGTACACACTTGTAAGCCCAGTGCTGGAGAGGCAGAGACAAAAGGCTGAGCATAGCTGAAACAGTGGGTTTCAGGCTCAGTGAGAGGCCCTATTTCAAAAAATAAGGTGGCAAGCAATTGAACATATGCTTGCATGTGCACACACACACAGAAACACACACTCATGCAGATGCACGCGCATGCACACACAGAAAGACACAGACATGCACTCACATGCACATATGCACACATACATGCCACACGTAGTATCCATATAGCATATGCATGTGCATCAGATATGAAACAAACAAAAGCAAAACCAGAGAAAACCATTTTCTGGTCAACATTTTACTAACACTCTGACAATGACTTCTAATAAAAGCAAAGGTTTAGAATTAGCAAAACATGTCATGGCAGAAGCATGTTGAATTTCTTTAGAATGCTTACTTTTAACTTAGTTGTATAGTGACTGAACAGAAATTTAGCTTGGCCAGATGTTTCACTTATTAAGTGGCCTAGAAGGAAGCAGTCTCATCACGTAAATTAAGATTTAAGCTGAACTAATAAGTAGCATAGGAAATACGTTCACAGATTGTATGTGATTAATACCACAACATCCACTTGACTGAAATACCAAAGTAGCCATACAGTCAACTAATTTTAATATGTTTTTAGGAAGCATTTTGAACAAATCCTGTTTAAAGTCCTTTCCTGCTGTATTCCCAGACCAGGTCTCCAGCTAGAAAGAAAATTCCATCTACTTCTACAGTTTTTGTCACAGAGGATGATTGATAATTTATTCTTTTCTATTTATTTTGATTAATAATTTATATTTTAATTGTAAATTGACAAACTATACCTTTATATATTCATGAGCTACAAGGTTATAGTATGATTTATGAATACAATGTAAAATAATTAAATTAAGTGAATTAACATATCCATCACTTTGAGCACTTATTTTCTATGGTAAGATTTTTAAATTTTGCCTTTTTGATAATTATGGAATGCATATTATTTATGATACTACATGTACTTTTCAACAAAAATAATATTTGCCATTTGTGAAAGCATGAGTAAAATTTGAGAACATAAATTATGCTAAGTGGAATAAGCCAGGTACAGAAAGATAAATATGACATTTTCCCACTTACATTTTGTATCTCATATAATTGAACTCAAAGAAACAGAATAGAATGGCGACCACCCAAGGCTGCCGTGAGAGGATCGGGAGACAGTTAATAGTCAAATAGTGCAAAGCTTCTATTAGACAACAAGAATTAAGTTTCTTTTACTTGGTTGGGATTTGAACCAGGGTCTCAGAATTTACCTAGGCTGGCTTCAAATTCCCGAGTGCTGGTATCAATAGAAATATACCACAGTGTTCATCCTGAGTTTTACCAATGTTGTTATTATTATTCGAGACATTGTTTCACTTCTATTTAATCAGCGTACATAGCTCCCAAACAGTAAAAATATCCATACAGAGACATTCACCGTTTTAATTTAATGTACTATTAAGCAAATTTGACTAATTGTTTATTCATTTGTGTATTAGTTACTTTTCTCCTTGCTGTTATCAAATACCTGACAAAAAGCAAGAAGTTTTGTTTTGGTGTGCAGTTCAAAGGAACACAGTCTATTATGGCAGGAAAGGCACTGGGGGCAGAAGGGTGAGGGGCTTGGTCACATTGGATGCATTATCCTCAAGCAGACAGAAGACAGGAAGTGGTAGCAGCTATAAGACATCAGCTTCCAGTGACTCACATCTTCTAACAAGGCTCTAGCTCATAAATGTTTCACAGCCTCCAAGGCAGGAGCCTAAGGTGGGAATTTTACATTCAAACTACACCAATATGGAATGAAGCCCAAACTATTTGCGTTTGGTGACTATTATGAATAAAGCTGCAAAAATTCATGTGTTTTCATTGTTGTAAGCTACATAATTAATAGTAGAATTACTAAGAAAGAACAGCTTGAATTTTATGATAAATGTTTGCAAAGTCCCCTTATTATCTGCCATCCCACAAGTCATGTGGAGACTTCTAATTGGTGCATATTCACACCAGCAACTGAGTCTTGTGGTAGTAGATCACTGCAGTTTTCATCTGCAGTTCCTTATTGAAAATTATGTTAAGTATGATTTGAATATCTAACTTTTTCGTGAAATGTCTGCTTGAATTTTTTGCCCACATTTGTCTGTGACTAGTTTTAAAATGTAAAAATTTTGATATATTTCTTCTTTATGTGAATTAGAGTATTTGTCTCTAGTATGTAGTTTGTGTTTTAATTTTAGAGCATGTTTCTAATGATTCCTTCAATTGTTTGTTTGTTTGTTTGTTTGTTTGTTTTTTGTTGTTTTATTTAAGTCTCCATGTAGCCTCAACTCAGTAGATAGTCAAGGCTGGACTTGAACTTCTGATCCTCTGCCTCCTCCTCCTATTTTATTGTTGGCATTTTATTAATTTAGATTTTATATTTAGAGAAATGTATACTTAAAAGCTTAATAATTTCAGTCCCTTCCTGGTACAAAATAACTGTTTTAGCTTCTAGAGTTTGACTTTGTGAATAATATATTTAATATTGTTTCATCTTCTATTGTTGTTGGGGTTAATTGGACTCTATCCTTAACACTAATCCAAATGTTAATTAAGTTTGATAGAGGAAAGTTGTTTCCAAGAAGATAAGTCTTTCTTGTTTTCCTCTCTGTCTGGAATCTATTTGCAAATTGTTTTCTATTGATGATTTGTTTAAAATGCAGCCTTTAAATACTAGGACAATTTCCATCTGTGTTTTATTTATGGTAAAATTTTATTCTCTTTATTGATACTATCCTGTGATTGCTTTTGCACTTTATTTTTCATCAAATGTGTTCAGGCTTGAGTTTACATGGGGTAATTTTATTGCTTGATGCTTTATCTTTTAGAACGAAGAAGTCAGATTCATTGAAAATGAGCTAGAGATTCAAAAGCAAAAATACTTTAAGCTCCAGACTTTCGTTAGAAACCTGATTCTTGCTATGAAAGCTGATGATAAAGAACAGCAGCAGGTAAGTCCCAGGAGAGACGAGTGAGCCACAATGTGTCAAGTTGAAAAATAGCATGTCATATTTGGATTCTTCATATCTCTTCATTTGTAGTCTCCATTCCAGCTTTGAATTTCATGGAGCAAATGGTTATTTTATGATCTTTTTAAACATATATTTTTTGTGGTTCAGATTTCTCTGTGTGTGCTACTATAATACAACATCTAAATAGCTGCTTAGAATATTTTCTTAATCTTAGGATGGCCTTTAAGTAGAGAAAACCAAATTGTAAAATTAATTTTCAAGAAATCCCTTAGAATTTTTGTAGAGATACAGCTATCTGAACCCCTAACTAGACCGAGTGTTTGGGGACTTTTTCTGAATGAAAAAAGTGGGCATTTATTTATCCACCAGCAGCTGCTGGAACTGACAAATGTTTGGACGTAGTCTGCTCTGTAATATGTTGCTCCTCACTAAGAAAGCATGAAATTACTTCATGAAATTCTTTGTGACCATAGTGTATCACATTTTGCAATGTAAGTAAAAATGTTTGAATCTTCCCATCCAAAAATGAAATACCTTTTGTTTTCTGCTATGGCTATTTGTTTATACATTGCTTCCAAATTATTTTTGGCCCTCAGGTCTTTCTTGAGACAACATTGATATAATATAAATAATATAATATATGGATATTTAAACCTGATTGTATAAAATATTTTATTTAATATTAAATGGTATAAAATTTGCTGCTGAGTTATATATCACCATGCTGATTCCTTATCAGAAAAGTTATGTTTGAGTAGTAAGAAATCCAGGTAACTATATTTTCACTAAATTATCTTAGAAGATTTTATTCATTAAAAAAAGTCAAAAGTAAAAACCCAAATAAAAAAACACCCCCAAAATACCACAAAACAAAACAAATGCTCAAAGAAAATTATGCATGCTTAGCCCATCCCAGACATCTCCAAGGATCAGGATAATGTCTGAACATCCCATAATTCTCCTTTCTTTCAAAGAAAGAAATCTTTGTATATTTAACTGTTATATTGAAATGCAAAATTTAGGCATTAAGAGTCCCCTCAAAGGACTAAAGCCAGCATGAATATTATTTATCCAGAATCATGGATTTTACTCTTTCATCTCTGACCATATATAGAGATCACAATTCCAAAGCCTTTAGTTGCCTGGGCTAGTGGTAAATGTATTGCTTCATTATACATGATACACATGCCATGGCATATTGAAAACGTGTTTATAAGACAGGCATAGTGGCTCATGCCATCACTCCAGCACTAAGAAAGCTCAGAGAGTAGAACTGCTGTGAGTTTGAGATCAGCCTTGGCTATAAACTGAGAATTTACCTTAAAACTAACAAAAGCAAGCAAAACACAGCAAATTTAAAAAAAAAAAGAAAGAAAGAAAAAAGGTTGTTTTTTAAGAACCTAAAATACAGATTTTTAAATGAATAAGAGTGATAATATTGAACACAACCGCTAAAGATATAAAGTCCAGTTAAAGAGTACATAATAAAACACACACACACACACACACACACACACACACACACACACACACACACAGGCTCACACATACAAATAGGTTCCAGCTTTAGACTAACTTAGAATGTTCTTCTTGTCTGAAAAATCTTATATCGATTTTTAATTAACCAGTAGTTGTCATTGTCTCTTAAGAATAACTCATAGTCTGAATTTCTACTTCTAGCTTCAGCTCTACTTTCATTCTTTCCCAAAGATTACTAACAAATAAGAAAGGAACATGCGTGTTGCTTTTCTTTTTCTAGTTTTCTTCTGATAAAAAGACTTCTGAAGTAAGATATGAACAAAACATGAGCTGGCATAGAAAATGATACCAAATTATACTAAATGTCACAGCCTATAGCGTCAGCAGCCTGAATAAAACCTGATTTTTTTTGTACTTCTGATTGAGTATAATGAATTTCAAAATAATTTCTCCAAGCATAAAAGACGCTAGGTATGATGATGACACATACCTGTAATCACTTAGAAACTTAAGGCAGGAAGGTCATGTGTATAGCCTCTAAACAGAAAAATGAATAAATTATACATATAATTACATATATATGATACTAGTAGTAATAAAACCAAAGGAATCCAGTTCATATCTTAAACTGATGATTAACCCTTGACATTTTCACAAGTTTACTTCTGGAAATATATTTTATCCTATTTAGTAAAATTGAAACACTTGCCATTACTTTCTTATTTTTAAAAATATAGAGTATTTCTTTCATTAATCTTTATTTGGATAAGTCGGATGAGATAAGTGAGCTATGGCATATTTCGACCCTATAAAGAAGTCCAGGGTTTAAAAAATATATATATGGTACTTTCCAACTGAAACATTAGATTAGCTAAAGGTTGTCTTTTTTAAATCAATAGTAGCCATTTTAACATCCAGATAATGTTACCAACATTGCACTAAGTCATTAGTTATGGTCTTTCTTTCCCTGATAATTCACTGTGTGATCCTAGCCAGATCGATCGCCTTTCTTAAACTCCAATTTCTCCACTCTGCAAGGAGGATAAGAATGATTATCAATTTTACATTCACATCTTAGAGCCTAGAATAAGTATTACAGACACTGAGCATGTATTTGGAGGAAGTGTTAATAATCTCTTTGGAAAAATGGCATTTGGTCAGAGCTCGAAAATACTTGTTACTGATGAAAAACATGTAATAAAAAAATATTGAGGCTGTAGATGTGAATAATTGACAGAGTGTTTTTCTCAGAGTAAATGAGACCCTGGGTTCAATCTGCAATATGGGGCATGGGAGAAGAGAAGAATTTAATTGTGCCTACTTGTATCTTTGTGAAAAGGGCAGTTTCAATCATTGACCAAGAGTTGTTTAATGTCCCAGTATTGCTGTCCAGTACAATATTGAAAGAATTTTGCAGTGAAATCCATGCATCAACAGTGCTATGAACTACCATATATAATGAACATTTTAAGTTCTCTTCTCAATTTTAGTCAGTCAACTCCGTCTAATGCAATGAAGAAGAAATAAATAATACCACTTCTCTAGTTTGAGGGTCTTTTGACTAGAATTTAGAATATCATGAAAATTTCTAATTCACTTGATTTTCCAATATATGAAGCTCATATTCAGTCAGTGCCAGTTTGAACCTCTTTTCATCATTAACATGGTATATTTAAAACTGCAACATGAACTGAATCTACTGATGTTGCATTCTGAAACAGCCTGTATTAGCAAAGGCCCCTTTGTGCCTGAACTGAATCAGCAGTAGCTTGATGTCCTAGAAGAAACTGGTATATTTCATATTACTGTATCTTAGTACCTGAGAAAGCATGCGGTATCTTCAGTATATATGCATGGGTAATTTAGTGGTACAAAAATAAATAACTTTCTCCACATATGTTAGTTTTTCAATATGTAGCCTGACAAAAAGTAGAATGTTCTTCTTTTATTTGTGTGCTACAAGGCAAACATTATAGGATATATAATTGTCACTATTATATTGAAGAAGAGAATCAGATCTTATTTCAACAGTATATTTCTTATGTACCTCCAGCATGCTCCGTCTTTCTGTTCCTTAATTGGGTTCTAGTCAGCTTTCATTTGTTTCTATTCCCTTGCTTCTTGTTTACTAGTCTCCCCAAACCCACAATACAAGTAATGCTGTTGAAAATTTTCCACATAGACTATGTATTTTAGGTCCAATTTCTTATGGTTAAGTGGGTACCAGCACTGTCAGCCACATAAAACTTGACTATTTCTCTAGTATAGATACATGTTCTACAAATACAGATGAAACAATTAGAACATGTTTAAGCTTAGCTCATAGATGTTGGCATACCCTAATTGTTCCAGTAAAGAAATAAGCAGATTCATCATTACAGCCATAATCTTATATTGAACTGTCCCTAGTGGGTGCTTCGCCTCCTGTGTGGACATAGTCTAAGGAAAGGAAACAAATAAACAAAAACCCCACACGGTCTTTTCAAATTTTTTAACTTTTATATAAAGTAAATTAGAAGAATATCTCCCCTAACTGCTACATTTAGTCTTTTAACAAAACAAAATAGGTCTTTGTTGAAATGTGGGTTTCCTTAAAGGGTAATGAAGCAGGAAGATTTCCAATAAAGAATAAAATTTTAAGATTTTTATGAGTAAGCAGTGAATACACAAAATTAACATGAAAACTACTAGCCTCAACCACTTAAAAGCCCTTTGCTCAAGGTCCTTGGTTTGAAATAGTTGTTCACGTCTACAACCATGCCACCCTAGAGGTGCCTGGCGTCATCAGAAGAGCTCCTCATTTCCCTCTTGATTTCCCCATTGCCTAAGGGTCTACTCTACTTAATCTACATACTTGGCATCTATATTTTGTTCTTTCCTAATATTATATGAAGACTTACTGTTTTAGGTAAGGAATTGTGAAAAATCCTTAAAAAAGAAATATTTCTTTCTTTAAATCCATAATAATAAATTAAAAGAAAAGAACTGTAACTATTAACATAAAATTGTAAAAAAAAAAAAAAAAAAAGTCCGACTGCATACTAATCCAACACAATTGATTTTTTTTTTTTGACACAGGCACTGCTGTCAGATTTACCTCCAGAATTAGAAGAGATGGATTCCAGCCATGCCTCACCGGATCCTGATGATACCTCATTCAGTGTGTCTTCTTTATCAGAGAAAAATGCCTCAGACGGTTTATGATTGGGGGTGGGGGATATGATATCGTCTGTTGGTTGCCTAACAGGTGTGCATTTCAAGATAACTGTCCTGTTTCCCAACCAGTCTTCAGCTGGAAAAACACATTGTTAAAGCAGACATATGCTGTGAAGGAATAACAAGATCCAATGGCTACAATACAAAAAAGGCATGTAAAATACTTGAAATGGCTTGTTTTTAAAACTTATATAAAATCCTAGAAAATTATATTTAATTTTGACCAACTCAACTATGAACTTTATTATATCTGATTTCTGAAAAGTTTGTTGCTTATTCTTTAAGAAGAATCTTAATTTTATTCAGAAATATAGAAATGAGCATATCTCAACATTACTAAGTTGCTACCACTTGGTTAGTTTTATTTTTGTTGCCATTACGTCTTTCTTCCTACTTCGTGTTCTTATCTTTCATATACATTTTTACTCAGGAAAGTGGGCTAAAAATTTAAAACAGACCTAATCATATATTTAACCTGGATGAGTCCTGGGATTCATTTTTCAACTCCTATGAGAATTTGACCTAAGATAATGATTGAAAACTGAAGCGGTTACTAGGTTGTAATTGTAAGTTATTGGTATTCCCCTAACACTGGGGGGAGTGGAAACTCCTCTGAAAAATCGATTCATCGTCAAAACATTTAAGTATTCAAAAACTGTTCTTTATAAAAAACACTTTTAATCTCAATTCTTGTATACAGTAAGTGATAAGTATTGATGATTCATATTCTACCATATAGTAAATTTATATAATTGAGTCAGACAAAATATTGCACAAATACTTCAAGTTTACCAACATTTTCATAATATTTTTCATATCTCAAAATTTGTGAAACAGGAAATCAAAGTATGCCACTGATATTTGGTTGTTTTTATTTAATTCTAACCATACAACTTTGCCATAAAGTTTACCTCATTTCCATATGAGGCCTGCACAGAGCCAACAATAATGTCAAAAAAAGAGTTATAGTACTTTGATTTACAATCAAAGTCCTCTGATTCTTTTGGATGCAATTCTATGAATAGACACCTAAAATGGGCATGGGACCCAGTTGTTACTATTAGTAGGTACCAAATGGCAGCACACTGTAGACATCTTTTTACATCTTCCCTTCTGGAATACCAGATGGTATTACTAAGACGTGTAGATGGGAAAATTTTAGTTTTTGTCTAAACTCACGTCATATATTTGTAACTAGGTTGTGTGGAACTATATTACACGATTAAATTATTATCCAGAAAGATGCATGAAGCATCTAGATAACTGTTTCAATTGTCAAGTTTCAGATATGTTTAAGTTTCTTAACTGTAGCTATTCTAATCTCAGAATTTACTGATACCAGTTTATAATATAATTTATAATTATAATTATATGATATGATATAATTTATGACAGAAAGGCCCTCCTAAATCCCTTTAGCTCAGAAATGTCCCTTCTCATTGATAAACACAAGTAAAGTTCATCGATGACCATTCAGTTCATCAAATGTTTGATTTTACACTGTTGCCACGCGACCTGTATGGCTTCCTTGTCAGCAGAAATATTTCAGTCGTCAGCTAAACATGTCCTTTAACTGAGAGTCATGTGGTTCTTTGCAAACAACTTTTGGTGTTCCTTGCTGACAATCCAAATTCCATTCATGGAAACGACCACTGAGCAACAGAAGCTCAAACATTCAGATTAAGCTCTGTGGTCACATAAATTTCTCCATAAAATTAGAGTCCTCCCTATATACAACAAATACAGAAACCATTATTTTATGATATGGAGGCTTAAGACAAATTCTCCTGTAGCCCAAGCTGGCCTTTAATTCCTAACATAGCTGAGGATGACTTTGAGTCCTACTGTTCCTACCTTTGTTTACCAAATGCTGGGATGGCAGATGTGCCCCACCATACCTAGGTACAGTTTCTTTTAGTATGAACACATTTCTAGTCTCAAGTCTCTTTGTGATCTTCTATAGTATCATTGAGTTTCTCTTTAAACTTAAACTGCTTCAGTTTAAGACTCTTCCTAGTTGGTTTCCATTGCAGAGTAAATGCAGGTGAGTCTTTCCTATGTGTTTTAACACACAACATTTTACTTTTCACATCTTAGAATGTGTCACTACATTTAAAAAAATCCTTGGAGCTCTCACTATAGGAAAGACACTGTGCCAGACACTGGATTTTTCAATAATCTTATGGACTATAAAAAGAATTATTTCAGCTGGGTACTAGGACACATAGTGATAACTCTAGCACTGGGTAGGCTGAGAAAAGCCAGCCTTCAAAACACAAACATTTCCTGTTCACCTTTTCATGTCTCTTAATACAAGTCTTTCAACTAGCAGTCGTAATTGATTTAAGGATTCTTACAGATGTGATTCTTAGAAAGAATCTTACATCTGTAATTCTGGGAGGATGCATAAATTGTTCTATTATTCCTATTTAAAGTTTCATTAAATAGAAGCTATAGGTCCTAACAGTGTAGTTAGGACTACTTTTATCCTGGTGTTTTTCTTCTAGCCACAGGTTTATATCTTTTATGAACATAGGAATTAAAACATTTAAAAATATTAAATGGTGGTGTTCTTTTTTGTTTTGTTTTGGTTGTTGGTTTTTTTTTTTAACATTTGTTCCTTTTATTCACAAAACATAAGACTTACCCCTTTGTTGAATCTCTTTTCTTTATGATTTTACACAAAGGACCTTGAGATATATCAATTATAAAACATGTCAAAAAGAAAACATCTTTAAAATTTACAAACAGGTACTTTATACAAGAGTTCTCTATAAAATCCATCAATATAAAAAAGACATTGGATTGAATGTAAGGCATGTTCAGTTGTTATTAGAATTATTTTTGTTTTGTTGGAGACTTTTCTCTCCTCCAGTCCTGACTTCTCTGAGTCTCTAGAATATTCTACTAGGTTTTTCCCAGCATCTCTCGGCACCATTTTGACACCTGTGGTCATCTCCTTTATGACCAGAATGCTTTCTATTCCTCTCCCTTGACTTGGAGCGATCTTTTCTTCTAACATTATCACTGTCTTGATTTCGGGTTCTTTGTTTCTCATTTTCAGAAAAAGAATCTCTTCTTTCTCGCCGCTTCTTCCTTGGCTCGCCATGCCTGTCTTCTGGCTCTCTGTGAGAGCCTTGTTCTCGGCCAATGCCAATTCTGCTGTAACTCTTCTCATGACTTCTGTCCTCCATGTGCTCTGCTAAGGGATCTTGCTCGTCTGCATCTCCTGAGTTCTGAGCTCTGTGTCTTTCAGACCTTGCTCTCTCAGTCCTCCCTTCCTGGTGCCTTTGGTCCTTCCTGCCTTCTTCTCGCCTCCTGTCACATGCCTAGTGGCCCCTAGCTAATTTATTTACTTCTTCCCCTCTGGCCTTCTCTTGTCTCTTCTTTCTTGTACCTTTAGCTGAGGCAGAGCTCTGACTGCTGGAGGAGGAGGAGTGGAGTCACTCGCTTCACTGGAGGACTCTGAGCTGCTCTTGCTGCTGTCAGAATCTGAGTCAACTGAATCAGACACTGAGGAAGACTCTGAAGATAAAAATGTCAGGGCTGGTTTATTTTGCTCAGCTTCTGGTTTCTGGCTACAATGACTTTTTCAGATGTTCTCAAAATTTATCCTTCAAACCTCTGAGACCTATAGAAGTGAAGAAGTTGATGGCAAACCAGGCATTGCATGGGTTGTCTCCGGGTAACAGCCCTTCAAAGAATGGCTGAAGAGCTTCATCCTTTAACCTCACATTCAGTTTAGGAAGAACCATGTGTTTACACAGTTCTTGGAAGAAGATCTTGACAAAAGTCCTACTAGACTATGTCGTGGTCTCTTCACCCAGCTTTTTATATTCGAGAATACTCCATGGAAGTGAATCTGTGTATAAAAGGTGAGCGAACATCTTAGCAACATTTCTCAACTTGTTTGTCTCAAAGCGATGGTGTACTGTTCCTTGACTATACTTTCAGGTGATTCCATGTATTATTTTTTTCAGCATACAAAACTGCCCAGCTAACTAGCCAAAAAAACTTTCATAGGTCCTTTGTTGGGCACAGCAATCAAGTATCACGTTGCAGAATTCTTTTGTTTGGCTCTCAGCAAACTCCATTTTCAGCAACTTCTGTGCACATTCTTCAAAATCTAAACTTGACTAAATGGCAAGATGTGTGGTGAAATGAGACTAGGTTGGTTTCTGTTTTGTCATGAATAGTTACTTTTTGTCCTCCTTCCTCTTCTTCTTCCTCCTCTTCCTCTTCTTTATCTTCACTACTTCCAGCTTCTTGGTCTGTGTTTGAATCACTGTCTCCTTCATCAAGAATTTCTTTTTTAATAGCCTTGTACTTCTCTTCATTCTCCATAAAATTAGGATCCATCTTGAAAACGTTAAGAACATCTTCTGGATTGTAGTCATCCTCCAAGGGGAGCATATGTGTACACTCGTCGTCCTCTTCCACTAAATCAAGTCCTTCCACAATAACGGGTGGTCCTTGAATCCGTCCTTCCGGACAGCGAACATCACTTCCATCATGTACTGAACTCTTTTGTCGACCTCAGACTCATGTAGAATGTTTCGCAGGCGTTCAAAGATTGCATTTACTCCCCTTGGTGACACCTGGGATAATTGAGACCACACTCCTTGAGGAAGCCCATAGCTACTTAAACACTGTCATCTGTTGGTCTCTCTAGGAGCAAAGTGAGCATCTCCAGGCACAGAACCTCATGGGCCACATTTTGGTTACTAAGATGTGCCACAAATTTTGAAGTAGTCAGGCAAAGTTGCTTATCATTCTTTCCATATCCTTTCTGAAAATTAAGAATTAGTCTCTTGAGGATTAATTCTCCAATCTGTGGGGATTTTTAGTTGGTTATTGCCACCAAAGCTGCACAAACATGAGTGAAGCACTCTGTGCTTGCAGAACAGATCTGGACAACAATCCTCTCCCTCTGACTATGTTCTCTTGAAGGAGCTCTTGGATAGTAACACCTGTTTTGGAGATGTTGAGCTTGTTGATGAGACCATTGATTGATTGATTTCTTCAGAGCCTCCCAGCTCATCCTCTGGTATGCTAAGCTCTTTTTACCTGTAATCTGTTCCTGCATCATCCTGAGCTTTGCGGGAGGAATACATGCTCTCCCAGTGCGGCTGAGCTACGGATCCAGCTCATCCTTCTTCGATGTAGGTTCTTCCTGAGTAGAACACTGGGTTACTCCTCGGTCTAGGCTGCTTCTTTCAGGAGATAAGGATTTCCGGGACCATTTCCAACGATCTGCATCTCTATCTCTTCCTCTAGGTTTTTCTTGATCCCTAATTCGTGATTCCATGCTGTCATCTTAAGAGTATTCTCTTCCAGAATGCTCACAGTCTGACCAGCTGTAATCAGAGTGGTCTCTATCCTGGGGAGACTGTTCTTGTTCTGCATATCTGTCTTCTGGGGAGGAGCTCCGGTAGTATGAGTTGTGGCCCTCCCTTCTGTCGTGACCAGAGAACTGTTTCTTGTGTGCCACACTACTTTTCATTTTCTGCTGTCAGCTGACCCAATAAACCAGATGCCTCAGGTTTATTCAAGTGACACATGCTCAATGGTCTGACTTCCTTGACAGTTTTCTTTTTCTGTCTCCCCACATTATCTAAAGCTCCACCATGCCACCGTCACAGCAGAAGTGGCAAATGGCAGTGCTCACCAGATCCAAAGGAAAAAGCTTTTCTATGCAAAAACAATCATCCTTAGCAGATTGAAAATATAGCAACAACCTTGAAGAAGTCAAGATCAAGTATTATAAAATGATTATCAAACTGGGATACTAGCTTAGCATGTACACAAGGCCCCAGGTTCAATCCCAAGCACTTCAGTAGGAAAAGAACCATATTTTTCATATATATGTCGTGGATTTGGATGTGAGATTTTTTTTAAAAAATCGAAAAATGATAACTACTGGCTGTTTTCATGAACATATTTGTGGCTGATAGTGAAAAACAACTAACTAGTATTGCCTTGACAGTATTAAAACCTATTACACTATCAGAAGTGTCACTCCGAGAAGCAGAAGTAAATGGGAAATTTTTTTTCCTACTTTACTGCATTGAAATGCTTAGCTTAGGATATCAAGGGCTTTCTAATGTATATCTGAGAGTACTTACCTTCTAAAATTCAAGTTAAAAGCACAACACTGAATCTACAATAACAACAAAAAGAAGGTACCTTCCTCATTCAGTGAAGCTAAAATTTGTTGCAAGAAACGAAAATTGCAGTTGCCCTGGAGAATAGGAAAATTAACACATGCAAAGAAAATGGTAACAGAAAATTGGCCTGTTTAAGGAACCTGGGGATGTTTTGTTGTAGGGTCAGCTATCAACAGGACTTTTACACAGCAACAGTAATCAGTGTTAGAAATGTTTGTTACTA
>CM052722.1:55469729-55529597 GCA_028551405.1 Uromys caudimaculatus | reverse complement strand
GGAAGTTGCTGACCTTCAGTCTCTGTGGCCCGCGGAAAGCGGGCGGAGTCAGTGAGCTCTGGGGCTCGTGTTGCCCCTGCTAGGGGCTTTTCCGCATTCCTGGGAGAGAGAATTTTCTCCCGGAGCTGCTTGTCTATGGAATCCTAGTGTCCCAGGCAAAAGCTTCCTCCCTCAGCCACCCGCTTTTGGGATCCAGGGGGGTTTCTAAGCCCGCCTACCTCGGTCCCTGTGTCTCGCGGGTTCGGGGCAGTACCTGGTGAGCTGTGGGGCATGTCTTTGGCCCTCTCCTGGGTCTTGCGATCTCCTGAGAGGGATCTTTGTCCCGGCGCTGATTAGCTGTGGAGCCCTGTGGCCCAAGCTGAGGTTCCCGGCCGCCGCCGGAAGTTGCTCCATAGTTTACATCTACATTCCTACAATTAGTACTTATTGAATTCACATTACGTGCCAGCTATAGATCTGGATGCTAGGTCCTATGATTCCTTGGAATGTTTGATTATGGTTCTTTGTGTAGATCCATACAATGTTAATACTGACAAATATCTTAGTGTTTCTCTGGATCAAATTTGTCAGGATTATACCAAGAAAAAAATGGTGGCTAGCATTTTGTTTAAACTCCACCCCACAGTTACCTGGCAACAGCCAGGTATGCTCCTCCCCACAGTTGCCTGGCAACAGCCAGGTGGGCCTGGCCCACTATAAAAAGGACTGCTTGCCCCTCCTTTCTCTTATCTCTTGCTTCTCTTACATCTCTTATCCCTCTTGTTCCCTCCCCACCTCCAAGTGGTCATGGCCAGCCTCCATTCCTCTCCACTTCTTTACTCTCTTCCTTTCTCTGCCATTCTTTGCCTCTACTATCCTCTTAACCCTCCCCATGCCCTAAATAAACTCTATTTCTATACTATACTTTCGAGTGTGTCTGGTCCCTCTGGGGGAAGGGATGCCTTGGCATGGGTCCGCTGAGGCACACCCTTCTCCCACACCTACCTCCCCCTACCTCCATAGAACATATATATCTTTATCATTTTTATAAACACATCAGTGATCAAAGAGACAATAATAGCATCTTCCGAAGTTCTCCCAGATAATAGATGGTGGAATTAGAACTAGACCCTACCAGGTTTCTCCTACCAGGTTCCTGTATTTCCCATTATACTAGATCATAGAATAGTACTTTATTTTACTAAGCTAAAAATACATATCTTTAAAGCAATGATTCTCAAAGCTAAATGTAACAATTAATGAGGGGAAAAATGAGACCATGAATTTGAAAAAGAGCAAGAGGAGAGGTAGGGGGATTGGAGAAATGAAATGGAACAGGGAAATGAAATTATATCACAATCTCAAAGATAAAATAATTTACAGAATGATTATGCAGGTCTTGTTTAGACAGCCATATTGTTGAGATGTCATGGGTACAGCTTCTCTGCCATGCCAAAGACACTATCTTCACGCATACGTATTGATTTTCTACCTCTTACACTCTTTCTGCACCTCTTCTGAAATGTTCCCTGAGCCTTATGTATGGGGAAATTTAGATGTATCCAATGGAAGTGGAAACCACATAATCAGTATTTCTGAGCATTTTAACCAGTTGTGGCTTTCTGTCAGGCTTCTGTCTGCTCCAAAAAATGAATCTTTTTTTGGGGAAGGGTGAGAGCTACACTTACCTGTGATTATAAGGTAAGTATTTATAATGAACATAGAAATTACATTGGTTTGGGGAAGTGGCAGTAGATTTAACTCTAGGTTCTATGGCTTCCCAACCTGATGTTACAGTGCATGGCATAAGTTCCCTCCTATTAAGTGGGCCTTAGCTATATTTAACAACTGGTTGTTACCACCAAGATATAAGTGCTGTACAACTCTATTAAATGTGACACTTACTGACTAGAGTTATAGCTCACTGATAGAGTACTTGAATAGCAAAGTATCTATGCTGCTCATTTTTGTGGTCCATGGATATTACAACTAGTACTCTGAAAACTAGTCCTCAGGAAGAGCTTCCACACCATACCTAGCTGGATTCCTTTTAAGTCCTATGTAACAAGGCAACAACAAAAGCTGTATTAATCAGGGTTCTCTAGAGTCACAGAACTTATGGATAGACTTCTATATAGTAAAGGATTTGTTATGATGACTTACAGTCTGTAGTCCGACTCCCCAACAATGGTCAGCTGTGAATGGGAAGTCCAAGGATCTAGTAGTTGCTCAGTCCCACAAGGTTAGATGGTTTAGCTGGTCTCCTGTAGGAATAGATTCCAACAGATGTGCTGGCAAGTAAATTCAAGCAGGTGAAGAAGAGTGAATATTCCTTCTTCCAATGTCTTTATGTAGTCTTCCAACAGAAGGTGTGGCCCAGATTAAAGGTGTGTACCACCCCGGCTGGATCTGGGACTTGATTTGTCCCAGGCTGACCTTGAACTCAGAGATCTCCTTGCCTTAGTCTCCTGGGATTAAGGCATGTACTACCTTGCCTGGACCTAAGCTTTTCATAGCCACCATACCTCAAGATCTCAGTGCCAAGGTTCAGGTTATAAACTTGTTTCCCAGCCTTAAGATCTGGATCACAGGTGAGCCCTCCAATTCTGGATTGTAGCTCATTCCAGATATAGTCAGGTTGACAATCAGGATTACAACTGACCCCTTGTCAACTTGACACAAATAATATCTCATGTCCACATAAAACAATAACAAGGTCATGAATACACCTATATAAATATTCCTCATACAATTGCAAACACATTTGTAAATTTACAATGGGGCTATGTTCCTTGGGAACATTCTTTTAGTATCTCAACTTAAATACCAATTGATGTTAAAGAAATTGCAAGAAAGCACAAAGAGCTATACAAATGTGTTCTTAACAAAATAAAACAGAAGTATTCATATTACTTTATAATCCTCGTTTCTGCAACAGGTATGTGACCTTAGATGGTATTTATGACTCTCTTCCTCTACTACCCATTCTGTATTTCTTCTACCCTCTGCAAGCACCTCAGCAGGTCTTGGATCTTTTCCTGGAGGAGTGACTCATACCTTCATTCCTGATGGGTCTGTGTCCTTTGTCATCCTGCTTGGATTGGGCTATTGTATTTTCCCATTGAATTTAATCAAAGAATGTGGTAGAACTCAAAGATGCCCTAAGGAATTTCCTGCACTCCAGCCATAATCCTTCTTACCTCCATTGTGGAGAGGCAATCCAAATTCCCCATGGTAATCTGGATCTATCACCTTTCCCACCACTGTTATTCCTTTCTTAGCCTGTTGGTTTAAGGACAGTAGAAGGCCAAAATAACCAGGGGAGGTCTGAACTTCCAGTTCAATGGAATGTTTGTTTTGGCTTCTGATAGGAGTACCCCCCACCCCTGGAACCAAAATTTCTAGGCCAGAACAACCTAGGGTTGTGGGGACAGGAAGCAAACATTTTCCTAGAGGGTCACTAGGAGTGAGAATGAGTGGAACTATTCCCTTTTCCACCCCTTGATTCCTGGACCTATGGATCCTGGCTATGTGAGAAACTGTGCCATATACTGGATGCTGATTTAAAGCATATACTGCTTTCTGAAGAACTCTGCCCCAGCCCTCCATGCTGCTGCCACTTAATTGCCACTGTAACTGCAGCTTCAAAAGGCCATTCCATCTTTCTATCAGACCAGCTGTTTCAGGATGATGGGGAACATGGTAAGACCAGTGAATTCCATGATCATGGGCCCACTGTCGCACTTCTCTGGCTGTGAAATGAGTTCCTTGGTCAGAAGCAATATTGTGTGGAATACCATGATGATAAATAAAGCATTCTGTAAGTCCACAGATGGTGGTTTTGGCAGAAGCATTACGTGCAGGAAAGGTAAATCCATAACCAGAATAAGTATCTACTCCAGTAAGAACAATACGTTGTCCTTTCCACAAAGAAAGTGGTCCAATGTAGTCAACCTGCCACCAGGTTGCTGGCTGGTCACCTCGAGGAACGGTGCCATATCTGGGGTTCAGTGTTGATCTCTGCTGTTGGCAGATCTGGCATTCAGCAGCAGCTGTAGCCAGGTCAGCCTTGGTGAGTGGAAGCCCATGTTGTTGAGCTCAAGCATAACCTCCATCTCGGTCACCATAGCCACTTTGTTCATGTGTCCTTTGAGCAATGGCAGGGATGGCTGGGAAAGAGGCTCATCTTATCCACTTTATTGAACTTCTCTTCAGCTGAAGTCACCTTTTGGTGAGAATTTACATGGGACACAAATATCTTCACATCCTTTGCCCATTTGGAGAGATCTATCCACATACTTCCCCAGATGTCTTTCTCACCAATTTTCCAATCGTGATCTTTCCAAGTCCCTGACCATCCAGCCAATCCATTGGCTACAGCCCATGAGTCAATGAACAACTGTACATCTGGCAATTTCTTCTTCCAAACAAACTGTAATACCATGTGTACTGCCCAAAGTTCTGCTCACTGTGAAGATTTTCTTTCACCTGTATCTTTCAAGGTTGTCCCAGAAAGGGGTTGTAATGCTGCAGCTGCCCACTTCTGGGTGGTGCCTGCATAATGTGCAGAGCCATCAGTAAACCAGGCCCTAGTCTTCTCTTCTTCAGTCAGCCGATCATAGGGAACACCCCATGAGGCTATAGGCACATACTTGGCAGCAGATGGCATTGTAACAGGAGTAGAACCCATAGGCATTTGAGCAACTTTTTACGTAATTTGCTTGTGCCTTCAGGACCTGCTCAGGCTTGATCATGTATGTACCACTTCCACTTGATAATAGACTGCTGCTGTGCACGTCCTACTTTATGACTTGGAGGGTCTGATAACACCCAGCTCATGATGGGCAGTTCAGGTCGCGTGGTAACTTGGTGTCCTATCGTCAAATGTTCAGTTTCCACTAAGGCCCAAATAGCAGGCCAAGAGCTGCTTTTCAAAGGGAGAATAGTTGTCTGCAGATAGTGGTAGAGCTTTGCTCCAAAAATCCTAAAGGTTTCTCCTGTGATGCACTGACAGAGGCCTGACAGAAGCTCCAAACAGCATCTCTATCTGCCACTGACACCTCAAGTACCATCGGGTCTGCTGGATCATATGGTCCAAGTGGCAGAGCAACCTGTACAGCAGCCTGGACCTGTTGAAGAGCCTTCTTCTGTTCCAGGCCTCACACAAAGGTAGCAGCTTTCTGAGTCACTTGGTAAATGGGCCTGAGTAACACATCCAAGTGAGAAACGTGCTGTCTCCAGAATCCAAATAGACCCACTAAGCGCTGTGTTTCTTTCTTGGTGGTGGGAGGGAACAGGTGAAATAACATCTTTCACCTTAGAAGGAATATCTCTGCATGCTCCACACCACCGGACTCCTAAGAATTTCACTGAGGTAGATGGTCCTTGAATTTTGGTTGGATTTATTTCCCACCCTCTGATATACATATGGATCACATGTGAGCCCTCCAATTCTGCATTGTAGCTCATTCCAGATGTAGTCAAGTTGAGAAGCAGGAATAGCCATTACAATAGCCTATGTTATTTTGGATATATATTGGACTCCCTTAATGGTGTCCACAACCAGACTCTCTTATCCTGTGCTAACATTTTTAGATTGCCTATAGCTCTTTACCCAAGTGATTTCAATGTAAGCTCTTCTCATATCATACTCAAAGAAACTTTGTATTGAACTTGCAAGTAGTGACTATATATTCAATATTTTCTGTGATTTTATGTTGCTATTGTACTTAAAATTCATCATGATATTAAGAACTTCATTTATATATGAGCCTTTGCCTTTGATTTTGCCTTTGTTGACAGGAAGAGTCTCAATTTTAAATTCCGTCTTAATACTGAAGTCTTTTATACCCTTGAGATTTCTAGTTCCTCTAGCAGAAGTGGCTACTTCACAACCACCATGGCAACAACCCCAGACTGAACTGTTATTCATAAATCAATATCTGTTTGGTGTTTTCAAAAAGTAAGAAAGAATTCTGTATTACAGTGGAGCACCTGGTGCTCACAAAATCTACAACAATATCTTACAACAATAAGTGCAAGCCCCATGGACAGGGTCATTGCAATTCTATTAAATGGAGCACTTCAGGCTAGAGATGTAGCTCCATGGTAGAGTACTTGCATAGCGAGAACAAGGCTATGAGCTCAACCCTAAGCATTGTAAGAGAAAATGAAAGAAAAGACAGAAGAAGCTAACATAAGATAAACAGTACCTAGGAAATATGAAGTGAGGGGGAGATGGAGACCAGTATTATGGAGAGTGAAAGGGAGGTAGGAGTAGACAGATATGATAAAAATACATTGAAAATTATAGGAAACTTTCGATTTTTGAATTAAAAGTATTATTTATAGAGAAACTTCCATACCTTGTGAATTTATTATTCAGCATCCTAGAAAGAAAAACAGTGCAAAATAGCACACACATAGCACCATTGTAACAATCCACAGAAAGGTGTCACTAAGTACTGTATCTAAGACAATAATTGGGTTTCCTGTTGCTATTTGATGAGAAAATTACGCATGAAAATGTCACTGATAAGTTAGGCATAGTGGCTCAAAGTCTGTATCTCTCCAGAATGGAGAACAAAGTGAGACTGTCTCAATGAACAGACCTCCCCCACCAAATTAGCAAAAAAAGAAATAACCATTAGTAAATATTACTGTGTGGAGATTCTTTCTCTAATTATATTTTATTCTTGAGTATGTATGCCTATGCCATATATACATGTTTTGTGTGTGTGTGTGTGTGTGTGTGTATGTGTATGTGTGTGTTTATGTGTGTGTACATGTGGAGGCCAGAGGACAATTTCAGGTTAACCACTATCTCTTTTTTGAGATAGGAGCTTCCATTGAATATGGAGCTTGTCAATTCCACTAGGCTTTATGGTTCATGAGCTCCAGAGCTCCACCTATCTCTGCCTCCTTGGAGCTGAGAACACAGGCACATGCTGCATCTGCTTTATTGGCTTTTAATGAAGGTGCTAGAGATCCAAAATTAGATCTGGTCCATAGCCTCATCCTCAAACTGTGGATAGTACCCCTTCTATTTTAAAACCTCTATTTTAAAAAATATCCACATTATGAGTCGACACTAGCAAAATTACAGCTATGAAGTAGCAATGAAAATTTTATGAGGCTGGAGAGATGGCTCAGCAGTTAAGAGCACTGACTGCTCTTCCAGAGGTCCTGAGTTCAATTCCCAGCAACCACATGGTGGCTCACAACAATCTGTAATGGGATCTGATGCCCTGTTCTGGTGTATGTCTGAAGACAGGTACAGTGTACTCATATAAATAACTAAATCTTTAAAGAAATAATGTTATGGTTGGTGGTCGCCAAGTTGTGAGAAACTGTATTAAAGGGTTGCAACATTAAAAAGGTTGGGTGGCCTGAATCTCACTCAGAAGGGGGAAGTAAATCTGAGCCGGTTGACAAGAGAGAACTGGGTAGGAGAGGGGGAGAGAAGAGGAATGTGGATAAGGATCAGGTGTGAGGAGCTAGGAGCCTCCGGGAGAGGGCTAGGAATGAGGATGGGAAACAGCAGGGAGCATCTCTGATGACTATCAGAAGCCTGGGACAGGAGAGGATACCTGGAGCTGTAGAGGTGACCCCTAGCTCAGTAGCTCAGATTCCTATCAGAGCCATGCAGGACTTCCAGAGGAGGGAGGGGGAGCTCAACCCACTCACAAAACCTTCAACCCAAAATTTGTCTTGCCTACAAGATATGCGGGGATAAAGCTGGAGCAGAGACTGAGGGAATAGCCAACAAATGACTGGCCCAACTCGAAACCTACCCCATGGGAGAGAGCCAACCCCTGATACTATTAATGATACTCTGCTATGCTTGCAGACAGGAACAGCCTAGCATAACTGTCTCCTGAGAGGCTTTATCCAGCAGCGGAATTGAACAGATGCAGAGACCCACAGCTAAACATTAGGCAGATCTCAGGGAGTCTTGTGGAAGAGTGGGGGATGAAAGTGAACAATCTAGAGGGGTAAAGGACACCACAAGAAAATCTACAGAGTCATCTATCCTGGGCCCATGGGGACTCACTGTGAGTGAACCACCAACCTGAGAGCATGCTGGGTCTAGGCCTAGGTCACAAACGCATTTGTAGCAGATGTGCAGCTTGGTTTTCATGAGGGTCTCCTAACAAAGTGGAGCAGGAGTTGTCTCTTTCTCTGTTGCCTGCCCTTGGATCCCCTTTCCCCTACCTGGACTGCCTGACTGGGCCTCAGTGAGAGAAGATGTGCCTAGTCCTTTTGGGATTAGATGTTCCCATCATTAAGTGATACGGGGGAGGGGGGATCCCCTTCTCTGAGAGGAGGAGGTGTTGGCATCAAGACCTCCAGGAGGGGCAGTGCGGAAAGGGATTCATAAGGGTAGGACTGAGAAGAGAAGTGTGTGGGGGGGTCTGTGATTGGGATGTAAAGTGAATTATAAAAATAAATTATTTGGTAGAAAAAAAAGGAAGAAGAAAATAAAGTTGGGTCAAAATTACATGGTATTCGGCTTCCAGCTAGCCCCCTCTCAACCACATCACTTGAATTTCCTATTTGAAGAATCCTGTTGGAGACTGACCTGGTGGATTGGGTCTTCACCAAACAGAAAAGACTCTTACTAAACACTTAGACTACGCCTGTTTTACAAGTCTAGTTAATAAAATTATTGTCCTTCACTTTTACATTCATGACCTCAAAGTGGTGAAGAGGGTGTCTGCCATGGGGCAGTTTGGATAGTTGACTCTGGACAGTACTTGAACACTAACAGTAAGTAACACAGAAGTACTTTAGAAACGAATACTGCTGAAAAAAGTCAGCACGACACAAGTGACATGTCTCAGTCAGATGAGAAAATAGTGAGGATAGAATGCACGAGCCTGAGATTCATGTGCTATACACTTTGAACCAAACAATTCCAATTAGCAGTTCCAATTAGTAGTTCTTGAGCTTTCTAACGTTTCTCAGAAACAAAATGGGATCACATAAACCACTAATGTTTTGGAAATACATCATACATTGTACCTATGAGGTTAGGAGTGTATAATCTATTACCATATCTAATAACATATTGCAGTGTCCATATATTTAAAGAGTGAGTAAAATCCCTGTATACCATACTCACTCAAAAAAAAATTTTTTGCCAAAGTGCCATGTTACTCTATAACTTCTGATACTATGGGACAAAATCCACCAGGAAAGATTTGGAATAGAGTCTTAAAGTCTCCAAGGCAGAAGCCACTTTAAACAGTTTCAGGTCAATGTTCACAAAAACAAAGAAATCTTTGCAAATACCAGGAGCACATAATCTTTAAACTTCTACCAGAGCTCATCCAGTGATAGGAATTTCACTCTGTCAGTGGGAACTCAGTCCTCCTGGGAAGACCCTTAAATATCTGTTTTAAAAACTGACTTCATTTAACTTCTACCTTTTAATTCATATTTTACTACCTCAGTGACAGAACAACTCTTCGTCATGTTTGTGGACTCTCTTCAAGTCCTCTCTGTTCAGTTTTTCTTCCCTAATGGACATTTTCGAAATGTACAGCAGGCCTGGTCTTTTCCAACAATTAGGCAGGTAGTTCCAAAATCAGACTCAAAATCTGCCTAGCCTAGGAGAACAGCTGAAATCACTGGACCAAAGATTAACGTTATCTTCTTCCAGTTGAAATTTAGCTGGTCAGGAGAAAAATAGAGATAGCAAAAGGGCAAACCTAGAAAAACAGGAGGGCAGCTGTGCACTCCTGTAACCCCAGCAATTAAGAAGGCAGGAAAAGCCAGAGCTCAAGCACAGCCTTAGCAACACAAGGAGCCTGGATCTCACCTGGGCCACAGGAGACCATGTTGCAACAAAACGTAAAAACAGCAAGAAACAAGACAAAAATAAAAAACCACAAGCAAACAGGACTTCTGTATTCACTATCTGTATACCACAAAACAGCTTGCTATAAAAATAGGAGAATTTATATAAAAAATGGAGTTTTATAGGAAAATATTATCTTTATAACACATGAGAGGTTTACGAGAATTGGCTATTTCCATCAAAAAAGAAATATCAAAGATTGAGTTTTCAATACTTTAGTTACATCTTCTAAAGGGCAAAACTCTGAAGTTGTTAATAAAAAGAGATCAGTAGATCTAGAAAGTAATTCCTAGTCACTACAGCTGCTTACACAGGGTCTGGACTGTCTTTAAGGAATAATAACAATGGTGGATGCTATGGTAGAAACTCTCCTTCGGTTTGAATGAAACACCTAGGTGCCCAGGCAAAGCATTAAATGATCAGATTACAAGATTCTTTGCAATTGAAAAATCTTGTACTTCATATAAGAAAGAAATATTTTGTCTAATTATCAGAGCTTTTCAATGAAAATAATTTGGAATATTTTTTTTAAAGTAATGCATTTAGCCTCTTGGAATTCCCAATCAATAAAAAGCAAATCATAAGTGTTCAAAATTTTAGGTAGCTATCAATATAAGCAAATACATTTGTTTTCTAAACCCATTCTAGACTGCCTGTAAATATGCTGGAAGTCAATGTACATCACTTTAATAACAGAAAATACAATAATAACCTTAGTGCCTGGCAGAGTATATAGTAATGAGTTCATACTGGATAGAGCTTGTTTATTGACTGTGCATACTCACAGGATAGATGCATGAGTTAATGAATGGATAATGATGGTATACATCCAGCACTCAGTGCTGCAGGAGGATGTGTACAGGGAAGAGGACATTTAAAGCTATCTGTTTGTTGTTTTCACATGTTGATTTTCAGTAGTAGTAAAGTAGAGTGACAATTCTATTCTGAAACAGTTTGCAGGCTGGTTCTGTGAAAACAAACTGGGGCTGGCATGAAGAAACAAAAATCATCATTGTTCAAATTTTCCAAATAAAAGAACAGTTCTTGTGTTCATATATAATCATCTCTGTAAGAACGTAGCAGGTCCCTCCCTCCTACTGTTCAAATTGGGCAGCCAGGTGAATCTAACCTTGGTAATTTACTCTTTACATCTCCCTTCTGATCATTAATTTTTTAGAAGGTATTTGCTCAAAATCTTACTTGCATTTTCTATGCCATATTTTGGTATTGCTTCATTTGTACTGATCTATGGACAGTAAAACAAGATAAAATATAAGCAAATACCTTATCAAGTGTCTGATGGGCAGTCAGCAGACCTTATATCTGTTGTTTGCTATTTTACTTCAGATTTTCTCTTGCTGGCAAAAAGCACAGTTTCTCCCCAAATGCCAAAATTATTTTCGACAAGGTCAGAAAATATCATTGATTAAAACTCACCTCTAGGACCCTACCTTTTTATAATTGGATTTTAAACTAAAGTAACAAAACTGGTAACAACATTAAAGGTCAGAAAATAATGGGTCGAGGGTGAATTTCTAAGTCATCAAGCCTAACCCTGGACTCCCTGCCATATCGTGCAAAATTCTTCTGTATTCAGACAAATTATGGTTTGACTCATCCAAAGCCCTGAACAGTAGTATCTCAATCATTTTACTTCCTCTGGATCATATGTCCAAGTTATACAGGTCTCTCTGAATTTGCCAAATGTACCTACTCTCCTAGAGTTTGTGCCTTTACTCATGCTGCTAGTTTGATTACATATTTTCTTGTCGTCTCTAATAGTTCAAATTCAATCTGTAATTCAAGCACCAAAGCAAATACTCACCCCATGAAATCTTACAGATTCTCACAGAATTTCTCTCACATTTCTCACTCTTCTTACTCACTTCTGTATCTTTCAGTATCTTGCTCATAGCAGCAGATTAGTAAATATTTGTTGAATACTGTCAATTTTTCTACTAGATCTTGCCATCATTCTTTTATCCTTTGGACAAATATTTACTGGTGATACAGCACTGGCCATGATGGACATCTTTATATTTTTAAAGCTTTCATTATAGTGGAAGAGTCAAAAATATATATAAATTTAAAGAAACCAATAAAGTATTGTAAAGGTTAGAAACTCATTGAGTTCAGGGAACTTATCAGATTCATCTTTAATTCATCATAGTGTCCATTAACTAAAATACTACTTATTTAATAGTAGCTCACATTTCTTTTTTTCATTTTATTATTATTATTCTTTAATCCTTTTTTATAGTCCAGTCATTATCCCCATCCTGATCTGCCCTCCCACAGTTCCTCATCCCATTCCTCCTCCCCCATCTCCAAGAGGATGTCCCCACCCACCCCACCACACCACACCTCCCCACTCCCTGGGACCTCAAGTCTCTCGAGGGTTAGGCGCATCTTCTCTCACTGAGGCCAGACTAGACAGACTTCTGCTGTATATGTGTTGGGACCCTCATATAAGCTGGTGTGTGCTAGCTGGTTGGTAGCTCAGTGTCTGAGAGATCTCAGGGGTTCAGGTTAGTTGAGACTGCTGGTCTTCCTATAGGGACACCCTCCTCCTCAGTTTCTTCCAACTTTTCCCTAATTCAACCAACTTCTATCCATTGTTTGGGTGAAGACTCTTTCAGTTGCTTGTTGGGCCTTTCAGAGGCCAACCATGCTAGGCTCCTGTCTGTAAGCACACCACAGCATCAGTAATAGTGCCAGGCCTTGGAGCTTCTCTTTGAGTTGGATCCCAATTTGGGCCTGACACTGGACCCCCTTTCCCTCACAGCCTCTTCTCCATTTTTGTCCCTGCAGTTCTTTTAGACAGGAACAATTCTAGGTCAGAGTTTTTGACTGTGGGATGGCAACCCCATCCCTCCATTTGATGCCCTGTCTTTCTGCTGGAGGTGGGCTCTACAAGTTCCCTCTCCTCGATGTTGGGCATTTCATCTAAGGTCCCTCCCTCTGATCCTGAATGTCTCTCACCTCGCAGGTCTCTGGTCAACTTAGACCCTTCTGGTCTGATCCTCACAACTTGTTTATGGATTAGATATATTTGTTAGTGTTTGATTTCATAGCTGAGCCAAAGACTTAGAAAGCCACTTTATTCGATTTTAAGTGTACCTTCTACTTATATACACATTCAAAAAATATGTATTAGCCTCCTGTGCAAAGAGAATATTAAGTTCAATGAAATGTGTTTTTTAAAAGAGTTTAGGATTAAAAGCAGGAAATAGGTAGAATTAACTGTAGCCCAGCAATATGACCTTAGTGCTTTAAGAATGGTGTTATTGTGATATTCCTGTGTTCAGAGGAAGGAGACTATCTGATTGAGGACAATCAGATAAACTTTTTGAGGAAGTAGTTGAACATTTCAACCAGGTCAGAACTTTTCCCCATTTATAATGTCTTTGTGGAGCGAATGTCAGATGAGTTTCCACTGAGGAAATGAGTGCGCCATTTTGTCTTGCACATTATACATGTCATGACTGTAGAGTGATGATATAAGGACATTGAGATGAGATAAAGGACGTTGAATGAGCTACTTTGTATCTCTTAATGTTCAGTGTCTGGAACTAAAGAAATAAACTAGTTTACACAAATCATGTGACTGAGCAAAACATCACAATTAAGTCATATTTTAAATATTAAAATATAGTATCTCAGAAACGTATGCCAAGATGTGAACCTTTAAAATATCTAATTAAAATTATGTTGGGAGCATGACATCTCATGGAAATTTTTTATTTAATCACTAATAGAATAGTTTCAAAGAAGATGATTGGTGTGTTTATAAAAAGATAAAGAGATATAAGAAGATGTTCTATAGGGGTGTGCTGAGGTATGTGGGAAGTGTGTGCCTCAGTGGGCCCATGGCGAGGCATCCCCTCCCCCGAGGGACCAGATACCCCAGGTATAGTATAGAATAAGGTTTATTCAGGGCATGGGGAGGGGTGTTAAGAGAGTAGTAGAGGCAGAGAAAGGCAGAGAGCAAGAGAGTAGAGAAGTAGAGGATAGCCATGACCACATGAGAGAGGGGGGAAGGGAATAGGGAGAGAGGGGGAGCAAGAGGGAGCAAGAGACCAAGAGAGCAAGAGAGAGAGGAGGGGATGAGCAGTCCCTTTTATAGTGGGCCAGGCCTACCTGGCTGTTGCCAGGTAACTGTGGGAAGAAGTATACCTAGCAGTTGCCAGGTAACTGTGGCATAGAGTTTAGACAGAATGCTAACAATGATCCCTCTAGAATATTTTTTAAATTGTGGTAAACATGTAATACAGGGGCAAGCAAGATGGCTAAGCAGGAAGATACTTGCTACCAAGTCTGACAGCCTATGTTCAATCCCTGGGAATGGCATGCTGATAGAACTGACTCCTGAGACTTGTCCTCTGATCTCTGCTCTTACACTCAGTGCCACCTCTCTCTCTCTCTCTCTCTCTCTCTCTCTCTCTCTCTCTCTCTCTCTCTCTCTCTCTCCCATCACACACACACATGTTAAAATATATAGTATAAAATGTACCTTCTTAACTATTAACTATTTTACTGAGGGGGAGAGAGAGAGGGAGATGGGACTAAAAAAGAAAGAGAAAGACAGAGACAGAGAAAGAATATGTATGTGTGCATGTACCAAAGTTCGTGTATGGTGATCTAAAGACAGCTTTGTGAAGTTTTTCTCTTTCCACCTTTACATAGTCACCAGCTTCTGTCTATTGGTTGGGTGTAAATATCTGCTTTTGTCTCAGGTGGCTGTTTGTTGGGCCTCTCAGAGGGCAGCCATGCTAGGCTCCTGTCTGTAAGCACACCATAGCATCAGTAATAGTGTCAGGCCTTGGAGCCTCCCCTTGAGCTGGATCCCACTTTGGACCTGTCACTGGACCTCCTTTCCCTCAGGCTCCTCTCCATTTCCATCCCTGCAGTTCTTTCAGACAGGAACAATTATGGGTCAGAGTTTTGACTGTGGGATGGCAACCCCATCCCTCACTTGATGCCCTGTCTTTCTGCTGGAGGTGGGTTCTACATGTTCCCTCTCCCCACTGTAGGGCATTTCCTCTAAGGTCCCTGCCTTTGAGTCCTGAGAGTATCTCACCTCCCAGGTCTCTGGCACATTCTAGAGGTCCCCCCACCTCCTACCTCCTGAGGTTGCCTGTTTCCATTCCTTCTGCTGGCCCTCAGGGCTTCAGTCCTGTCACCCCCCATACTCGATCAGGTTCCCCTTTCCCACTTCTCTTGCCCTCACCCATCCATGTCCCTCCCTCCCTCTGTGCTCTGTGATTGCTTTTTCCTCCCTTCCCAGTGGTATTAAAGCATCCTCATTTGGGCCCATCAGCTAGTTAACCTTGAGTTCTGTGGATTGTATCCTGGGTATTCTGTACTTTTTTGGATTAATATCCACTTATCAGTTGGTACACCCTGCATGTTCTTTTGGGTCTGAGTTACCTCACTCAGGATGTCATTTTCTAGTTCCATCCATGTGCTTGCAAAACTCATGATGTCCTCATTCTTAATAGCATTTATTTTTTCCTACTTCTCTAAGGGTTGCCTTTCACCCATGACTGCTTCCTTTTAGTGTGCAGTCCTATGTGTCCATTCTGGCGTTGTTTCCTATGTCCTTGAAATCTGCGATAAATATGTTTTCTACTAATATTTCCGTCTATGTTTTCCTCTAAGAGTTCTATAAATTTATATGTTTAGGTGTTTAATCATAAATCTTTAATTTTTTATATAGTGGAAGATGAGGGTGCAACTTTATTTAACTCACATGGGCAGCCAATCTCTCAACACCAGATTTTGAAGAAAACTGCCCTTTCCTCTTTGCTTACTCTTGGTACTCTTATACCCTAGATTATATATACAGATTTATTTATGGGTTCTTTACTATGTTCTCTAGGCCAATATAGCTGAATCTGTGTGAATAACACATTGTTTTAATTACCAGTGTGTGTGTGTGTGTGTGTGTGTGTGTGTGTGTGTGTGTGTATTGAAATCAGTATATGTGAATCCCTCAACTCCATTTTTTTTCAGGATATTTTGCAATTCTGTGTTCTCTAAGATTCCATACTGATTGATTTTAATTTCTATTTCCCTTTTCTGTAAAACCTCTCCTTGAGATTTTTGTAGGAATTTCATGGAATAATTTGATTGCTTTGGACTTTATGGACAAGCAATTATTATTTTAAAAGACATTTCAATAATCCATAACACTAGATTAATGATGTATATAAGTAGAAAGATAAGATAGTTATATGTTATACTCCTTATAATACTGACAATCTTCAAAGTGATAACAGTATTCTAAAACAGTTTAAAAAGAAATATTAAAACCTTCTAGATTTTTCAGATAAGTGGACCATACCATTTTGATATTTATTTTTTTACTTTTTAGGCAAAAATAATCTATTTTGTGTTATAATCAAGAATATAAAAAAATGATAATAGAAATGAAATACACTAGATCACACTTGGAAAGCTGAGACAGAAAGACTGCCATAAGATTGAGGTCTACTTGGGCTGCATGCTGATTTCCAGGCTAGCTTTGTGGTTCTGTCTCAAAAACAAACAAGCAAAAGAAAATGTGTGTGCATGTCTGTGTGTGCTTGTGTGCGTGTGCTTGTGTGTGTGTGCATGTGTGTGTGTGCTTGTGTGTGTGTGCTTGTGTGTGTGTGCTTGTGTGTGTGTGCATGTATGTGTGTGCTTGTGTGTGTGTGTGTTTGTACATGCATAGCATAATGCCACACATTCTCGAAACCTACTTCTTCTAAATATAATGAAACATTTTGTCTAACAGATGCCCACAAGGATGAATCCCTGAAAATACTGAAGCTGAGTCTACTGACACCAAAATGATCAATCAATTCTGTCAGTGAGGTGAAAATAATCTATTAAATATTTTGGCTGTGTGACTCAACTGATTTATCAACCTAGACAGAAGAGCCAATCTGATGTTCCCATCTACATACAACCTTTAGAAAGGCCAACATGATTATGGTAAGTAATTGATCACTGTTCTGTCTTTTAGAGTTTTATGTCTCATTCATCTCAGTGATTGGGTACAGCCTGACTTGTGAAATGAAAGGGATGATATGGTTCTTGTTAATTGGTGGTTTTGTCTGAATTCTCTCTAAAGGGAAATACAGAAATACAGATGAATTCACATTTTTATTAGCTAGCATTATTTTCACTATAACAGAATAGCTGACATAAATAATTTAATGGAGAATATATTTATTTTGGCTCACAGTTTCAGAGGATATCAGTCTATTCATTATGTTGGGAAAGACTTGCTGGCTATGTCACCTATATTCATAGTGGCAGAAACTTTTAGTACCACATGTTCACAGGGACAAACAGTTCATGACAACACCAAAGGTGGATATCACCTTCAAAACTAGCTCTTGTGATGAACATCTGTCATCTAGGCCTTGAGTACCTAAGGGTCAACTATTTTTCAAAACCGAAGCACCAGCTGGGGAACAAGTGTCCAAATACATGAGCCTGTTGGGACATAGCACATCTAAAGCATAATAATTTTGTTTTGAAAGCCCATAAAAAATCTAGAGTTCTCCCAAAGAACCTTTCTGAACTTTCAATTCATGGCTGTGTAAAATTTCTATTTGAGCAAAGTGGAAAAATGTCAGGCACAATTTTTACAATGACATTCAGCCTGACCTTTAGTACAAAGTTAGTCTGATTTCTGAAAAGAGCTTTAAAAATCACATTTTCTTTGAAAGTAAACTCCAAGATATGGGTGAAATAAAGAAGCTCCAAAGCACCCATAAAGATGTAATTCTTTATGTTTCGTCTTATAGAAGTATTATTTTGTTTAATAATCTACTGATAAGGAAAAGTGTCAAATAACTACCTATACAGCCCTAGGTTTGTCTTGATAACTACTCTTTGTGAAGAGAAATGTTTTCTCCATTTTAACTCCTGTCTTCCTATTAATATTGTGTGGTTTATATGTTTAATAATATTGTGCTGTGAAACTTGCTAGAGTGTTCAATTGGCTATAGTTCACCCCTGGTTATCCTGAAAATGAGTTGTTCTTCCATTGCCTCTTGTATCCTCTCTTTCTCTTCTCCTGTTTATTTCACTATCTACCTGATTATTTACAGTGATCTGGACTTATGTACCGTTGTGAGTGGTAACAACCTAAGATTATAATTCTTACAGGTTTAAGGACTCACTAAAACTGTACTTCTCACCAAATCCTTTCCTTGGCTGTCTCTTCTACCTACCAACATCAACATATATTATCTCTGAGAAGCAGCGTCTCTAACGGGCACATCACTTGATTTTGCAAAGCCAAGCTGGTTACCACCCTCATGCCACCATTTTGTGAAGTATGCCAGAAATTCCCATCTACCAAACCAGGCTAGTCATTAGGATTAGATTGCAGGTGTGCTAAGTTATTTTTTTTCCTTGTCATTGGAATGGCTATGATACCTTGACTCAAGGTTCCCTCTGTCCATTTGAATCTTCCCTCCTTTACTCCAGTAAGTTATACAGAATATGGTTTTGTAAATGTACCTTGACATGGAAAACTGTACTATACTGCCTACTATACAGAGGTTATTAGAAACAAGAAGGTCCCTCTCGAAACCATGCATTGTCAATGACCTATTGAACCCAAGCAGCTAATATAATTCTTGAGGAAGTCAGCAAATGCTCCTTTTTAGGCAAAGGTTGGACCCACTGGTATCTGGACCTAAAACACTGCTAAAAATTTACCTTCTTGGTGACATATTAAGAATTTTGAGTTAAGCTGGCCATGATGGCTCTTACCTTTGTCTTCCGAATTTGAGAAGAGACAGAGGCAGACAGCTCTCTGTGAGTTTTAAAGCCAGCCTACATAGTGAATCCTAGGCCAGCAAGGGTTAGATATGCAGTCAGGTCCTGTAGGAAGAAAAGAAAGAAAGAGAGAGAGAGAGAGAGAGAGAGAGAGAGAGAGAGAGAAGAAGAAGAGGAAGAGGAAGAGGAAGAGGAAGAAGAAGAAGGAAGGAAGGAAGGAAGGAAGGAAGGAAGGAAGGAAGGAAGGAAGGAAGGAAGGAGGGAAGGAGGGAAGGAGGGAAGGAAGGAAGGAAGGAAGGAAGGAAGGAAATCTGAGTGAGCTAGCATTCTAGACACTTTTTGTTTGCTTGGTTTTGTTTTGATGTGTTTATTTTTTCTTCCATTTGGTTGCTTGTTGTTTTGCTACAAAATCTGACTCAGGCTGGCTTGGAGGCTACACTCAAACTCATGGCAAGCTTCCCACCTCCTTTTTTAAAGTATTAGGATTAAGGATGTGCAGCACCACACCAAGCTCAGACAATCTAACTTAGTACTAGCATCCAAGCATTTGGGGAAGGATACTTATGCATACAATATCATAATGCCTTTGTGACTCTGGGAAGATGGTTACACCAAACTTAGCACAACTAGCCTGCCTCTTTCTTGAAACTTATAAAACACCTCTGTAAATCATAAAACCTGGTACTATGAAGGATAGCTACAAAACCAGAACTGTCTCCGTCTTCAGAATACATTTAACTTGGGATGATAATGACAAGACTTTTAAATATAATGTAATTCTATTTGACATAAATAATAGAAGGTAGTTAGCCAAAGAAAAGGAGGACAGTAGCAAACTGTGAAAGTGTAAAGAACAGTAAAGACTCAACATTGTAGAAATGGAAACCTTGTGTGAGGAGGATTGAAATTGTAAATATTAATTATCTGTGAAGAATATTTTGGAAAATAGGATAGTGTCTGAATCAGAAGTTGAATAATATTTTATTGTACCACTTAAATTTCAAAGGACTTTTTTGCTTTCCCTTATCTACCAGCATCATACACAACAAGATGGCCCTCAGACAGATAGTCCCTGAACTAACTTTGTGAATCAAGCCCTCATGACACTAATTACCTTCCATGCCTTCCTTGAACCAGAAAGCTTTACTTTCAAGTCACTTCTGTCTAATTAACTGGTCAGTGACTATCATAGTTGACTAAGAACAATCCTAAAGGTTTAGACATGGAAGTGTAAAAGATATTGGTAGGAATGCATGACATCCATTCTGGATGGAAGAAGAGAAAATTATCTTTTAGTGTTAGAAAAGGGGTGATAAAACAAGTTTAAAAACTTCTCAATTTTGCCATAATTCATTTGAATTAATAATGGTAAATGCTTTGTGTGGTCCCATAAAGTTCAATGTGTTATATTACTAAGTAGTTATTTGTAAAATTGTAAATGACCTTTATGAATAATGTGTTAGTCCTGGAAGTAATGTTTCAGATCATTTTATCCAGCAGGTATGATGGCTCATGCCTACAATTCCAGAAAGTTGAGTCAAGAATATCAGCAGTGTAAGGACAGAGGGGGCTACATGAGATCCTGTCTCATAAACAAGCACCAAACAGTCAAATCCCACCTAGTAGAATGATTGAAAAATACTAAATTTGTCCTGGTCTATAAGAGTGTTTTTTAAGAATTGTTAGGTCAAATTGAATTATTTACCAAGCTGTGTTTTATTGTTTTGAAACAGGATCTCTTGTAGCCATAACTAGTCTTGAACTCATTAGCTATCTGAGTTAGGCATTAAACTCCTCATCTTCCTTCCTTCACCTCTTTAGTACTGGGATTACAGGTGTTCATCACCACAACTGGCTCAAAAAGTTCAATTCACAGAATAACTTTTTCTATAGTCATATTGTTTTATAATTTTGCATTGAATTATATTATATATAATGAGATAATGATGACCATAAAAGAACTAAATATTCGCTATGATAGTCTTCTAAACCTCTATGTATATTGACTCATCTAATCTTCATAATAACTCAGTGGAATATGTATCATCTCGTCCAGAGTTAACAGGTGATAGATAATGGCAACCGTAGATGGTAGGGTAGTTTTTTTCTTTTTTTGTTTTTTGGTCTCTCTGACTCTTTCTTGTGTGTGTGTGTGTGTGTGTGTGTGTGTGTGTGTGGAGAGAGAGAGAAACCAGAGGTCAACCTCAGCTGTTGTTCCTCAGTTGTCATTCATCTCATCTTGTTTTGTGAAACATGTTTTCTCACTGGCTTAGAACTCACTAAGTAGGCTAGACTGGCTGGTCACTAAGCCAAGCCCCAGAAACTTCCTGTCTCCACTTTTCTTGTGCTGGTTTTCTGGTATTCAGGCTACCATACCAAGCTTTTTTTTTGTTTTTGTTTTTGTTTTTGTTTTTGTTTTTTTATGGGCTCTATCATGGAACCTGATAGAGGTTTCATGCTTGTAAGGCAAGGACTTCCCCAACTGAGCTATACCCTCTTTTAAACATATCTTTATTGGTAAGAAAAAAATTAGGCAAGCATGAATTGAAACTTATCTTTTTATTAGATGCAACAAGTGTAAATAAAGAACAAATCAATTTTATTAAAATATTAAAGAAACTGAATTTTTTAGTAAAAAAAAAAAAAGGGATTTTTTAAAAATAAAATAGTTAACGAAGAGCACAGGATAGACCTCACTTTTAATCTTGTTCCTACACTAGCCATTTCCTTGATACCTTAAACTGACAAACAAGTTAACTTTACAGTTTTGCTCATAAGTACATTTAAACTGTCATTTGGATTTCCCTACCATATTACTTTACAATGCTTGTTCCTGCCCCTAAAAAAGGTTAATTTTAATCCATACCCTCATACAAAATGGCAGAATGGAACCCGTTGGGCTCTGATTTCAAGGGTGGATCACACATCTCTCATTCTTAGGACCTCTTTTTACGCACACAACTGCTTGATAGGCATTTCTATCCACATTGTCACCCAAAATGTATACCTGCCACTCAGGTCCTGAGGATGTTCTGCTCTGCCTTAAGTCAAAATAGCTCTTTTGCCTTTAGAACTCTCTACTCTAGAAAGGATTCTGCTTGGGGCACTGACCTTCAGATGACTGTGTAAGATATATATTTTTAATTCCGCTCCTGCCTGAGTCTCTTACATTGAGAGAATTAGTTGAGAGTACTCCATTGTCAGCTTTCTCCCTACCTACGTATTTCCCTTTATTTATTTCTGATATAGGGGAAAGTCAAGACAACCTTATCATCTGCTTGATTTTTTAATACACACATAACCCCACCTGCTTCCTAAAAAATGCTTGTCTGGGTAATATTTACTTCCTTCAGCTTAGAATTAAAGATAATTTCCTTTTGGAAAATGTCATGCTGTCCCTGGAGATAATTTGCTCGGGGCTGAGAAGCCCAACTCTGTGACTTTGAACCTATTATAGAAACAGTAAAAGGAAAGGAAAAACATATTGACTATGATGATGTTTAATTTGTTTGAAGTGGCTTCCAATTTTTGATTCGCCATCTCAGAAGCTGTTTTGTGGCCAAGATATAAAACAGAAAATCCATTCTTCTGATAGCATCTAAATTATGAAGATGTTCTCTACCTCAGAATGGCTAGAAATGTCTACAAAGCAGCTATATGAGCTAAAGATTAAAAGTCATATACCTTGTGGTTGTTCTCATTATATAATTCTCAGATGGTGTCCATCCATAAAGAGAGCTAATTAGCAGCATCCAAAGTGGTATGGGTTTGAGCAGGATGGATAATGAATGTCATATTAGAGGCAATTTTAGCAGTCCTAGGGGAAGTAGCAAGAGGGGTGAGTGGATGGAGAAGAAAAAGTTAAATTAGTAACTGCTCATCTTCTCAGTGAACCCATATTAAAAACCTAATTTGTTTGTACTCTGTATTATTAACTCATATAGGTTATTTCCATGGAGCATACAATAAATACACTGTTTGCTATCATAGCAGCATCCACACAGGTCTCTACTGTACTGGGACATCTTTACACATAGGGTAAAATAGGTAGTCAGGATTTGCTTCAATCAGTGATGTGAAGAACTATAAAAAGTGTCTTAAGGTGTCATGGCATATAATCTAACACTTGGAAGGTGGAAGCTGTAGGATGAGGGGTTCAGTGTCAATCTTGGCTAAATGATGAGCTTGAGGCCAGCCTGAAGTACATAAGAAGCTGCTACATTTTTTCTGAACTATCTTGACTGAGTATGGTAGAACACGCCTGTAATTCCAGAAGTTGAGGGGCGGAAGGATCGCCAGTTCAAAGCTAGTCTCGGGTATACAGTGAGACACTATTTCAAAAGAACCACTACCCAAACTGTTGTATCTTATTCTGATCTTCTGGAGCCCTCAATTCCTTCTCTAAAGGATTAGTGGGTCTTATTAAAATATGAATATTTCTGTTATGGAGAATGTAGTATCTAATCAACAGTCTCAACCATTTAAGTAAGTTCTTTGTACAATGTCCTGGCAAAATATGACAATGAACAGACACATTTGATGGTGGGAGAGGAAGAAATAGACAGCAGTACTAAATAGGAAAAAAGAAATCGAGGATAAGCATGTCATTCTTCAGACCTTCTGTCCAATGAGGATGAACTGGCCTGTGGGACAGAGGAAATTTGGAGATATTTGGCAAATGAAAGAAAGGCAACAGACAATATGATCTTGATTAATTTGGTAGATATGTGTGTCTCAGACTAAAAGTCAGGACCTTCACATATTCTAATTGTGATCCTGGTCATAAGAGCAGCTGCTTCTAAACAGAAGAGTAAGAGAACTAGCTGCTTTCTTCCTTCTTTAATTACTCATTAACAAAGGAAACCTCAGTGATCCTTTTGCTGAGCTGGCCAGTGTCTTGCTTCTGTCCATATCATTTCCTTATGCTTTGTGCTTTTCTCATTGTTATTCAAGGCCAGCTTGGATGCTTGGGTTCAAATTTAAATGGGCTTAACTTTGTCTCTGCGAACAACTGGAACTATTTCTACAGCAACCTGAATCTCAAGATTTACTGGCAGACTCCTTAGAATTCCAGAAGGATCTCTAGGTGTCCCTTTGACCTGGCGGGCCTAGTGAGCAGTGAGGTAAGAAGATCTCTAAATCCCTACTCTCTGTCCCCAGCAATTGTCTATTCCAGGCACACAAATCTGACCTCCATGCACATAGATCAGAGTGATGAATTGAGGGATAATAGGGTTGCTTTTATAGCAAGGAGCAAATTGTTAGAGATAAGCCTTCAGTGAGCATGTAGACAGTTGTGTGGGTAAGGAGAAGAAATGATTCATTTCCAACCTCTGACCTAACTTCCTCCCTCATGTCCTGGACTATCTTCATGACTTCTGGAAACATTATTATTTCAGCAAGTGCATTTTTAGAATTTGTAAGTCATCTTTTCAAAATGGAAAGCAAGCACATGATTCTGAGGGAGGGGTGTGTAGGTTGTCTAAGAAGACTTCACCTGAAAAGATGCAAATGACAGGATAATTTGGCTTTTCTATTGATTGTTTTGTTTTAGACTAAAGAATGATTCATCCGCCAATTACAACCAAAGGAAATGAACATATGAGTGGGCTTACCTGAGAATAGAACGTTAAAGTTAGCTAATTGCTGGCTAGCTATTTGGTGACTGTCACAGAGTACCTTGAAACTGTTCCTTTATGCCTATATTCACTGTGAAACTTTATCACCTTTGTGATAGGAGAGTCACAAGGAAAGGGAGCCAGATGCAGGATGACCTAATCCTGGGATGATAAGAACCTGGGGAATCCAGCATGAGGATCCCACTGATCTCAAAGTTTAAAGAAAGTTTCACAACGTCAGAGGAGATGGAGTGATAAACCTGGAGACAGGCTCGGAGTCCTAGACTTTCTGTTTCCACTCCTTTTGTAAGATCTTAGATGAGCCCCACAGTTAGCTCAGCAGAAAGGTGAAGTCATTAGATAGATTCCTAAGATATCTCTGAGCATTTTGCATATGTGAGCCTAAAATTTCAGCAGTAGCCAAAAATCATAATAATCAAGTTATAGCAGTTTATATCTTAGAACAAAAAGTACAAATATATTATGCTGAGCCATTGAGGGAGAGTGGTCTTAGGACTTTCTTTCCTTTTCTGAGGTTTCTTATTGTCATTCTCTTAGCCCTGTATATCCTTTACTACCATAATTCCCAAAGTGTACCCATCAATATCCTGCTAGCTCTCAAGTCCTAACCCAAAGATCAATTTGTCAGTGGCCTTTTTTCTGATACACTCAGGCTGGAAATCAACTCTTTCTGAGTGTTTATAACACACTATCTAATCTCTATTAAAGCACTAATTACAGGTCTTTGTCTTAGTTGACTATGTCTTTACTCTTAATTACAGTGAAATCAGAGAAAAGATTTCATTTGGGGGTCTTCTGTGCCCTGGTGTACCTATCAGATGACATTTGTTCAGCATAACACATATTGAATCTTCCTAAGCCAATATTACCAAGCAACATCCCGTCCGAAATGTTGGAGCAAGCTAATAAGGAAACAAAGACAAGTGTTGTATTTCATTAGCAATTCAACTTTTAAATGTTTTTTGTCTTGATTCTGCCTTTTATAATTTCAGACAGAAAAAAATAAAATCTATATGACTTTTTTTAAAAAAAGACAGAGTCTAATTGAGGTCAGGATAGTTACAACGTTCTTTCATGGCAGAGGGTCACCTGGAATCGATAATGATCTCCCCCACCCCCGCAAGTGCTGAGATTACATACTCAGCTTAGTGTTTGGTTTTGTTTTGAACCCAGAACCATTGTTCCACTAAGCTATACCCTCAGTCCTGTAGAACAGATATTTAAATACTTTTCATCAACTCCCTCAATCATTGCCATCTTTCATAACCATAGCACAATTTTTAAAATCATGAAATTAACTACAACAGGGTAGTATCTGATCTAAACGATTTATTCCAAGCCCATTAGAGACCTGAACAGTTTTTTGAGACAGAATCTCACTATGTAACCCTGGCTGCCTTCAAACTTGCAGGGATCTGCCTGCCTCTTTTTCCCAAGTGCTAGGATTAAAGGTTGGTGCCACCGAGTCTGGCAATGAACTTTTTCTTATCTAATATATAAATTTAAGATCGTATACTACCTTAACTGCCTTGGTTTCCTATAAAGTGAAGTGCCCTTAAGATCTTCCTTTTACTTTCAGGACATTGACACCTTTAAAGAGTTTTGATATTTATTTTGTAGAAGTTTCTTCATTTTAGGTTTATCATCTCATGAAACAAATGATGTCTATATGTCCTATTACAACTGATGTTAATTTTGATCCTTTGGTTTCTCTGTTTTAAAGTCATTATTTTTTCTCTTGACAATTATTTTATAGGCAGATGCTTTGATCTATGCATTCTATTTTCATAACGGTTCAGTCCACTAATTTCTTCATAAGTGGATTAAATAGTTATTACTGTGGTAGTTTCAAAATAATAATTTTTACTTACACTCTTTTTCTTACCTATTAGCTGAACTTCTACTAATACATACTTTCATTTATTTACTTATTCATTAATTTATATATACAAAATGTGGTCTGATATTTTTACAAATTAGTGATATATTTATTTTCAGTATGGTTTTATAAAACGATTGGCTATACTTTAAACTAGAATGATTATTTTTGAGTTGATGTACAATATTTTCAAATTTTAAATAATGAAAATTACTTGTGTTACAGATGATATTATCAAATAAAGAAGCTGTTATGCATGGATTTTTATTTTATATACACAGTGATTTATAATCCAGCACTGTGGTTCTTTATTTTGTTTGAATCAAGTTAGAGAGAGAAATTTTTCTCTTCTGAGTTTATTCAGTTCTGTTTACTGACCTAGGAACAGTCTTGTGAAGCTTTTACTCCTAATTGGAGTTTCTCTACTCAAAAAGCAGGAGGCCAATTTTCCCTAAACAGCATCAAATCATGAGCACATCTAGCATAATGCCATGTGCCCAGTAGTATACAAAAAAAACCGGTTTTTTTGTTACTGAAGCAGGTAGCTCTGAAGCCTTGACAGAATAAAAGACCAAACTTTGGTTTATTGCAAGTAATTTTCCTCTGGGACATATGTGCAGGCATTATTTCCTTTGCCATTGCACACATTGAGTACTGAATCAAGTTCTTTGCATTTAAAACTTGTCTAGAGGCACTGCTCACAGAACAAGGAAGTAAAAAAAATGCTGGCATTGCTTCTAGATGAGATTGGATCACTGGTGTTTTTTACTGGGCATTTCTGCCTTGCATGGAAGATACCAAACCCGTTCATCTCAACCCAGGTCCTGATTGAGAACTGATAAGTAGGACCTAAGAGAAAACAGAGCTTGGGACTGGGTCATGACCCCTCCTGTTTGTTGGGAGTGAGCATATAAATTGGGAGAGCGTGAACAGACGTTCTCTGCTTGAGCCACTTCGCTCTGGGACTCCAAAGGGCAGAAAGCCCACAGTAGCCTCCAGAGCCAGAAAGTCCGGCCTTAGGTGAAAGACAGAAGGTGCGTCTCTCCTGCACATTCTGATCTGACCTCAACGCTGCAGTCTGAGGTCTCACTTCAGGTAAGTAAGGTTGTTCAGTCTTAGCGGGATATGTTTTTACTTTAGCTTAAAAGTATGCCTATTTGGAATGCATTTCAAAGGTTCCGGATTACTTAGAAAATAGGAAAGTCTTGCAATATGGTGGACCAAGATTTTGGGCGGCGAAGGATTGAAACTTAAAATGTTATATTGTCTTTACAAACAGTAGCAAGTATAATAAAAACAACCACGTACGCAACTCGCCTGGGTGCCTCTCAGAGTCTTGGAAAGTCACCTCTGCGAGTCTGGACCCCTGAAGTTTCACGTGGCCCCGGGCGGATCAATCACGTGGACTCTGAGAACAGTCTGTACTAGCGATCCTATAGTTTCTCTCCTATCCTGTAAGTCTATACAGCCTTCATTGTTCCAGTTAGAATCAGACCTGGGGACACAGAATGTATAGATGAAGCTGTGTGTTTAGTTGGAATTGTAAAGGCCCTGGATGACTTTTCTAATGCCCGATTCTCCCAGAGAAGCCACAAAGCAAAAGCCGCAGAACAAAGAGAAGTGGACGGAAAGAAAGGTAGATAAAGCAGTGGGGGTAAATTTATTCTATTTAAGAGTGGACTATTAGCAATGTGACAATTTAACAAAAACCGTACCATCAACATTTGTAAACTTTAGCTCTGCCTAAATCATATTTTTCTGCCTTTATAAAATTGAAATTTTGTGTTCTTCTGAAACAGCTGCTGTTACAAATCTGTTATGGTTTTCAGGAATAATTCTAGACGCTAGGGTACAAACTGGATTCTTTTTTAACAGAGTGTTAGTATTTAGCAGTTACTCACAGGAAATACAAAATAACAGGGAACGACATCATTTCACTTGATCTGAAAGCCGCAAAGAGCTCAAGGGGGAAAAATGATGAGAATTTCAGTAGCTCGGTAAAACATAATGGGACTTTCTTATAGAATAAGATTCTATCTGCTTGGAGGATACAGGCTGATAGACCCGAGACGCCACTAAATTAAAAGAACAGTGTTTCTCACCGGGAAGTCTGGCAGGAGATAGGTAGCTGGACTGTGCGGACATACCCTCTAGGCACATTGGAGCACATAGTTTGTACCAAAGATTCTCAAACTGAGAAGTCACTTGGAATAGTTGTATTTAAAAACTCAACTAACAAGGCTCACTGGTGGGATTCGAATGTATACTGGTGAGATGCCCTCATTTGCGGCATACATTTTAAACAAATGTCTTCGGTGATTTTCCTGTGGGTGAGATTTAGACAATGATTTGAAAGCTACTAATTTAGGCAATTGACTACTCTAGGATGGGCCTGGGGACCAAAGTGCTACATGGTGTTAAGGCAGTTTAACCCAGTGATTAAGTGTTAACCCTGGGGCCACGCTGGCCTGCGTTCCAGTCCTGTATCACTTCCTGTATCATTACCACTTTGCTCCACTTTCCTTATCTTCCTAATGGTAAGAAACGGTTGGGAGTTTCCCTTACTGAGAGTCGCCGTGGTCGCAGAAGTCGCAGTAGTCGCCGTAAAGCTTGTGACAGAGCAGGCAGAAGAGCATTTGTCTTAGAGCTTCACACAGGTAATATTGTTTTCTTGTTATTTCTTGTTGCTATTGTTGTAACTATTTACTCTCTGCCTTGCTGGTAGGTTGATTATAATATAGGTAAAATGAGAGAGCAAAGAGCTCCCCTATACTGTCTTCCTGTGAACTCAGAAAACTGGTGTAATTGGAATAAAATGCCGAATTTGTTTTATTACTGATTTTGATGTAGGGTATGGTGTAGCAGAGGCTACAACTCGCCACTGTACACTGTACACTAGTACAGAGGCTAGACTAGAATTGATCCCTCCGCCTCCGCGGAACACGTGCAGGAATTACAGGCATGTGCTCACATTCCTAACTCTGTATGAATTTCTCAGTTTTGAATCCCGGGACTTGGAATCCAGGAAGCCAGAGAAAAGATTAACAAACGCTTAGATCCAGCCTGGGCTACGTATTGAAAACTGTCTCAACAAACAAAACAAAACCCCGCAGAAACAACAATGCAATCTTATGCCAGGGTAGAAGTACATGCCTGTAATTCTGGAACTTGATTTAAAGCCGGAACTGACTGCACAGTTTCGGACCATCCAGGGCTACGTCCCTCTCTTCTTTTTGTACTGTTCTGAAAAGCAAAAGAAACCTAAGTAGATTTTTAAGTTGTTTAATTTTATTTTGAAGTTATAATTGTTAGTTTCCTTTCAGATCACTAACAAGAAAAGAGATAAATTTGTAGACAGAAAGGGTTTATTGCTTTGCTCAATTCTTTTTTTTAATTGGATATTTTATGTATTTACATTTCAAATGTTATCCCCTTCCCTGGTTTCCCCTCCGGTAACCCCTTATCCCCTCCCCTCCCCCTGCTTCTAGCAGGATGCTCCCCCACCCACCCACTCCCACCTCACCACCGTGCATTCCCCTACACTTGGGAATCGAGCTCAGTTCTTGTTTCAGGTACAAAATCTAAGGTCATTTTGGGGGAGCAGTGACATGTTAGCAGATATTGATACTCTTTTATAGTCTCAAAGCCTATTTGTTGACATATACATTCCACTGGCCTAGTTTATTGTCACTATGGTCTGAATCAGGACAGTGAAAAGCTTGTGCTGTACAAATCCATCTGACAACTATGTCAGTTATAACAGGAACTGCAATTCCCAAATCTCAGGGGAAGTCACACCTTGCTGGAATGACTAAAGCAAGGAGAAAGACGCAGATGGGCTTGGGTTGCCTAGCAAACTAGCAATTTGAACAGTGACTCACACATGATAGCAAGGGATGGGGAAAATGAAAATCGCTGATGTATTTTCTTATGTTTAGAGTTCCATTTAAATGGAAGCGATTTGAAAACAAATGAAATGGTTGCGTGTAAGCCCCCTTAACTTTCTTTTTTAAAGAATTATTTATTTTACATATTTGAATGGTCTATCTGCATGTACACTTGCACACCAGAAGAGGACATCAGATCCCATTATAAAGAGTTGTGAGCCACCATGTGGTTGCTGGGAATTGAACACAAGACATCTATCTGGAAGAGCAGCCAGTTCTCTTAACCACAGAGCCATCTCACCAGCGCCCCCTCTTGACTCACTCTTTCTTTCTTTCCTTTCTTTCTTTCTTTCTTTCTTTCTTTCTTTCTTTCTTTCTTTCTTTCTTTCTTTCTTTCTTTCTTTCTTTCTTTCCTTTCTTTCTTTCTTTCTTTCTTTCTTTCTTTCTTTCTTTCTTTCTTTCTTTCTTTTAATCGGATAATTTGTGTATTTACATTTAAAATGTTATCCCATTTCCCGGCTTCCCCTCCGGAACCCCCCTATCCCATCCTCCCTTCCTCTGCTTCTATGAGGGTGTTCCCCCACCTACCCACCCATTCCCACCTCACCTCCGCAGCATTCCCCTACCCTGGGGCATCAAGCCTTCATAGGACCAAGGGCCTCCCCTCCCACTGATGTCAGACAATGCCATCCTCTGCTACATATGCCGCTGGAGCCATGGGTCCCTCCACTGATTTACTTAGAGGAATTAGAAACAAGAATCATCACTTTTTGATGTCTCAGATGTAAATATGCTGGCAAACCTCTGGGAAAATATTAGATGAGAAAATGTTATATTTAGGTACTTCCATATTCCATGAGAACCTACTTTGAGAGTAAAGATTACCTGAATGGTGTCATTTGAAAGGATTAGGAAGGTCCAGTGTTTTAATCACTGACAGCTCTATAAATTAAACTGAACTTGGTAGATTTTACCTGCAATCCCAGCACTCAGGAGGCTGAGGCAGGAGAACTATCATGAGTTCAAAGCCACCCTGGGGTGCAGTGAGTTCTAGGCTACTGTAAACTAATATATATTATATATACTATATAATATATATGTTGTAGGCCACCATAAGGCCACTGTTATCTTTCTATATATACCTATATATAAAATATAAATATTCTTATATATGTATTATATATTATATTTAATTTATATATAAGAATATATAAATTATATATAAATATTTATGTATAAAATATAAATATGTATAATATACAAACATGTAAATATACATGAATTATATATAAATTATATATAAATAATTTATATATGTATTATATATTATATATAAATATATTTTAATGTATTTATTATATTATTATTTACATATTGTATTATATTTCTTTATTATATATATTTATTATATGTATATATTTATTATATGTTTATATAAACATATGTATTTTATATATAAATATATATGAAAACTATATACATATAAATATATATGTATGTAGAAATATAGAGATATACAAATATATAATATTTTTATCATATGTAAAATATATTAATATATAAATATATTTATATTATCATAGTATTATCTATATATTGTGTATTATAATATATAAGTATAAAATATCTAATGTATACAAATATTTAAATTATATATCTATATTATTCATTATTTAACATATCATATATAATTTATATATAAATATATTGTATGTAAATATTTATATATAATTTATATATAAATATATATAAGAACAATTAATTTTAAAGACCTATCTAGGAGTTGGATATTTAATGTAAAGCTGGGTCTGGCCATTGACACTGTTGCTCCCTCCACGGGGCTGCAGACTCCCTCAGCTCCTTCAGTCCCTTCTCCAACTCCTCCATTTGGGACTCCCATGTTCAGTCCAATGGTTGGCTGCGAGCATTCACCTCTGTATTTGTCAGGCTCTGGCAGAGCCTCTCAGGAGACAGCTATATCATATCATGATCACCAACCAAATAGTACACATGGAGGGACCCATGGCTTCGGCCACATATGTGGCAGAGGAGGGCCTTGTTGGCCATCAGGGGGAGGAGCATCCCAGTGTAGGGGAATGCCAGGGTAGGGCTGAAAGGCAGTAGTGGGTTGGTGGATGGGGGAACACCCTCATAGAAGCAGGGAGGGTGAGAAAAGGTGTCTCCGGAGAGGAGATCTGGAAAAGGGATAACATTTGAAATGTAAATAAAAAAAAAAGAAATAAGTAAAACTGTCTTATGAAGTACAAGAATACCAGAGGGAATTGCACCCTGGTAAGACCCCCTGTCCCGGTAGTGGTTTATGTAGTTGAGGTGCACAGAGCTTTCTCTCTCTCTTACCTATGGCTTCCACTTCACTCTATGCTTTATTAAATGTTTAGAAGGGAGGTAGAAATGCCACCACTAAGGACTGGGGACATAGCCTAGAACTTATAGTGCTTGCCGAATGTGTACAAGGCCCCCAAGTTTGATCTCTGGCATTGTAATTAAAAAAGAAAAAATAAGGACTGAAGGAGAGAATATTAGCAGCATTCAAGAAAAACCACAGTCATACTTTTGCTTATAGATATGTGGACTGGAGAAATGGCTCCGAGGTTAAAAGCATTGTCTGCTCTTCCAGAGGTCCTGAGTTCAATTCCCAGCAACCACATGGTGGCTTACAAACCATCTATAACGAGAGATCTGGTGCCCTCTTATGGCCTGTAGGCACACATGCAAGCAGAAAGCTGTATGATGTATACATACATACATACATACATACATACATACATACATACATACATATGAAAATCCAGAACCCTCCTTTTAAAAATAAAAGTAGATATGCAGAGCTGGAGAGGTGGCTCAGAGGTTAAGAGCACTGCTTGCTCTTCCTGAAGTCCTGAGTTCAATTCCCAGCAACCACATGGTGGCTCACAACCATCTGTAATGGGATCTGATGCCCTCTTCTGGCTTGCAGGCATAAATACATGCAGAACACTGTATATATAATAAATAAATCTCTCAAAAAAAAGTAGATATGCTTTCTATACCTTTTATACTTCTTAATTCCTTTGCTCTGTTTTGCTAACCCCATTGCCACCAGTGGAGGTTTCTAAAATATCTTTCTTAACTACTTTGTTGTTATACTGTTTCTCAATATATGAATTAGAGATTCTTATTACCCTACAAGTATCAGAACTTTTATATAGATTAGGAAAAAATCACAGTGCCTGTTAGTTGCCAGCGTCCTAGGAATTCAACTTTCCTAGTAGCCAAAGGTCCTCTGCTGGGGAGCAAAAAGAATTTGAAGCCAAAAAATCCTAGAATGTAAGCCCTTGAAGGAGCACACACACACACACACACACACACACACACACACACACACACACACACACACATACATACACACACACACACACACACACACACACACACACACACACACACACGCACACACTTTATAATGACATTATTTCTTGTGAGATGACTGTTATACAATGGCTAAGAAATTCCTTTGTGGTTATAGTGGATTTTTGGAACATCATCAGGCTGAAGATTTGTGAGCTCTTCCTTTCTTTGACTGCTGGTTCAGATAGAGCTATTCCTGCCCATTTGCCACAAAATAGTTGGAACTGAAAAACTTTACACATTCTTTCTAGTTATTTGCCTCTATGTATAGGTATCTAGTTTCTGTGAGAGTACATTTTCTTTACTAATTCCAACCCCATGGGTTATTTATTGGAATTTTATCAGCAGAGAGAACAGGTGGCAAGTTATTACTAAGTCCTTCCTTTGTCTCCCATTTCTAATCACAGTGCTTGTTACTTGCCAAGGTCCTAGGAATTCAACATTTTTAGAAGCTAAATGTACTTTGTTGGGGAGCAAAAAAAAAATTAGACAAAAAAATCCTAGTATGCAACCCTGCAAAGGAGTGAAGATATTATCTCATCAATCTCCCTTATTTTATCAACAAAGATACTGAACTCTAGAGAATTCATACCGAGTTACTAAAGAAATTGGTTTTCACAGACTTTCTTCCTTCCACCTCATCTTCCTGTCCCCAAGCATCTTCCATTAAATTGTTCCCTTTTTCCAGAGCACTTTCCAGAAACCCAGTGGCTAGCTCAAGAGCTCAAGGCCTCCTACGGAAAGGACTCGGTTCTTAGCATTTTTCTCAATATCATCTTCCTCTTCTTGCTTTCTTCCTCCCGACTAAGAATCTAAATTCCCTGGCATTTATTCCATGCTTTTAGAACTTTTCTTGCAAGAAAACCTGCTAAAACTCATCTGGGAAACTATTTAATGTTAATGGTGTGAACGGGTTAATGTGTTACTGCTTCCAGGAATGATATTTGCATTTTAACAGAGGTTGGGAATTTTAGATAGCCTAGTAAGGAGTATAATTCTGGGTGGGATGTCCCTTTGTCCTAAAGTCACAAGATAGAGCTCTTCATTGTACCTTAGGCTAACACTGTCACCCAGAGGGATTTGTCTGTCTGGTAAATTAGTATAGCTGTAAGCAAAAGGCTTTGGATGCCTTTTTTTTTTTTTAAAGCACCACCTCTTTAAAAGCATTCTGAAGCGAAAGCCCTCCTGAAACGGGCTCAGCTCTTCATGAAGAGAGTCACTTGGATGAGCACCAAGACCTCCAGTGGATTCCGTTGCAGGTTAGACAACAAGTCAAACGAAATTGTTTTCTTTATATGACAAATTACTTTACCTAAAAAGCTATTTGCCTATTGTTTTTCAACTCCTTCCAATGTTATTTAATCACTCATAGACACTAATTTTTATTTTATATGACTTAGTTTTGCCTTTCTGCCTTCTCTCTGTTTCTCTGTCTCTCTCTGTCTTTCTGTCTCTGTCAGTCTCTTTGTCTGTCTCTCTATCTTTCTGTCTCTGTCTCTCTGTCTTTCTGTCTCTGTTTCTGTCTTTCTCTGTCTCTCTGTCTCTCTCTGTCTCTCTGTCTGTCTGTCTGTCTGTCTGTCTCTCTCTCTCTTTCTCTCGCATTTACTCTTTTTTTCCGTTTTCTCTACTCTTTTTCTTATCAGAAACCTCAAGTACAGAGAAGTCTCTGACAAGTTGGCTTTGAAAAACTGTCAGGAAATCCTACTTTTCAAAGTGAAAATTTCAACACCTCAGTAAGGCAGTCACAACCCTGTCTTTTAGGCAAATGTAGTGGATATGATTATACTCACTCATCTAGGGGTTCTGTATTACTGGATTATACTGATTGCTCACTGAAAAGTATATTTAATTGGACCTATACTGATCATATATGAATTATTTCTTGTTATTGTTTTCTGACCAATACAATAACCATTTATAGAGAATTTCCATTGTATTAGGTACTATAAGTAATCTAGAGGTATTTTAAAATATATAAGATGATAAATATAGGCTATTTGCAAATATAGTACTTTTATATAGGAGATTTTAGTATTCATGTAGTTTGGAATCCCAGCAGATGGGGTGGGGCTAGTCTTGAAAATGTAGCTGCAGAGTATTATTTTTCTATGTCTAAAATTTAAATTGTCACTCTCCTCTGTATTTACTTCTCTCTCTTTGTACTCTTCAATGCTGGAGTCAGACAGAGGACCTTGTACATTCTGAGAAAGCACTGTACCACTGAGATACACTCAGGCCATTTCTCAGGTGACCTTTTATCTTGTTTTAAGAATACCGTATTTGCCATCTTTTAAATTTTATTTTATTTTTAATTTCACAATAGAATCTCAATATGTCATGGTGTGATATGACTATGGTGAACTAGTGTAAGTACTTCTGCCACTGCCTCACAAGTAGTAGGAGTAGAGGCGTATACTACTATTCCTGCTGTTACTTACACATTCTTTTGCATATGTTGTTCTTCAAACAGGGCTTTTGTTTGCAAGTACTGAGTGCCCTGAATAAATACCTCTTCACCCACACTCTTGCAGCAAGTACTGTGTATAATCAAAGTGTTAGAATTGAGCTCAGGAGCTAGTTAGTGTGCAAATCCAGTCTCCACCTTTCCAACAGTTTCTTATTCAAGAGGCCTAGAATGAAGCTCTGGAAAGGACATTATAATAAAGCATCCATCGACTCCTATGAGAGTTACACTATCTTTTAACACTGTGACTCAACACTTAGCCCACACTGACACAGATTTCAAGATCTTACAGCCTCAGATTCCTCCGCGTTTGGATTATAATCATGTGCTATTTTGTGTGGCTTGCTCTGTGGGCTGAGATAAACTTAAATACCAAGTGTTTTAAAAGGTGTAGTGCACTATCAAAAACTCCCAATCTTACAAACTGAATACTTAGTCAGGTGGCCTTACTTCCACATTATTTTGCCAAGAGTTCTGTATAAAGTAATGAAATCATGAGGGCCAGCACCTACATACTTGTGTGCCTTTTGATATCACTCACTTTGGGCAATGCACAGGATTTTATCAACATTAGTCTCATACGTGGCAATTCAACTGGTGGAGATCGATGTGGTCTATATAATCTACTAAAGTAACTTATTTTGCATATAGAGAAACTGTGGCTCCGAGACAGAAAGTGACTTAGCAAAATCAGTAAGTATCTAAGCAGTACTAGGACAGAGGTCTGTAAACCCCCAATGCTTTTCTGAGAACTGAGCGTTCCATAGGTCAGTCTCATTTCTTCCTTTGCTCCTATGTATTTCACTGATTTATATCAATTTGAGAGCATTTTATGAAGTTACGAGTGGTCAAACAGACTGAGCTATAGTTAAGGAAGCAAACAAGCAGGAAGAAGGCAAAGAACAAAATCATTGCAAATATGGTGCAGCCCAAGTGACTGTCAAGGCATTTCACAATGCCCAATGCAGGCCCTATTAAATTGCAGCTTGAAAATTAGACAATATTTTAAAAATGTTTAGACCTTATTTTATCCTCATTAAATTTAGATAAAATCCTTAAATGATCAATTAGCTTCAAAAAAAAAATAACTGGGTATAATGAAACTGATAACTGCTGATACAAAATACTTTGACCAAAATAATTTACCACTTCTAATATTAAAAACTAAAGACAATAAATTATTCTTCTTAAGATGTATTTACTTATTTTGTGTATGAGCACACTGTAACTGTCTTCAGACACACCAGAAGAGGACATCAGATCCCATTACAGATGGTTGTGAGCCACCATGTGGTTGCTGGGAATTGAACTCAGGACCTCTGGAAGAGCAGTCAGTGCTCTTAACCGCTGAGCCGTCTCTCCAGCTCCCACAATAAATTATTTTAATAAGCAAATCATACTGGATCACTTTTTAAAAGTTAAATAGCACAGAACAGTACTCAGAGCCTGGATTTAATTAGGCAGTAATGATAGGCTAAAGCAAAAGTTGGGTATTAACAATGTGCTCATATATCTTTCAACAGCTATTATAAAAGTAATGGTAAATAATTGTCCTCTCTCTTAAGCATCCTTATATCTTCGGAAATCTAAGTTAGATTGCCCATCACCATAGACTGTTTTTCTTATTTTGATCTTTGCTGTTTAAGAAATTTTTCATCTACATATAATCCTTATAAAATATACTAAATACAGTAAGAAATTTAAACTTTAATAAATGTTACAAAGAGTCCAACTCTCTACTAGGTACTGTGAGTTAGAAAAACAAGCTATGTCACTTATACTAGTCCAACATTTGTCACTTGCAAAATTCTGTAAAACCTGCTGACTTATTTGATTGTCTTAAATATATATTATACAAGGCAGTCACTAGTCTCATTTTAGATTTTTCAAAGGAGGCTGTAAGAAAGATGAGGCTAAAGAACTATAATACATTATTTATTTGTTTCTCAAACATGAGTCTGACACCAAAGGAGAGGGTCTTGTCCCTCCACCCTAGGTGCGGAGTTTCTCCTTTTTCCTTCGTAATCAATACTACCTTGCCCCATGCCTGTGATCCAGTACCTTAAGGCACCTTGCTCCTTGATAATAGACTTTCTAAGGTGTTTAACTAAACATTGCCTCTCCGGGAAGACGATTTACATTTTAACCTAAGCTCTTAGAGAGCAGCACTTCACCCTGTTCATATCACTCCCTAGACAAAACTTTCTAAACCTCCTCATTGTCAAACAAGTTAATTTTAAAAGCATCAACCCAGTGGAACAAAGTCTCCACATTTGCTCCTAATCTTTTCTCCCAGAAATCTACCCTACATGTCCAGCAAACTGGACTATTCCCTTTGCCCACATAATCCCACTAGGTTAAAACTTCTCCCTAAAAATGCTTCCCTAATCTCTGCCCCACCTTCACTATTTGCTCTGCTATCAGCCAATCTTTGAAGGACTTTAGATTAGCTGGTGGAGGATTAGGGCAGGAATTGAAGCAAGCAGCAGGATGAGGAGTGTCCGTGTCCACCCAACTAAAAAAGTGCAAGAGTTTCAACTAGATCAGGGTAGATGGAAGAGTTTTAATCATAAGCCTTGCCAGTTTCAGAACCTTACCAAAGACCATGAATAAAAATGCTATGCCTAGTAACACTGGTTAGGAAGCTTTGTTCTATATGCAGCCAGGAGGGATTCTGGGTATCAGAGCCTCAGCGATGTAAAAACTATTAAGAACAGTGTTCAGAAAGTAGTGGCCTCTAGAGTTTAGAGGTTAAATGATGTGTCCACAGTCATGTAGCTAGTAAAGTTGCAGTAGAACCATGACTTACCTCATAGTTTACTGATCTGGAAGCTTCCAAAGAGAAGAACTTTGCCCGGTGAAGATATACCTTGTCTGTGTACCTTTGGTCACCTGCCCTTAGACGGGTTTCATCCCTGCCTTAGAGTTTATCTATAACTATCCCTTAGTCATTCTAGTCTTAGCAATTCTCTTAAAATTATATTCTTTCTACACTTGGACACAGTAAGGAATCTTGAATTCACCTTAATGTACTTCAGTGCTACTTTAAAGTGATTTATTTAATGCACCTACCTCTCTTGGGAGTCAAATCCTTAATATCTACCTTTGCTTTATAAGTCCTGGTGAGAGTCTGACATTTTAGGGGACTACTGTGTTGTAATAAGAGTTTGGCAATTCTGGCTGATCTTTAATTAGAACTCTATAGCTTTTTTTTCTAGTCTTCAAAACACGCTTTCTTCCTTTTTATAAGTGGAGATTGGTAACCTTCATAATAATCATATATAAATTGGGAATGTGGGAATGTTTTATGAATAAACAATGTAAAAATATAGAATTAAAAATAAATTTCATAATCATGAATTACTAAAATTATGTTTCAGTTTTATGTAATATATCTTTTTTGTTTGTTTGTTTGTTTGTTTGTTTTTCGAGACAGGGTTTCTCTGTGTAGCCCTGGCTGTCCTGGAACTCACTCTGTAGACCAGGCTGGCCTCGAACTCAGAAATCTGCCTGTCTCTGCCTCCCAGGTGCTGGGATTAAAGGCGTGCACCACCACTGCCCTGCTATGTAATATATCTTAATGCCCTGACATATTGATGAAGAAAATAACACTTGTATATTTCTTGTATTTTCATCAATCATTTTATGATTGTGTGATATTTTCACATTTACTAGTGTTATATATAATATATGTACAAGCAATTACAATACATATCATTTATAATTTTATCATTGTGTTACATTTATATCCTGAGTGTAACCATAAACTCTACAGCTTATTCTTGAGGCTATGCTTAAGTAGAATAAATATTCACTACCAATCTTTTCTCTATAGTTGACACATTTTCTCTGTTGGTTAGTCATTCATCATTAACTATTTTAATGATATATAATACCATTCAGTAATTATTTTTTCCCTTAAGGAGGATTCATGGTTACTATGCATTCTGAGCTATTTTAGGCTTTAAAATGCCTATTAAGTTAAGTCTAGGGACTTGCATTTATAAGTCCAACAGTTAGTAAGAAAGGATGACAACGATGTTGAGGCTAGCCTGGGTCACGTAGCAAGACTTTCTCAAAAACAACAAACAAATAAACTAAGAAAACAACAAAACAAGAAATAAAAAGAGGAAGAATGGAAGGGAGAATAAAGGAAGGAAGAAATTGGTGGTGACCTATTTCAGTGGGCACTTGTTACACAAACCTAGTACCCTGAGTGCAATATTTGAAACCCAGATAAAGGTGGAAGGAAAAAAGACTACCTCCACGAGGTGTCCTTTCACCTCCATTCGTGCACATGGATGCACACATTCCCACACACATACATCACAAACAGTCACGTACATACCACATGGTGACTACTAAAACACTGGAACTTATATTACCAGTTTTCCTAATACTTCTGATTCATCCTGTGCTTTATAATGTTATAGATACTTTCCTATTGCCTTCTGATATTAGTTATATCTGAAGAGGTGCAACATATCTGATATCAGGCAGTTTTTCTTTTGTGTACATGACCTGCTTTCTGGTTTTGGCTGTCTTCTTTAAATGTAATGATATAATTGGGATATTACCTTTTAAATTCATATACTAAATTTACTTGAAGTACAGACTGTAGCCTTTAAATTTGCAAACAATTCCTTGCATTAGTTTAGGAATTTTGGTTGTTCTTTTTCTAATGTTTAATGCCATTTGGAAATGTTATCCTCTTTTACAGTATACTAACTAGATCATTTTGTTATTCCCCTATATGATTTTCTTTTTAATGACATTTCTTTGTCTTTGTTCTCTGCACTCACTGTGATTATCATATAATTTTCTTCTATTTAATTAATTTAATTTTATGAATTTTAATGATATCCTTGTTGTTTCTAGCTTATTACTATTCAAATATTATTTCTCCAGCATTATGAAGATTTCTGTTGAGAACATTGTTCACAACTCCTTAGGTTATATGCCTAGAAATGGTGATGCTGACTCATACCTCAATTGAAAGTAATATGCTTGGAAAACCTGAAAGCAATATGCTTGGAAATTGTCTTTCAAAAGTGAGAGAGATACTGAGGCATCCCAAAATAAGTAAAAGCTAAGGGACTATAGTGAACGGTAGCTGCATGCTTAGTCCTTACAGGAAGTGACAAAAGGAAGGTTTTAGACTGAAATGAAAAGAAACAACATACAACTTAAAGTTGTACAAACAAAAAGAGATATTTGATAAGTCTACCTGTACAGTTAGATTATTATTTTTAGAATTGTTACATTTTATTTGCAAGTTTTGTATTGTATTGATTTAAAAGACACATGCAAGTGGAAATCACAATCAATGTTAAAGAGTAGATATATAAAGATTAAATATATATAAATTAAATTCATGTAAGGGAAAAGAATGGAGCTAAAGCTGGACAGGAGTTGGAGTGGAGTAGAGCATGGCTAATGGTCAAAGTTAATTTGGTATCAATTCAAACTAGTTTATTATAAATTTAGTATGTTAACTATAATCCCCATGGTAACTACTAAAATAGCTATAACATATACAGGAAAGAAAATGAAGAAATCAAAATTGTGTGCTAGAAAATATTAATCAAAGGCAAAAAATATAATAGTGGAGGAACCAAGGAAAATACACACACACACACACACATACACACACACACACACACACACACACACACACACACACACACACACACACACAAACTTTAAATAAAGGGGAAGAGAGTACTAGTTTTCTTCAGGAATGTGCTCCACCATAGTTTGTCCATGCTCTAGAATTGCCCTAAACCTGTACACATATAAGAAGCACTAATTTGACTTAGATGATTATAAAAAAGAGGGTATGAAGTTGGGAGAGAATCATGACTGGAGGTGTTTAAGAGTTGGAAGGGAGATTGTGGGGTAAATACAATGAAAATATTTTGTATACATGTATGAAATTCTTAAAGAATATATAAGAATATTTTTTGAAGTAGCAAAACAGCAGAAGTCCCTAAATACTTGTAAACATTTACCTCTAAATGGATTAAGCAACTAAAAATAGATATCAGCATAAAGTCAAAAATGTGTGTTCCATCTATATATTATCTATGAGATGCATTTTTTTTTTGAGCCAAGGCTCCACTGTATAGCCCGGGTTTGTCTGAAATTCACTACAAATAACAGGTTAGTCTAAAATGTATGGCAATTGTCCTGCTTCTTCTTTCTGAGTGCCAGGATTACATATGCACACCCTTAAACATAGTTTAAATACATATATTAAATAGAGACACAAGATGATTGGAAGTGAAAAATATATAGACATTTCTTGCAAATAGCAATAAAAACTGCAGGTTATACTGGTACTAGTCAAAACAGACTTAAAACTAAAGAGAAAAGTAAAGTTTAAAAATTAACAAATATAGGGCTAAAGAATGGCTCAGCAGTTCAGAGCAATGAATGCTCTTCCAGAGGACCTGGTTTCAATTCCCAGCACGCACATGGCAGCTCACAAGTGTCTGTAATCCAAGATCTGACACCCTCACACAGGCATACATGCAGGTAAAATGCCAATGCACACAAAAATATTTTCTAAAGTAATTAAAAAATTTAAAAATTCAAAAATTCACTAATACATGAATATGGAATAATTCACTAGTACAAAACAAGCATTTTAAAAACAGCTCAAAGAATAAACCACTAGAGAAATTCAGAAATACTTTAAGAATAATAAAAATGCAAAACTCCATTTTAAATGTGTAAAATTTAGTGATAACAGTACCCAGAGGGAAAATTCATATCTATAAATGACTATATTACAAAATGGAGAAAGGGAGCCAGTGCAGTGTCTTACATCTGTTCATTCAGCTACTTGGGAGGGTCACAAACTGCAGAGTTGGATACCAGCTTGGGTAGCAGAATGAAGGCTCTGTCAAAAAAAATGAAGACATATCTTAAATCAACAGCGTAGCTTTACACCTTAAAGAACTTAAAGAAGACCACACCAAACATAAAGCCAGTAGAAGAAAGGAAATACAGACCATGGCAGAGATAAATGAAATAGAGAAAAGAAGCTATTTGTAATCGAATTGTGAGTTGAACAGAGGGAATACACTTTTGAGTCTTACTTTGTTACCAGAACTGTATACACAATAATTCCATTTATTGTAGAAAGCAGCCTCATGAAATAAGTATGTCATCACCATTTTACAAAGGAAGAAATCATGGCTCAAAAAGGTTTAAAAAAATGTCCAACATCAGACAGTAAGTTGTCAACCCAAATTTAGGTCTAGGTATATCTGAATCAAAAGCTGTTTTGTTGTTGTTGTTGTTGTCTTAAGGTCTGTGGCTTAGAGGATAGTAGATGTAGGTACCAAGAAAGAGAAGAAATCAGAGACAATTTGCCTCTAGAATTAATGATGAAGGTGATTATTATTATTGCCATCATTGTCATTAATTTTATTGCTAAAAATAAACCCCAGGGTATTGTGTGTGTACCCACTACCACTGAGCTCTATTTCCACACTTATCCTTAGATTTTCTAAGTGACTGAATAGACTGTAGTGTTTAATAATTAATATTGAGAAGTCAGAAACAACTGCTTTAGGGAACAAAAGTCATTTAATTGAAGATATTTGGAGAGTGAGGTGCCAGAAAAACATCCCAGGAGAGATAGCTGGTACTTGAAAGTACATCTAATATTTTTGAGACAGGTTCTCATGAAGTTTAGGGTGGTCTTGACTTTCTGATCCCACTACCTTCATGTCCCAAGTAGTGGGATCATATATCCCATCATGCCTGACTTCACCTGAAAGTTTTTGGTCACCTTGTGCCAAGTGATTTACAAGTGTACATTCTTTGAAATAAGGTGAGAAATAAAGATTGAAGATTCATCAGTATGGCGGCGATTGATGATACTGAGAATGTAAAGGAAGACTATTAGATTTAGCTAAGGACCTTGACATGTACTCTGGAGTCTCATGCTTATATTCCTAGAACAACAGTGTTGTCATTGACAGCATTGTACTCACTCCATCATTCAGGAAGCTGTCACTGGAGAGTGAAAGTTGCAAGCCAGCCTAGGCTACACAAAAAGACCCTGTTTCTAGAAGCCATAGCAGACAAACACAAACAGTAATAGTTCATATTTGTACTTGCCTTTACATATTATGAAGGGCTTTCTTCAATTTATCAGGAACTGGCTTTGAGCAAAAGATAAATGAATCAGGTTTAGCACTTCAGTGGTTTGAAGTGGCATCAAAACGTCGCTGTGGAATTGTCCAAGGGGCAGCTGAGATACAGATTTGGAGCTAGTGTGATAGGATAGGATTTCAGATATAGATTTGGGAGTCATCCACATAGATGTGATAGTTGAAGCTACAGCAGTAGGCAAGATCTTAAAGGAAGAGAATGTGGAGGGAGAATAGCTCCCGGAATAACTCGTGGTCTCACTAGTGCTCCACGCCTTTTTGGTAGTCAACCGGAGGCATGTACTTCTCTTTTGGAATATTGCTCCCTGGTAGTAATTTGTTATTTATGACACTGAAATTAATATACCAAAGCTTTCCTCCTTGAACGCCAAGCCTTTCTGAATTCTCCTTTGCAAGTTCAGAGGCCTTTTGTTTCATTATTATTGGTTACCAATAGGACCAGGGATTTTTCTCTTCCATTTTTAGAAAAGAATGTCTATTTCTTCCTACCAAACATAGATTCATGAACGGAGAACCTGAATGTTTCTCTCAGATCTTTCCTTTCCCAGTTGAAAGACTGGACTTTTTCTCCACCTTGGTCCGTGTGACTCAGGACCTTTTTAATGCTACACATTTTTCTTCTTCTTCCCCAAATCATTAGGAAAGCCATAATTTGACAAGACAATTTCCATGTGATAGAAAAGTAAGAATTGTTCCCAACATTTTGTTTATTACCCTCCCAGCAAATAGCCAAGGTCAGAATATTACTTGGTATTAGACAATTTGTTAGAGATGACAGAAACTCTAGGCATCCACCTAACAAACTCTTTTTATAAATGAAGAAAATAAGATTCAATAAGCACTTGGGAGGCAGAGGCAGGCAGATTTCTGAGTTCGAGGCTAGCCTGGTCTACAGAGTGAGTTCCAGGACAGCTGGGGCTACTCAGAGAAACCCTGTCTCGAAAAAAAAAAAAAAAGAGTCGATAAAATGCTATAAACCAATATCATTTTGTAGTGGTTAAGTGTGGCCTGTGGAGTCAGACAGACTTAAATCTTCCCTGATAGCTGCTTGAACTTCAGTTCTCAACATTGAACAATTTTTTCAACATCTTAAACTTTAAATCTATAATATGGTGATTATAATAGCTTTTACTTTGTGATGATTTTATAAATATTGAGTAAGCTATACCACCTAAATTATTTCCTTTATCATATAGCAAATAATATGTCTTTATACTAATAATTATTGTTCTTATGCTAAGGAAGACAAACCACTTATTCAAGTCTATGAGAGAATAAAATGATATAGAGATTAGAAATTATGTTAAACGTCTGATCTAGTGATATTTTCTCTCTTTAAGAGAACTTCAAGTTTTCTTCAACACAAGCATAATATGATATGTAGTACAATCTGGGAATAGATATTCCTTCAGAAAATTGAAAAAAAACTTAAAAATGACCAAATGTCCAAATTTCATAATTAGAAAAAAGGTAAAATACCTTTAAAATTTGGAAAAAAGTAGTACACAGGTAGATAGATGTTTTCCTCAACATTTAGAAGTTGGTTTCATTTCTCTTTAGTTTTTCTTGTCAACTTGGTACCTGTGGGGTTACAAATGAACAATGAGCCAAGGGCATCCTGATATATTCAGGTTTAAAATAACTTTAGAGACAATGATTTTCAATAGTTACATGATGTTAATATATTCCAGAGATCCAAGGAATGAACAAGTAAAAATGGTTAGGGAATTGGACAAAAACAGCCCAGTGGAGAACCTTCAGAGTGGAAAAGACAGCAAACTCGGGAAAGTAAGCAAGAAGACAGGTCCCAAATTTAACCCTAAGATTCTGGTGAGAAAGAAGCAAATGAACAAAGATAGAATTGAATCATTTTTCTCTCTGGCTCTCCAATAATGGTCAGGTTCACTTTCAGGATTCTTTTTTAAAATTCTACATTTATATTTGTTTGTTTGTTTGTTTATTCTGTGTGTACAGGTCAGAGAACAACTTGTGGGTGCCAGGGATTGAACTTTGACTTGATGGCAGATTCTCTTACCCACTGAAACATCTCTTTGGCCCTCCACTTAATGATTTCTTAATTTCTTCTACTTGTGATTCATGCCAGTACAACAACATCCTAGAAATAGATTAAAATCAATTAGTTGCTATCTTAAGATTAACAATAATTCAGTCGATTTATCTATGATTTTTTCCAAATTTCAGACTTCTACTTCCTTGGACCTTGCTTACTTCAAAAGCAAGTCTGTATACTAATTTAGGACTACACATAAACCTTGCTGTCTTCTTTCCATGTGATATAGTAACGTATTAGGATACTATCGATTGAAATACAACTTAAATTGAATAAAATAATAGCAATTAGAGACAGTAGAATTAGAGTATCTATCTCATTCATTCATTAATTCACTTATTCATTTAGTCTTTCATTCATTCATTATGTTACTGGGAATTGCATTTGGGTCTTACCCATGTTAGGAAAGTCCTGTACTACTGAGATCCCAAGCACTCCGTTTTATTCTTAGCTATCACTTATTTTAAAATACAAACTTTTGTTATTACATTAGCAAGGTGAAAGAAAGATTTCTTCCTGTCTCAGAAGTTTTTATTCCTTTCTACCTTCAGTTGGTTGACTTCTCTTTCCCACTGCCTATGATTCTGCATGGTCTTAAATAGTTTTATCCATTACACCTACGAAAATACTTGTAGAGAACTGAGTCCTTCAGACCATGATAGGAGACAATAAAACTTCCAAAATGTAAAATTACTTCTTAAAATAATAAAATTCTACTACAACTTTGTATCTTTCACCAGCTGTGATTAAAGTACTTGGAAAGTTTTGCCTGGGATTTTTAGTGTATAATTTACGATTCATTCAATTAGCAACAATTTACTGAGGGTTTACTCTCTGCCACTTTCTGTGCTAAGCAGGCACCATGCCATCTTACAAGAAAACCTTTATGTGAATATTATTTTAAATGGAGACACTTGAGAACACATTTAGGTTTTTTTCCTGTGATTTTTCTACACAGTCTCTTCCAACATCTGCTCACCCTTTCACACCTTCAGCCCTTGGCATAATATTTGCTACCACCTGGGCTCTATTATGGCAGTGCCATTCATCTGTTCCATTTTCATGGTGAATAGTGATGCCTCTAGTTATTTTTATGAATGAGAAGCATGCCTTAGATCACTGGTTCTCAACCTTTTTAATGCTGAGAAACTTTGATACAGCTCCTGGTGTTGTTTTGACTCCAACCATAAAATGATTTTTGTTGCTACTTCATAACTTTAATTTGGCTACTGTTATGAATCGTAGTGTAAATACCTGAGTTCTGATGGATTTAGGTGACCCCTATGAAACAGTTGTTTGACTCCTCCGCAGGGGTCGTGACCCAAAGGTTGAGAACTACTGTTTTAGTGCTTATATGATCCCAAATACTACTGGTGGGAGTCAGTTTTGGCACTGCATACAAGCAAGATGCTAATGTTATTCTTCCATGAGTTCTAACCTTGTGTTGCTATTTCTGTGTTGTAAAAAATAAAAGCAAAGTAGACTTCTTTTTGACATGCAAATCCAGGTTTTGAGGTACATTCGGTAACAAATAAGCCTAAATTTGGGATAAATTTTAAAAGATGAAACAGCTGTAGAGAACATAAAATGAGAAAAGAAAAAATTATTTGCCCACTAATCCTACTGCCAGGACTGACAGTGAATTGAGACCCTTCCATTGTCAACTCAGGATTTATTTAGGCTTGATGTTGTCCTCTGTATTTTCATACTACAGCTTCAATTATGATGCCTTTTTATGTCCTTTAATTTTGTGTTTTCATATCAGTCCAGCTGCTGAAAATTGTCCTTTCCAGCCTAACAATTTCAGACCTGTGGTGGCTTCTCTTCTGCCACTACTTTGGGGCTGTATTGCAAGGAGGATGCGGAGAGTATCCTCCTTGGCTCAATTTGTGCCTGCAGTTTTGCTCATGTGTTATCTTCAGAAATCCACTTCTGCCCATGCCAGTTAGGATGTCAAGTTACCAAGTGCTGCTTGCATGTTAGGACCCTGCCTTGGTATGTACTTCTGTGCCAAGCCTGGATCAGAAAGCATTAAGCCCACTGCCTATTTTAACTCTGTCTATTTCCTGTTCTCTCCATTTTTACAAGTGAACCAGTCTCTGACCTTATCTTTATCCTTTATGTCTTGACCCTTTTATGCCACAGCAGTTGATTTCTTCTTCCTATTATCCACAAACTGCTTATGAGTAAGACTTACTCACCAGAATATGCTTTCTGCCTCACTGGTACACCAAATTGTCTGGGAGAACTAAAGAAACCAGGTACAATTTCTCCACAGCAGGCAGAAGACAGCAGCTCCTTAATTTTGAGGCCAAGTCGGCCTCCCAGTTAGGAAGCTGACAACACTGATATAATGTCTACATAGACAGGGTTAAATTAGACATGGCCAAAGACTGAGGAGTCCTCACTTGTGATTGGTGAGGACAGGGATTCCTGGAGTCCTGCCACTCCCAAAAGGGTATAAATGGGCTGCACTGAATTAGAATCTTCACAGGTGGTAGAGAGAAGGCAGTCAGAGTGGCCAGCACGGGCTTAGAAGCAGAAAGCAGCGTTCAGGTAAGATTTCTGGTTGCTATAGTATGTGGACTGTGAGATCATTAAGGATTTGTATGTGTATACACGTGTGGGTGCCTGTGTGGGTGCTTGTGCGCATGTGCGCTCGCACATGTGTGTCCGTACGTGCGTGTGTTCTGGTTCTCAGCACTCAGAGCTCCTTGAGCAAGTCTCACTCAAATCGATTATTTCTTTCCCGAAGCCGAAGATTGCTCCATTTTTTTTTATTCCCTCTCTCACACCTATCACTGATAGGTTATTTCTGAAGAGTTGTTGGTATTTGTTAAAAGGTAGTTCCTTTTCCTGAGAAAAACTGGACCTCTCAAGGATAGCCTAGAGCTGATGAAGAATAACTATATTCAGCTGCATCCATTAAGGAGGAAGCTGGCAAGAGAAGGGAGGGTTAGGGCTCTTGCTCCCAAGCCAGATATGGCTTGGGGGGAGCCACCAGGGAATTGAGAACTCTGTGCCAAAGCTGAGGAGGCCTTTAGGGTGATACCAGAAGGCTTGGCATGAAAGCTGTTTGGATAATCATCCCTCACACTTCTGCAGTGCTCTGTGCTTTGCAAAGTGCTTTCAGGTCTGTGATTAAATCCGGTGTTAGAGGTAAAGGAACTTGCAAGGTCACAAAGCAAGTAGGTGGCAGAGGTGGAACTCCCAAATCAGGACTCCTGCTTCTTGGTCCTGTGCCCTCGAACTGCAGCAGGCTGGCAGCCTCTGGATGGATATGAAGGGCCAACTTCTCTGTGGTGAGTAGCTTTTCAAGTGTTCTCACAACAGGCATGGAAACCTCAGAGTGAAAAACTACCTTGTCACTGATTGTTCCTGGGGACTACGGCTAATGTGGCTCAGTATACCTGAACAACTTTTCAGCGTTCAAATTTGTTCTCTTTAATAGCCAGCCTCTTCTCCTTTTTACCAGCACAGAATTAGTGCTTTGTGTTTTTAATCAGTGCTGGGGATAAAACTCTGGGCCACATCATGCCAGGCAACTGCTCTACCATCGAGCTACCCTAGCCCAACGGCAAAGCTTTGGCAACAAACAATGAGTCACATACCTAGTGAGGGCCACGAGGCTCACTTCTCTTTACAGCCAGCCATTGGTGCTCTGGTTATTGTTTCTAGACAGCATCAGGATTGGCATCCAAAAATCTGGTGTCTGAGATGGAGCAGATAACCTCTCTTCAAATCATTTTTCTTAAAGTTCTTACTCTGATTAAGGTGAGCATTTTCTCTCCCCATGTCAATTAGCTAAAATAAGACAAATATGATTGATCTTTCTAGATCTGAAGTTTCAGGCACTTTGTTGGGGCACAGAGAGTGAGGAAAACATTTCATCTACTAATTCTAAAGAGCTGAAACATATATGCGCAGACACATGGCAGACCCTTATCCTTATGAATCACCCCTACCTTCACTTCAAGGCAAAGCAGCCAAGAACAATTTTCTTCTTCCTTTCTTTCATGGGTACACTGTCAGGATGACCTATCTCTAAGTAATTACTTTCACTCCTAGATTTGCCTTGTTATTGCCCAAACTCAAATTTGGAAATAATACAGACATGGAATGATTTTTCTTAATTCTTCAAACTGCTAACAATGATCTTGATGTCTGGCAAGTTATTGAACATAGTTGTCTGAGGGCAGATATTACCCAATCAGAATATAGGTGTCTGAGGGCAGATGCTATGCAGTCAGAATTCTCCTGCTTTATACATGTGAGGGGGCCTTAATTCACACACAAATACAGTAGTAATGTTGCTTATTTGATGTCAAGTAAATAGTGACTTGCCTTTGAGCCAGGTATGATGACAATACTTGTAACGTGAACACTCAAGAGGCTGAGGCAGAAAGATTGCCAGGAGTTCAATACCAAACTGTGCTACATAGTGAGGGCCAGCATCAAAATGAAAAGCAATACGGAAGCTTCTCTAGCTTTGACTTGCTCTTGTTCCAGAGGTATGTTGTTATTGTAGAAAACTAAACAAAACAGAGTACCCAAAAGTGCCAAAAGTACATCATGTTGTAGAAATTTCAACACATTACCTCATTTAAGACTCATTATTCAGTTATCAAAAACAATAAATTTATTCATTGATAATTTAATTGTTGCTTCATTGAAACAAAAAATATAGTCAATATGTCACAGACCTTTAAAACTTTGAAATCTCATATTTAAGAAGTAGATTTTTAAAACTTTGTTCTGTGCACAGTATCATTTCCCTTCCTTGGGCCTTCAATCTCTCCCTGAAAGAAGCTTTTATGCTTTCATTTACTTACAAGTTTGCCAGTAATCTGTGAGTGTGCCCAATAACAAACCTCCATTCCATCTAGTATAGTACATACAGAAAAGTGTGCTATAGCTGGATTTAGATTCTGGAATGTTTTGAATGAAATTAGCCTTGTTTAAAATTGACTTGATTTCTTGTTTTGGTTTGGTTTGGTTTGGTTTGGTTTTTGGAGACAGGGTTTCTCTGTGTAGTCCTGGCTGTCCTGGAACTCACTCTGTAGACCAGGCTGGCCTCGAACTCAGAAATCTACCTGCCTCTGCCTCCCAAGTGCTGGGATTAAAGGTGTGCACCACCACTGCTCAGCTTGATTTCTTGTTTTGCTTGATGGTTGTGATTTATTTATTTGTTTATTCTATTTTTCCTTTCCTGAGACACTGTCTCAAATAGCTCTGGCTGGCTACAATATTGTTGTGTGGCCAGGTTGGCCTTCAACTCTTGATCCTCCTGTTCCACTTCTCAAGTGCTGGGATTATAAGCAAGCAATATCACATCTGCTTTATCTAGTGCTGTGTATCAAAGATAAGGTCTTGTGTATTCCAGGTAAACAGCCTATCAATTGGCCAATGTCCCCAACATACTGTTCTCATTTTTGGTTTTTGGTTTTCACTGTTGTCAGGCTATGCTCATGATCAGCAAGAATATTTTCAGTGATGTCTTATAGATGTAGTTGTATATTGTTCTCAAGACAGTTCCCCTTGTATAGTTGATTTTTTGAAACTAAATTAGTATATTTTGTCTTTGTTTCTTAATCTTATAAATATGGTGAGATTTGCCCTTCCTTTTAAACCAATATCAAACCAAATTGCTTTCCTTTCCAGTCTTGTCATCTGACAATTTTGAAAGGACTGCTTTTCTGTATTCAGTTGTGACATTGATCCCAATGTGAATGTAAATAAAAAAAAAAAAAAAAAAAGAGGACCTTCTGAATTTCCACCGTTATTAACAATTAGGTGAGAATGGTTTGTCTCCTAACTATAAATCCTATTTCTTCAAGCCACATTTTGTCTCTATTACCAAAAGGGCCATTGTATTTTGTTCAGTTCTAGGTATAAGGCCTTAATATGATTTTCTAAGATTATTTACACTTCCAAAAAGGAATTGGGGTTAGTTTGGCCTGACTTGTGCCTCTTAACCCATGCTGTCTTTTTAAATGGTCTGTGTCTTGCCAGTTTGTCATCTGGAGTTAGCAAAGTTAAATCACAAGTCCCTAGCCCTCTGAGTACTTTTATTATACTAACCATCCTCAAACAGACTTCAAATTTGAATTGATGGAACTCCTGTTTCAGAATCAAACATTTTAAATAAAAACCTTTCCTGCAAGTCAGCACAACAAGAGTGTTGAGAAAATATAAGATTGTTCCATGAGGAGAGATAGTCGACAGGAGAAACAGTAGTCTCTTCCTGTCAAGGGTGATCGTCTTCCTTCCTGGGCACTTGTGTTAGAGACCAGGTGAAAATTTAGAAACCACATATTGATAATATTGATTCAACTTTGAAAAACAAAGGAAGCCAAGGACTTAAGTCAACTGTGGTGTAATTAAAAAGTGAATAAGTTGATATCAAGACTTGGATTAAAATCTGAGTTCTAACACATACTAGCTAATGTACATTGGACCAATCACTTATTATTCAGGGGCTCAACAAGCTAAGCTTTGTGTTTTATAAACACAGACAGTATCTAGTGGATCGTGTTGTGGCGGTTAGAGGAGAGTCAAGCTACAGCTTAAACTCCTGAGTCCTTCTTACAAAAGGTATAAAAATCAAACAAAACTGTTCGATGGGGATTCACGTCCTACTTTTTGTTCTACTTCTTCAACTTTTTCAGGGAAATCTTAGTTTTTTTTTTAACTTTTCATAAATGAAAGATGTATATGTGGACCCAGTCAAGTTTATACCAGATTTTCATTATCTTTCAAAGTGATGTCAGGACATTATTAAGGGAATATTGGATATTTTAATACAAATATACATACATTTTATCATATAGCAAAGTACTTGGGTTAGGAAAAATCAATATTTCTTATATATCAAATTCAAAAGCGATTCTACAGTTAGGTTGTCTCCTACACTACAGGGGTTATTCACAACAATCTATTGAAGTGTGGAAATGAAACTGGTATGGCACTTCTAGTCACTTTTAACTCTTTACATTTTTGGATATATAATTAGATTGATACATTAATACAATCAGCATACTAATTTAAAGAACCCACACCCAAAGTTTATGGCCAACATGAAATAATTAAAGATCATTGCTTTGAAGGCATATATACATAGATAATTTCTGTTAGATCATACTTTGAACCAAATTCATCCATTCCTCTAACGAGCCCACCCCTCCTCTTGAACTATTTATTTCTATCAATATCATTCCCCACATTGCCCAAACAGGGAACTTAGAAGACATCTTTAACTTTCTTTTCTTATCTATCATGTAAAATTAGTTGCCAGGTCTATTTTTGAAATAGCTTTCATATTTGCTTATTCTTTTCTAATTCTATTGCTAGCCACACTAGTTCATGTTTCAGTTAGATTTTTAAAAATAAAAGGGTTGCTGCAGTATTTTAATAGCCTCTTCTCTGTCTCCAGTCTCTTGCTCCATTGTTATTTGTGTGCCAGCCTGTCTCAGCCCTACTATTAGAGTAAGGGCTGCTTCAAACAAGAAGGCATGGCTGGCATCTTTAATATATTCATTATGGTGCCTTCCATGTGCTAGACATTCAATTGTTTCTAAATAGATAAAATTGTATTGGGTTTTGAATTTCTGTTGAGAACTTAAAATTAGTGGGTTTTGGAACTCATGTGATCTCCCAAGTTCCTAGAGTCAAATAAGATTAAAATGATTCTGACCATCATCAACAAGCAAAGTTTCTGTGTAAGTTCTTTTTCAGATAGCTACTTATTCTGATTGGATATGCTGCAGAAGGTAACATGATCTGAGAAAAAAAGCTATGAAAAATATGTGTGTATTTTCAATGACATGTCACATATGCACACGAGTTGAATTTCAGGCTATCTTTTATGAGCTTCCTATGATTACCTGCATGGGTGGCATAAACTTGCTATGTTTACAAAAATCATCAGGTCTTTTTTCCTTCCACTATTTACAACTTTCCTGTAGGTACATCATAGGAAGTGAAAAAATGTGATCCCAAATCTGACATGACTAGGATTCTCAGAAGGAAACCTCTGTAAATTCAGTGCAGTGATAGGAAGCTGTGCTTTGGGAAGAAAGTGGAAGGAAAGGAAGACCTAGCCAGTTCTGTTATTCTTGAACAATTAGACTGGCATTCCTCGTTTTTACAAAACCTTCAGAAAATAGTGTAGACCAAGTGATCTCAATATAGACAAGTTTCTGAATGGATAAATACTTCTATTTTGTTCCCCATTTATTAATGTATTACAAATACAGTGAGTGAATTTTGCCAAGGACTTGGGATAAAAATAATTTCCTCCTTCTCCCTTTCCTATCTAGTTATTATTATATACAAGCCCCCCCTTTCCAAACACTAATTATTGAAATTTTCTTCTGTGCATGATATCCCTCTACCATCAGCTCTGACATTTCCCTTTGAGGACTCCATAGCAATTCAAACTCACTTTTCTATGATATTTGAAAAATATAAACACAAGTCATACTCTTGCTGTAAATCTCTCCTGTTTTCAGCATATATACCTTATTTTTAGTTTTATTTTAAACCCCAAAGGTTTCTTTCCTTTGTTTATATGAGATTGTTTCAGCACCAGAGAAACTGAACATCCATTGCTAATATTGGCAGCAGTGGCTGCTCCTTGTTCCAGACTGATTACAGCCAACTCCTTTAGGCCTGCATGACAAAGAGGCTGCTGACATCACCATTGATTGCTCTGTTTCTCCCACGCCAAAGCAATCTGTTAAATCAGTATAAAATTGATTTTTGCAACTTGAAGCTACAAGGATACAATTGGTTTATAAGCTGCCACATCAATCAGATATTTTTAAAAAATCGTTAGTGAGCCTGTGTATAATGCATGGGTGTTCCCACCCATGTGATTGAATGATGTGCTCTCTCTTTGTATGCACATTTTCCATGATAAATTGCAGGAAGTTATATCATACTGTATGGGCTTCTTCATATAGGTTACTTGTCACGAGTCATGTTAGAACAGTTACTATAGCAAATATCTAGGCAATACAGCACTACTGAAGAGGGTATGCTCTCTTGTTTATTTTAACTTGAGAAGATCCCAGAGGCATTTTCTTGACTGGCTTCTAATTTGTGGAAATTAAGTTTAGCGTTCGATCTGCTGCTTTTAGTAGTCCTGTTGAGTAAGGTTTTATTCTCTAGAGGTGCTAAGGTCTCTGCAGTTGTCAACATTCCCTATTTCTGCTAAACCTTATTATTATAAGAGGTTGTCTGAGTCTTAACTGTTAAATGAACTTTACCACAAAATCAGAGTTTTATTTGGTTTGTTTGTTTTACACAAAGACATCTGAACAAGTTTCTGCAACTGTCTTGTTTGTTAGCTATATGTTAAGACTTAAAGAATACCAATAACTTTAAAATTTTGAGGAGAGGATCCTTGTTTCTTTTCAGTACTGGGGTTTTGTGGAATTATTTTTGTTTATTATTATTATTATTATTATTATTATTATTATTATTATTATTATTTACAATCCAGCCGTTGTCCCCCTATAGGTCCTCATCCCATTCCTCCTCCCCCTGTCTCTGGAGAGGATGATCCCACACACACAACAGGCCTACCCCTTCCCTGGAGCCTCAAGTCTCTCAAGAATTAGGATTAGGTGCATCTCCCACTGAGACCAGATTAGTCAGTCCTCTGCTATGTATGTTGGGGGGTGGGGGGATTGGATTGGTGTCTTAGTGTTTGGGAGCTTCCTGGGGTCTGGGTTAGGTGAGACTGCTGGTCTTCCTATGGGGTTGCCCTCCTCTTTAGCTTCTTTCATCCTTTCCCTAATTCTACCACAGGGGTCACCATTAACTTCAGTCCAATGATTGGGTGTAAATATCTGCTTCTGTCTCAGTCAGCTGCTGGTTGGGTCTCTCAGAGGACAGCCATGCTAGGCTCCTGTCTGTAAGCATACTGTAGCATCAGTAATAGTGTCAGGCCTTGGAGCCTCCCCTTGAGATGGATCCCAATTTGGGCCTGTTACTGGACTGCCTTTCCCTCAGTCTCTTCTCCATTTTTGTCCCTGCAGTTCTTTTGGACAGGAACAATTCTGGGTTAGAAACATTGACTGTGGGTTGGTAACCCCATCCCTCCACTTGAGGCCCTGTCTATCTACTGGAGGTGGATTCTTCAAGTTCCTGCTCCCCACTGTAGGGCATTTCTTCTAAGGTTCCTCCCATTGAGTCCTGAGATTCTTTCACTTCCCAGGTCTCTGGTACATCCTAGAGGGTTCCCCCTTCACCAAGGCTGCATATTTCCATTCATTCTGCTGGCCTCAAGGCTTCTCTCCTGTCCTCTGCCCCATACCTGATCCTGTTCCAGCTTTCCCCTCCCTTCCCCTCTCCCACCCAGGTCCCTCCCTCCCTCTGCCTCCCTTGATTATTTTCTACCCCCTTCTAAGTGAGATTGAAGCATCCTCACTTGGGCCTTTCTATTGGTTAAACTTCTAAAGTTCTGTGGGTTATATCCTAGGTGTTCTATACTTTTGGGGTAATATTCATTTAGGTTACCTCACTCAGGATGATATTTTCTAGTTTCGTCCATTTGCCTGCAAAACTCATGATGTGCTCATTCTTCCTAGCTGAGTAGTATTCTGTTGTGTAAATGAACCACATTTTCTGCATCCATTATTTGTTTGAGGGACATTTGGATTGTTTCCAGCTTCTGGCTATTACAAATAAGGCCACTGTGAACATTGTGGATCTTGTGTCCCTGTGGCATGGTGGGGAATTTGGGTAGTGTGTTGTATATATGTAACAATTTTTATTATCAATTCATCTATTCTACAACATTTAGATTGCTTACACTTCCTGGCTACTGCGAATAAGGCAGCCATAACATTGCTGAGCAAGTATCTGCAGAATAGGATGCTGAGCCCTTTGGGGATACCCTGAGGAGCTGGAGCATATGTTATAGTTATATTAGGTTTTGTGAGGGCTCTCCACACTGATTTTCAGAATGGCTGGACCATTCTGAATCATACCAACAATTTTGCCCACATCTTCCCTAGCACTGGTTGTCAGTTGTTTTGTTGATCTTTGCCATTCTGCCTGAGGAATAATGAATTCTCAAAACTATTTTGATTTGCATTTCCCTAACAGCTAGGGAATATGAATGCTTTTTGAGAAACTCAGCTTTAAAGATAGGCTCTACCTTAAAATGAAAGAATGGAAAAAAAAAAGTACTACAAGCAAAAGAGATTAAGAAACACGCAGAAATTGCCATGCAAATATCTGAGAAAATGATTTACAAGAAAATCTAATCAGAGACAAAAAAGCATGTCACTATTAACAAGAAATCAATTAATCAGGAAAATACCACAATACTTAACATATTTGCATCAAACTCTAGTGTACCCAACTTCATAAAAAAAATAGTAATAAAAATAAATTTATATATTAACACAAACTCAATAATACTCAGTGATTTCAACACCCCACTTTCTCTAATAGATATGTCATCTGGACAAAAATACACAAAACTCATAATTAAATAATAATCTCTCTCAAATGGACCTAGCAGATGTATATACATACATACATATATGTATGGATGTGCATATATGTTGGGTGTATATACATGCAATATACCATATATATGTATACATATATATATATATATATATATACACACACACATATACCTAATACATAAGCACACACACACACACACATACACACAAACACACACACACACTAAATGCTAAAAATTAGGAATTGGGAAAATGACAAAAGGAGCAAGGGGATAAGAAATGGTAATGGGATGAGTATTAACTAGATTATGTGCAGGTATGAAGACATCACAATGAGATACATTACCTTTTAGAAATAATATATGCACTTAGCAAAATGATATATTACATGCAATATATTTTCATGTAACCTATAGCTGTTGTTTACCATTATGATTCCTACTTTGTAGCAGGCAGAAGCAAAGCTTACAGATGTGAACTTACTCATTTAAAGTCATAAATTTCAGTGAAGAATAGATTTTTAAATTTTTCTTATGTGTATAATAAGTGTTTTACATACATATATATGTTCCAGGTACCCACAGACATCCAAAGAGGACATAGAATTCCCTGGAATTGGAGTTACAGATTGTTACTAGCTGCCATGTAGGTGCTGGGAATTGAACCCAGTTCCTCTAGAAGAGCAGTCAATGCTCTTAACATCTGAGCCATGTCACTAGTCCAGAGTGTAGATTTGTTATCGAATCCTGGCTTTTCCTGAATTTTTGATGAGAATGGAAGACTTCACCTCTATTAGGACCCAACTATAAGCACTAAAGAATACCTTATTTCCTAAAAAGGTGCATTACTTTTCATTTAAACATAACGAGAAATTTATCAATCTTTAGTTTGTGCTACTTTTAGAGAAATTAAAACATAAAATAATCAAACCCCCTCATATTGATATGGTACAAATTCTTTAAAATGTGGAATCACTTGTCTAACATTATTACAGTGATTTTTTTCTTTAGTAGAAAGCTCCTGCTAACATGAAACGGTATCTTTAAATACCACCTATTGTTGCTAGAACATGATTGATATCCAGATTTCTGAACACTTTATAGTTTTCAAACTGATACTTGATAATTTTCTTTCTCCTTTTGCCAAAGATATATATTAATTGTTTTATGGGAAAGTTTTGAAAATATATTTATTACAAGAAAACTGTAGAACAACAAAGTGAAAGAGACTTTCATCAGGTTCAGGTTTCATGTGCTGACTCTGTCCCTATGACCTTAGGCATACTTCTTAGTCTATGGGAAACCAATCACACATGGGTAGTTGTGATGACTAGCAGAGATGATTTTTTTAAACATGCTTTTTAGCCTGTGAAAGTGTTATTTGAAATTGACTTACTGCATTTAATAGCCACATCTGAATATTTATTGTGTAGAGGTTTTACTTAATGGACACATTCTTTGTCACTTAGCCAGACTTCATTGATTTGTTGTTACAGTTCTTTCTCAGTTCCAGTTATAATTATAATCAAGCATATTCAGAGAATTATAAGCTCTATTTGAAGCTGATTTTTGAGGAAGCAGATACAGTGAATTCTTTTCTTTTCTTTTATATCAACCCTTTGTATCTCATATGCCAATTTCTCTTAATTGGATGCTTAAATCTTGGTACTATTTATTTTAGCCCAATACTTTGTAAGAATTATCATATTTATTTTTAAAATATATGCCTTAATTATTCTACATATTGAAAATAAAACATCGTTAGATTTTCTAATGGCATATAGGATTTTATCAATTAAAAATAATAGTAGTTTAGTCTATTTTCTTTTTTTCAATTAACTTTTCAAGTTAGCATAAAAAATGATGGTCTTAATGATAGCATTTTTATATAATTGTCAATACTTTGTTCTTATTAATTTTTCTCCCACTGTGTCCCCCTTTGTGCTTTTTTTTTTTTTTGATACTTTATTTACATTTCCAATGTTTCCCCTTTTCTGGGTCTCCTCTTTGGAAACCCCTTATCCCCTCCCCCTCCCCGCCTCTGTGAGGGAATTCCTCCTCCCACCTACCCGCCCACCAATTCCCATATTCCCACCTTGACATTCCCCTTTACTGGGGCCTCTAGCACCCTCAGGCCCAAAGTCCTCTCCTTTCTCCCTGATGTCCATCGAGGTGATTCCTCTGCCTCATATGTAGTCCAAACCATGAGTCAATAGATGTGTAGTCT
>CM052722.1:55354496-55469229 GCA_028551405.1 Uromys caudimaculatus | reverse complement strand
GGTTTCCAAAGAAAAGGGGAATCATCGGAAATGTAAATAAAAAAAAAAAAGAAAAAAAATGTTCTGTAGATACCTGTTAGATATATTTGATCCATAACTTCTTTTAGTTTTATTATTTCTCTGTTTATATTTTCTCTCGACGACCTGTATATTTGTGAGAATAGGATGTGGATGTCTGCCATAAACAACCATTTTCCAGCCCTTTACTCTGAGATAAAATCTATCTCTGTTGCTAAGGTGTGTTTCTTGTATGCAGTATAATAAAATATTCTGTTTGTACATAAAAAAAAAAGAATAATTATTCAAAAATGAAATGATGCATTGTAAACTGTTAGACTTTGTAAAATAAATTCCAAAGAGACTCCAATGAGAATATATTGAGAAGATGCTAAAGTAGAAATACAGTGGAAATGAGGAAAAGCTGGGAAAACAGAAATTGGATAGGTGGAAAGCAATAACGCTGTATTAGTTTCTCATCTTAACAATGCCTGACTATGGCTATTTAAGAAAGAATCTATTAATTGTGGCTCATGTTTTTTATTCTTTTAGGCTTATTTTTATTATTATTATTTTCTCTGTCTCTCTATTTGTCTCTCTTTTATGTGCACGCATGTGTGTGTGTGTGTGTGTGTGTGTGTGTGTGTGTGTGTGTGAGTGATCTGTGTGTATGCCTTTGGAGGCCAGAAGATGGTACTAGATATATTGTACCATCTTGTACAAGTAGTAGTTACAAGCTATCAGGACACATCTTATAAGGGTACTTAACTGTTGAGCCATTTCTCTAGGCCCACATTTTTTTTATATTTGAATTTTATTCATTGATAAGTTTATGCACGGTTTAATGCATTCAGATTGCACTCATTCCTTCCTCTCTCATTTCCATCCCTCCTCCTCCCATGCATCTTCTTCCCCATTAATCTCTATTATGCATTCATTTACTTATGTTTTATTAATGAGTTACTGAATTTGACCAGTGTCATATGCATGACCATGAGTTTGCAACTATCCATTGGTGCCTGATCAGCTTACCTATAAGTACACAACAGAAAAAAATTGCTCCCCTTGCCCAGAATGTATCAGTATCCAACAGTTCATCAGGGAGTGATAGGGGCTGGTGAACCTCTCCTCAATCCATGACTGACTGTGTTGACAAGGCTAGTCCCATGAAGGTCAGGTGCCAGTAACCTCAGTTGCTCCGGGTTCATGATTACAATGGCTGTGCCATGTTTAGTGGGTGGTCTTTCACAGTCTTTCTCCATTTTTGTTTTTCTTTTGGCCCTCACATTCTTTCTGCAATGTTCCCTGAGCCTTAGAAAGAATGGCATAATTGTCTTATTTAGGCATGAACCCTCAAGCATCACTTATTTTGAGCATCTTGATCTCTTCAATAACTGCTGTTCACAGCAAAGAGAGAGTTCTCTGATTAGGCCCGAGAGGACCATTTGTTTATTAGTATAAATATAAATTTCCAGAAGCCAGTTTGATGCCATGTCAACTTAGCTAAACATCATAGAGAGCTTCCCACTCATAGGGACCTCCCTAGGCATAGGAATTGGACCAACTGTACAGTAAAATGTGTGGGTTTTCTAATGAGGAACAAGCTGCAAATCCAATCACAGAGTGGTTGGTTACCCCCATTACAGTCATGCCACTACTGCACATGTGAGCATATTTTCCTTGCAGGTAGGTATTATAGTTCATAGTGTTTATAGATTAGTAAGACAAACAATGTTTCCCCACTATTAGTTTGTGTAGCACACATTTCTGGAACAGTGAAAGTTGTTGGCTCACAATTTAAGGTATAGTCTATCGTGGTAGATAGGTCATGGTGACAGGCCAATGAACAGCTGAACCCATTTGGTCCATGATCAAGAATCAGATCAAGACAAATGTTCATGTACAATTCACTGTCTTCCATTTATTTAGTCTAGGGACTGCAGTCATGGTATGGTGCCATTCACATTTAATATGGGTCTTCCTATATTGATAAACACAATCTACAAAATCCCTCATGAATACACCCAAAGACTTATTTCATAAGTGACCTCACATTCTATCAAGTTGATAATCAATATTAAGTATCACAAATACCATACTAAGGGGCAACACATTCTGTAAAAATATAAGTGAACTACTTACTTGTTCAAAATTATTAAAAGCTATTGTTAGATGAGATACCATTTAAAGACATCTGGAAACTTGGAGATAGACTCAAAACTTAGTATTTCTAAAACGATGATCAAAATTAACTGCCTTTGAAGTTTTGAGTTCTTGGTTTGCGTTCAGAAAAATAAGCTCTCAATTGGAATCTTATTTAACAGTAATCTCCCCACCTCCACAGTATTCGCTTAGCAGAACAGAAGAGAGCAAGCACTGAATATGGATTGAGTAGCTCAGGTTTTCTAATAATTCAACCCACTATTAATGAAAATGTGTCCTTTTGTGACTGCTGTAAGTGATGAATAATGAACTGCTTTATCTACCTCTTTATACTTTCATATCTAGTTACAGTAAACTGAGCTTTTAGGTACATTAGAAAACAAAAGATCCTGGTTTGTGGATTACTTTGTCCTTAGGTCCTTTTGTGTTTACTGCTTCACAAGTAAGAACCATTTGATTTTTTTCAGCTCCAGGGAGTAGACTGTATTTGTAATCTGAGAAGACGAAGCCATAAGGGCAAAAGGCAGTATGAGAATTCAGTTTAGAGCTTGTGTTTCTTTTGAAAATTGAGACACTTGTCAACAAACATTTATTGATCACATAATGCAGATTAGACTTTTAAGAATATAATTAAGTGCTGGAGAGAGAGAGTTCAGCAGTTAAGAGCACTGACTGCTCTTCCAGAGGTCCTGAGTTCAATTCCCAGCAACCACTTGGTGGTTCACTACCATCTGAAATGGGATCCAATGCTCTCTTCTGGTGTGTCTGAAGACAGCTACAGTGTACTCATATACATTAAATAAATAAATCTTTAAAAAAAAAAACTATAATTAAGATGTGGACCACTTTTCCTTTGGCCCGTTTCATGTGGTGTGTAGTAGTAGTCACAGCACAGCAAAGTGATTTCTATTACTCTGCAAGTAGAAGAAAGGATAAAGGGCTTATAAGGGAATTTGGTGTCACTCTCTTCAATCCAGTATTTCCAATCCACTGTTTTCCTCTGGGGTCTCTTCATGTTTCAATTCAGAGTTCGCTTTTTAATCATCCCAGGAATCACAGTTATGGAAACAATAAGTAAAAAATCTAGAAACCAATTAAAAAGATTATGTCTGCCCCCAAAACAACTGTTCTTTCTAAAACTATAGCAATTTATGACAGGCTGAATACACAAAGCCTCCAACTAAACCAAAAGCTTGAATATCATCCATTAAACATATAGTGAAGCTCGGGGGATATGTGTTTATGTACATGCTGAGCTTATCGGGATAAAAAATTGAGCCACAGAGTTTGTGTGTTTTGTCAATTATTGTCAAATAAGAGCTTATACTCGATTTCTAATTTTGATTACAAATCTAAGATATTGGACTGGTTATTGGGATATTTCTTCAAGGGAGACAATAACATTTGCTTTCCTGACCATAACCTTTGCAGGAATATTAAATATGCTGTTAATTTTAAAGGATATTTGGAGTTAAATCAGTGCATGCATCAGTAAATGATTCCACAGAGCTGGAGTTAGTATATACTGTTCAGAGGAGAAAAACATTACTCATATGTGCATTAGCATTTTCATTTTTACTGCAGCAATATATCATTCCATTTTTCTGGGTGCTAGGAAATGCTGCTGCAAAGTGCATTGCACATCTCAGGTACTGAGGCACATCATTGGCTGGCATTAAAAAAAAACATTTAATTCCAAATATCAGTTAAAATCGAAAGGAAATATGCTCCATAATCCCTGCATACTTGCTTGCTCTATCAGAAGATAATTGATAGTTTCTGCTCCTTTTGTGTGATTATTTATTGCATTTTCTGGTGTAGTGCTTGGTCAGTAATTAGACAGATAGGCAGAAAGGATTGTAGTACCTCTAGCTGCTTCTTTATGACTCAGAAGAAACAGAAGCCTTGGCCACAGCAACAGCAAAGAATGATCATTTAGTTTCCAACATTGTGGACTGTGAATGAATGTGTAGGTGTGAGCCGGAGGGAGAAAAGAGACCTAGAGACAGAAGGGGAGATGGAGAACTAATAGTGATTCATGGCAAGTATAAAAATAGAAGTAATTTTAAAAGCAAGGGGTGTCAGTCTATAAAATAAGCCTATTTCACTCATCACTAAAGAGAAATTGTTGTGCATATTGATATCAAATATTTTTTTCCTTCAAAACCCCCGTTTGGATGATTTCTATGACTTTAACATTTTCAAATTTCTGTGACTGGTGCTAAATAAACCACATCTTGAGCTAGAAAACTCCAAGGTGAGATAATAAAATAGCAAATTAAAAAAATTTCCCCATCCATTATTTGAGTTAATAACAGCAGAGAGAAAATAGATTTTCTTCCTTTTTAAATAAACAAAGAAAGCTTTCAGAATTATGTTTATGGGAAATAATTAAACGTGCTCTGAACTTTAGTGCTTTCAATTGTGCATCCAAGTAGTTTTCAAATGGGTTTGGATTTACCCATGGCATTAACATTTTAAAGTGCCAGCCCTAGCATGTATGTAACTTGCAGAGTGCAGCCTAATGATTTGATTAGTGTGGGGGTGAGTGGATCTCTACGAGGGCGGTGCAGAGGTCTGAAGAGGCATAGCTGCATTTGGCCTTTCGTTGCACTGCACACTAATTGGATATTGCTGGGAGGGTGCTATTGAAATTGGAGCAGAACCCAAAATGTCCATTTGCCCCTAAGTGCTAACCAACGTGATCCTTTTACTGGTTTACTTGTTCTTTTGGGAAACAGCCTATTGCAGAGGCTCTTGAGTATGTATACATAATTAATAACATGGGCATCTTTGTCTAGACACTTAAGCATATGCCAAACATGGAAAATCACATTATTAGTGAAGGGGAAGAAGAGAGGTGTCCCCAGGCAATATTTCATAAACGATAGAGGTCTTTTCCTGTCACTGACAGGGGGAATTCGATAGATATGAGTAAAAAGGAAAGAAAAAATAAAAGAGTGTATCAAAAGCTCTATAAATTCTGGCTTCCGTATATGGGATATGATTTGTTAACAGGTACTGGAGAAGGCCTCAAATCTAGCCCTAGATTGTCCCTCCACAGTGTATCAAAGTGTTATATTTTGTAGTGAAGAAGATGGGAAGTCTCTTTTGCCATACTCAGTGAACAGAACATCAGTTAGTCTTTGTCATCTAATTAAGTTATCTCAATATGAGCTCCCTTCTGGGATTGATTTCAAGGCATTGGGCAGGAAGTAAAAGTACCATAGATAAAGAAAGTAAGAAATGGAAAACCGTCCAAAATATAAATTGTTGCTTCAGTTAAATAGGTTTCGATGGGAACCTGAGCAGATGGGCTGATGCTACAAAAGCAGTGAAAACTAGGGCCAATTCATGGCCAGTTCTTCTAATTCAAGAAGAAAAGAGGAGAAAAAGAAGACACAAGGACAAGAATAAATTTTTACATTCCTCCTTTCTTGGTTATCTGAATACGCTAATCAAGTGCAGTGTTTTCATGTCTATAGTATCTGTTTGCTTCAGGCTCTTCTTGGCCAGACGATGACCATGATAGTGCAACATGGCATTTAATAACCACTGGTCATATCTTCTGCCTTTCTGAGTCCTTTCTTTTCTGTGTCATAGACATGAAAAAAAGATAAATGGGTCTGGTTCACAGAAGGCCAGGGTATTATGTTCCCCTGAGGGCACTGACTATAAAGTTGAAAAGTTTTAAAGAAAGAATGGATCAGAATGCCAATTAATTGAAGACAATTGCATTAGTTTGGGGTGGAGGGTGAACTGATTCTGTGAAAAGTCAAGTGTTAGAGGTGAAATGATGAGAAACCTTTTAGTCTCTTTGGTGTAGGTGGAAGTGGAAGTGGAAGAAAAAAATACCAACCACAACCCAGTAGAGTGAGTCAGCGAGAACTCAATCAGCTTGCAGAAATACTTTATTATTAATCTTCAAATGCCTTTGCATGGACTATGACTGTGAACAAGAAAAGTGACAGTGATAAAGGGCTGCAAATTGTATACCAGGAGTAATTCATTAATGTTTTTTTTTTTTTTAAACCCCCGAACACTCTCATTTTCAGGCATGGCTTAACAAGAGGAAAAGAGAAATTGCCTCTGTGTGATCCTTAATAGAGAATACAAAAAACATGAAAGCATTCATACTTCCTTGTTAAGATGCAAGTTGTCAGCTTATCCATTGGATGTCTTTTTATTATTATCAAATAACTATTTGGCTTCTCTGTTTTGTAGAAATACCAAATATCATTCTGTTTGATTTAAGGCTTGGAAAAACAGGAAGGGCTCTGCAAGAACCAGACCCAAATAATAAACAAAATGGAGACTAGGCCATAACATAATTAAGCCTATTCTGTCTGAAGAAGAGATTGATAAGGGTAACATAATTGCTGTTTGCAAGAAAAAGAATGAAGTTTATGTAGAGGAAAAGGAGATATGGGTCATGTATACATAGTCTTGTATGATCATGAATGTTTTTGGAAAGGAGAAAAATTTCCAGAACCTAATTTCAAAACAGGATAAATCTTGGTCTGCCTCAAACATCTTATTTTAAATTTCTTTTACACACACACACACACACACACACACACACACACACACACACAGAGTGACACTTCCTTTTAAGATAATTTACTAATTTTTCTAACTTGGTATCCAAAACAACCATTTAAAGCATTATTTTGAAAATATAATGGTAAGACATTTGTGAGATAAGGTGTATAAGAAAGACAGAGTCTCTTAGAATTTTTGAGAAAAGATAACCATTAATATGCGGAGTGTTTGCTATACTTGTCATAAGTTTTTATTATAAAAACATTTGATAACAAAAAGAATAATGATAACATTTTGGGACATTATTTTCTTTTTAAAATTTATCTATATTTTCTAGTAATCTTGTAGTCAACAGTTTGTTTTAAAATGATGTAAAAGGTGACTTAAACAGTTACTACTGAGTATGGGAAGAAAAACCTCCAGTGTCTATAGATTGAACAGTTCTCTATTTTTCTTTTATATTAAGACTGTTTTGATGATTTCGTCTAGCTTTTACTTCTGCCTTTTTTTTAAAAATTCTGACTGTCTTTTAAAATATTCAATAACCACTTTTAAGAGTCAATGATAATACTGAGGTAAGTGGGAAGACAAAAGAGCAAACCCCATCCTTTGTATTACAGATGGCCTTAGTGACTTTCCAGCTGTAGTGCGACACAAGAGCAATATCATTCACAGGAAACTATACTTCAAAATCTGAACTTTGACCTTTTCTTTGACTACCACTATGTGATCTGATACTCTCTTGCTAAGATACCCGAGTCAGCCATGTGAACTATGATAAATTATGGTGCTTAATAGTGAAAGTGTACGAAATATATTTCCAATTCACAGGGGCTTTATCTAGTCATTACCCATGCTAAGTTGAGGGTCATTTGTATTTACAGTCTTTTGGAAAGTATAGAACACTGAATGAAACCAAGCTATGAATAGGTTGTTATAAGAGCTCAGAAAAGTGAAGCCCTGGAAGAATTCTTAGTATAAAACTTATAATAATAACCTGGATGAGATGAACAGGAAATATCCTAGGTAAACAGGGAAACAAAAGTGCATTTGAAGCATAGGAAATACTATTCTGGATTAGAACATTAAGGTACATAATGATATAATTAAGTTTAATTAAAAACAAGAGATTCTAGCAATTTAAATTTGGAAATGTAAATTTGTTGACTGAATCCCATGGAACATATTGAATGAAATAGCTTAGGGGGTGTTAAAGTGGGAGACTTATTTGCTTAGAAAGGTGATCTGGGTTTGAGATGAAATTTCTGATGTATTAGCATATATGAATATGATTACACAGAGAACTGAATGTAAAATAAGAGCTTTAGGAAGGCTGAGGGGAAAATGCTAGCAAATAGCAACATCTAAATACCTTTTTAATGAAATCATGCCCCCCCCACCAACAAAAACAAACAAACAAAGAGAGATGAAGCATGGAATATAGATGGGAGAAAACACATGTAATGTCAAACATTATAATGCCATAAGAACCAAAAGAATGAGAAGAGATATTTAGAAAGTAACAGATATTAATTAGTGTGACCATTGAATGTATTAACCATATAGCCATCACTGAGTATAGTAATTTCAAGGAACAGTGAGGTGGAAAGAAAAGTATCGTAAATTTAAGAAAAAATGAGATTTAAAAAACCTCTTTAAATAAATTTGTCTGTTTGTAGAAGTGTATATCAAAGTAAAATCATGTTTTCTGTTTTTGTTTTTAACATAAAAACAGCATTTTCCATTAATGTGAAGAGAAGTAGTAGAGAGAGTAAGGATAAAGCTACAAGGCAAGGCAAGATAAACAGAGTGATCAAGTGATCCAGAGAGAGCACTTGGGGGGAGCTGGAAACAGCTCAAGTGGCGATTTGCATGCGGCAACTGAGATGGCAACATTAAGACAGCATGTGTGTTAACAACTCCTTAGACCAGAGCTAGGCCATTTCTTCCTTTGCTCCCTGCAGAAAAAAAGGAAAGGAGAAGGAGAGTGGTGAGCAAGGATGATTATAGATGACATGCCAGAAAATTTGAGGGGTTCTCTTATAAGAACCACGCAGCATGAGGTGAATAAGTTAAATGAAGAAAGAGATGGGTTGTAATAACAAGAGAGCAGAGGAGTCTTAAAATAGCTTTTATAAAGAAAGGAAAAGAGAAATGTTACTAGGTAACCTTGAATGGAAGTTGAGATTAGAGACAAAGAATTTGCATCAAGTTAATTTGCTATTTTCTCCACCATCACTGAGTATCTCAACATTGTACAGCCAGAGAAGGAAATATTTAGATCAATAGATGGCTTGCATTTCATCATACTCATGCTATCTAAAGGCAATGAATAAAAAAATACAAGGAAATTGGGAAAAGGAATAATTTAAATAATAGGTAATGTCATCTAGGTTGATCAGAAAGTTGAGACAGGGATAGTCTCTATTCCTCATTTCTTTTGACTGGGTTTCAAAGGGCATTTTATTGCAAGTATGAATTTTGTAAACATTAGTAAAATTTCAATACCTCATAGAACCAACTGGGTAGGATATATAGTCTTATCTGAAAGACAATGATCAAAATCACTTGGGGGGCTGGCCCTTATTTCTGAATGAAAAGAATGCAAAATGCATATTCAAATTTATGAACATAAGTTATATAGGTACAGGTCAAGAATGTATATTTTTTAATGAAAGAGAATCTTAATTTTGTTTTCTTCTTGGACAAAGGTAGAAAAATTGAGGAGAAAGGAATGAGTAGTCACTGTAGAGAAAAATGGTTTCTGTTTTCATGCACCTGTCTTCATCTTGTTTCACAGTGGGAGAAGTGGGAGAGAAGAGTCCACTGGATCTGAACAAATTGTGTTTATAGTTTGAACTATGCTACAAAATTATCTATTAACACTTAACTTCTTTGTATTTAAGTTTTTATTTGAGAAGTAGAACTGATGGTACCTGCTTTGTAAAATTTTGAGAATTTGATGAGATAATATGAATATAAATGTCTAACAATTTTTTCTTGCATTTTCGTTTTTTATTCTAACCCCCTTATTTACAAAACTGTATACTTTTCCCATTGTTTTTATTCTCATAAGGCACAAATCTTATAGCTAACTATTAACTTATGTCAGAGTCACCGCCACCAACAAATTTAATGGGTTTGATAATTGATTTTATCAGCTAATGTAAAGATATGTGCTCAAAGAGTAACTTTAAAGAATAAGGGGAAAGACACCTTCTTATAATGGTAACAATATTTATCTTTAATGGGGAAGCCTCTATTTTTCTATTACATTACATTTTTGGAGATAGTTGTGAAGGAAGGAGATAGAGAAACATTAGGTTGATGGAGGAAAATGCTCTGTTATCTATACAGTCCTTACAATGAAAGGCTGTTCTTCAAAAAGTTTCACAATCCCTCTCAGCAGCAAAAGTTCCTTAAAAGGGTAAAAAAAAAAAACCCATCAGCTTTGCTATTTGGGGTCATTTAGCAATATTAAAACATAGCAATATTAAAAATATATAAAGTCATTCCCTTTAAAATGTTTGAATGAAAATTTAATATATGATTGATTGTAGCAATCTCTGATTCAAACTCATCTGTCTTTAATACTTTTTTAAAAAGACACCAGTAAAGTATAAATTATAAATAAATAAACTATAAATTTGGTGTTATTTAAACTAGGTGTGGTGGTTCATGTTTTTAATGTCAGAACTTAAGAAGCTGTCAGGATGGCTGCTGAGAGTTTGAAGCCAGCCTAAACTACACGCTGAGACTCTCAAAATTTAAAAACCAAGGAAAAGAAACACAAGGAAAGAGGAAGTAAAAATTTCACTATCATACTCAACTTGTCCTCTGTCCCATATGCACTGTCCTACTTTCTAAATTGCAATTTACTTTACCTACATCCCTACTGAGGAACTAAAATATCAAATACCTTTTGCTTTCTGTTTTCTTTTTTGAGTGCTAAGGATAAAATACAGGACCTGGTGCATCCTAGGCAAATGTTCTTTTAATCTACATCCCTAGCTGTTATGGGTTTTTTTTTTTGAGACATTTTACTATGTAGTCCAGGTTGGACTCAAACTTGTGATCCTCCTGCCTCAACTTTCTGAGTGTTAGAATTATAGGGATGCATCATGATGCCAGGTTCCAAGTATGTTTTAAATTGGGTATTATTTAATATTGATATGTAATATCAATCTACTCATGTCCTTAATACTTTTGTATGTTGATAAAATAAGACTGACTTGTTATGACAATATACACAGAAAGCTACTGATATGCTAGATGTTGTCAGCTGGATCCATCATTCAAACTGATTACTCATATTGATATTTGTAGCATCTAAATGTTGTATAGTTAGGGGGAATCTAGTTATTGGTAGAAGGAAACTGGCCAACTGGCTGGTAGCCAAGAAGGTCTGAGCTGTTGGGGAAGGGTATATTTATGACAGGAACTGCCTAAGGATAGAGACAGTTCTGAGATGGGAATGCCAGGAATTTAAATAAGAAAGGGTAAATGAATGTCCCAAGAGAAAATAGAGGAAGAGAGAATAATGCGACCTATTTTCTTTTTCTGAGTTTGAGGGACATGTGAGGCTAGGTTTTGTAGGGGTTAGACTCTTGTTTACCATTCTGTCCATCCTTTCAAGAAAAAAAGGTAACTTAGGGGTTGCTGTGTTTTTTAGAAAATATACTACAGAATCCTTGGAGAGCAGGGGTTAAGGTGAGATTTCAAAATTCGAGAACTTCTCCTACCATGTGCCTTCTCCTTCCTCATGTATTAAATTGCTTGCTGTGTTTCACAAACCTTTCACTGTTTCACCCCAAGTCATATTTTTTCTAGACAAACCGACTTTGAATCATGCTGAATTTTAGAAGGACGCGACACACACCATCTGGCCACAGGTCCAACTCTAACTTGAACCTTTTCTGTTGCCTTCCATTTTTTGGATGTCGTCGACGATCTAGGAGTCGGGTAAGAATATCTAGAAATATGGTATTGAACTTTAATGGGCTATGACTAAGTAGTAGAGGAGTGGGTAAAGTAGAATGTGGGATGACTGTGTGCAAAGAGCAGTATGATGTTTGCTACCAAAGAATTTATATATGTTTAGTCAATTCTGTCTTTTCAGAGTTGGGGTTGGGGAAATGGGTTAAGATTGGGATTCCAAACAACTTTGACAAGCTGACATGGGTAAAAATAAACATGACAAAGTCTATTAAAGGCAAACTCAAATGCAGAGGAATACCAGATTATAGAAATGAGTACAATATGGTCCTGAACTGGGTATGTATAAATATAACAAACGATTGTGTAGGACCTATGAGAACTATAGGTTAAACATAACACAAACAGTGAACATGGTCTAACATATAGCTATATTATTAATAACATAGAGAGGTTGATATATAGCCATGGCATAGTCTGTATTTAAGGTTTTATCATGCCTTTTACAGGAACTAATGTGAGCAGTTTCAGCATCTATGACCTAGCCATGTAAAATATGGAGTATATGGGGAAGGTCCATGGAAAGCAAACTAAAGTGATCCCTTTCAAATTCTTAGAAAATTGTTTTTATAAAAGACAACAAAAAGACCTGAAGGGTTAACTGAATTATGAGTCCTCAAATAGTTGGAGAGGCATTAGATAAAGGTAGAAGGAATGGGTCAAACTCCTAAACATACCCACTCAAATCAGCCTTAAGGAGATGAGTGCTACCGCACAGTGTTGTAGCATAGCATAGTTCTCACTTTAAAATACTGAAAAGTTAGCATTACTTGAAATATAGAAGAAATTTTTCCCTTTGAGCTTTGTTAGAATAAGACAAAAAGCTACCATTATGAAATGATTTTAGTACAGACTGGTCATATAGCAAAGTGGACAGTCTATTAGTAGATTTTTAGAAAGCTGTTTAAGTAATGTAAGTCTGTGAAATAAGGTTCATTCACCAGTTCAAAGGGGAAAATTGGATTCCTAAACATCCATTTTGTTTCTCATTATAATTTTGATAGCATTTGCCCTCTGGGGTTTTTTAACAACTTCATAGACTTTAAGATTTCCCAGACCTCGTTTACATTTGTAAATATTTAACACCACCACCCCCACTCCTGCCCTTGGTTTCCAATGTGCCTACACAATTTTCATTTGTTTAGCTTAACTTCCAAGGCTGTGTTCTAGCAAAATGAAGATGATATATATGAAAATATTTCTAGTTAATCATCACATTTTTGTTTTATCAGATTACACTAGTTCTTACTTAGATAATTTTTCTCTGCATGCAAGCCAAATGTTTGTGACAATTGGTTGAAATAAATTAAGATGCTAAGCTGTTCTCATTTTTTATTCTATATAGGCATAAGTTCGTTTAAGCATTTATTTTAAGAGATGAAACCAGAAATTGGAGGAAAGTGGCCATTTTTAGTGTGCTATTAACTCATTGAGTGCATATGATTGAAAGCTGTGGTAGGCATGCTGAAATGATGTTTATTTTTCTTTCTCCAATTTCATCATAGATATGTCCAAATGTACCAAGGTTGCATGACCAAGCAACTGGTAATTTCAGGCAATTAGCTACTTGTTTGGGTTTAAAGATAATCAACATTCGTTTTTGACATTTTTTTTTTCAGTAAAATGTTCAGTTGAAATTTCACTCAATTACTTACTTCACACAAAGTGAAGTGGAGAATTGAAGCAATTATCTACATGATTCAAACAAAAAGAAGACCTCTTTGACCTCAATTATTGTACCTGGATATTTTAAGCAAACTGTGCGTTTTGCTTGAAAACTGGAAAAAATGTGGTGTTAAATATTTACAAATGTAGCATTTGTTCAGAAAACTGCTTAAATCTTCAACTTCTACTTTGAGTTATGTGGCCTGAACATTAACTGAACTAGCGATAAGTAATTAAATAAGTGATTGGGTAAATTTTCATAAGAAAAAAATTCTTATAAATAAGTGTGAGTATTAAAAATTTGTTATGAGGACAAGTTTATTAAGAAAGAGAGAAACATGACAGATTCAAGATGTCTCTTGTATTTATTGTTTAAAATGTTTTAAAGGTGTTCAATAACAAAAATGAGACTCCAAAATTAGCATTTGAAGGGGAAGCAAGACAAACAATATGGGACACACTAATAGGAAGCTACAAACGTGGTTGGGGGAATAATGACATGGCCCCTCCCACATCGCAACATGCATTTCTATTTACTTATTCTCATATATATTACATTTTCAATTTTTTCTCCCAATCCCTCTTACCTACCTCTTCTCTCCCCCAGATCCACTGTATCTATTTCTCTTCAGAAAAGAGCAGAGATATCAACCAAACATAGCATAACAAATTACACTAAGACTAGACACATACCCTTAGATCAAGGCTGGACAAGGAAACCCAGTAGAAGGAAAGGGTCTCAAACGTAGGTCAAGGAGTCAGAGACACAACTATTCCTACTGTTAGGAATCCCACCAGAACACCAAGCTACTCAACAATAAAATATATATGCAGAGAACCTAGGTTGGACCTATGCAGGTTCTCTGACTGTCAGTTCAGGCTCTCTGATCCCCTACGAACCACACTTAGTTGATTATGTGGGCTGAGTTCTTGTGGTGTCCATAATCATCATCAGAGAGGCTTCATCTAGATAGAAATTGATAGGTGCAGATACAGAGACCAACAAGGAGCTTCTCAAATCCAGGTGAAGAGGGGAGGAAATTATAGGAACCAAACATTAATTTTATTCAAACATCACTTAGTTTAAATCATGAACAGAAACAAAGCAACAATAGTCTTTTATTGACAAAAGTGCTTTAAACAATAGAAAGTGTAGCATTGTTAACTTTTTATCATTACTTAGGAAAGCAGGCATCCAGGAAAGCAAATCTACCCTGATAATGTGACTACGGCACAAAGCACAGATTCACTGAATTTTAATTTTAGAATTGAGGATTTATTTTGACCATAAGAAACAGACTATTTGAATTTTGTACACATGTGATCAGACAAGCCAATGACAAAATGGATATCCATTGGAATATTACACATTTATAAAATACCCTTCATCATCAACTTCCTTCCCTGCAAAGTAATAGTAGGCATTATCTTTTATAGTCCTCGAAATTACTCTACAGAATACATATAATTAAATCGGTTTAGAAATTGAAAAAGTGAAAGGCAAGATAACAAAAGTGACCAAAGTCATACGGCATATGGTGAAAACAATTTGCACACAAGTATCTCAGTACATCACCCTGCTGGTGAGAAAATTGATTGATTAGGTTTATGACACATTGAATTAAGTTGAATATGTTTCTTTGATATTTAGCAGACATCCAGAAAGCATCTTTAGAGCCCAAGAGAGATATTAACAGATACAGAGAAAGTCTCTCTCTCTCCTGTGTGTATGTGTGTGTGTGAGAGAGAGAGACAAAAAGAGAGAGAGAGAGAGACAGAGAGAGAGAGAGAGGAAAGTAATGCTTATGTTTGAAAGATGTTTAGAGAATCATCATTAAAGACAGGCTAGGTCAGAAAGTTCAGAAAGTAGGGAGAATGAAGGATTTACTGAGCTAGAAACTAAGATAAAGTAAATATTGTAAGATGTAAACATATTTTAGTCTTTTGGGTACAGTTTGAAATGGATTATTATGCTGCATGTTTTGTTTTATTTTATATTTTGAGATAAGTTCTGACCGTGTACACAGGCTGGCATCAAACCATGGATTTAAATGACCTTTCTGTCTCAGCTTTCTAAGAGCTCTGGCTATTTACTTAGGAGACGGTGGGGATTGAACCTAGGCTCTCATGCATGTTTCCTAGCTACACACTCAGAACTCAGTTGTTATGCCTGGATAATTCACCCAGATCCTGAAGTTACCACTGATTACTCTGACCACAAACATTCCTAGTGATTTTTCCTAATGAAATCTGTAATCCTCATTTTTCTGACATCTTTCTAAAGTCAGTTCATCTCTAAATTAATATTTCATTTATTTTGTTTGGAAAATTATCTGAACATTCAGTCTGGATTAAATAGAATATTACAGTTGAGTAACAAATATTGCTAATTTTTATTTTTTGAGACAGGGTCTCCCTATGTAGTCCTGTCTGTAATGGAACTCTCTATGAAGACCAGATTAGCTTTAAATTCCCCGAGACCTGTCTGCCTCCCAATTGCTGGGATTAAAGGAAGACGCTACCATGTCCAGCTTTAATATTTGTTAATTTTAATAATTTAACTACTTAGATGATTATATGTGCTTTGAAGAACAAAGCTTTCCTCAGTTGCCTACAGTGCTTTGTGTAGGGCTTCTCTGTCCACCTTGGCGCACTCATCGGTATCAATCTTATTCAGCTAATACTTTGTCCTGTTGCTTTGTGTTCTATCCTGTGACACCAGTGCCTGGCAAAATGGAATAAGTAGCAAGAAGAAGTGCAAAGGGGCTGAAGGAACCTGGATCAAGATGGGGGAGGAGGACAATGTCTGCAGATGCTCATGAAATTTTGGTTGAATGGATAGAATAAATGAATATATTGTTAAATGATAATATGCATAATTATCAAATATAGTGATTTGGGATTTTTATCAAGACAGCTTTTATCTCTCAATATAACTAGAAAACAGACTTTTTACTTATCTACATAGAATTTTATTTTTCATATTTTAGCATTTACGATTGAATATTCTATTATAAAATTAGACGTTCAAAGTGTCTATGAGTGTCAACTGGAATAATGATCCATTGGAACAAGAATATTTAAAAAATTAAATGGCAGAATACTTTCTTGAATTTGTCAGATGATATCCTTTGCAAGGCTCTTCCTCGGTCCCTCCATTCCTTCCTCCTCTCTCTTCCTCATATGCCTCCTCCAGCTTCTTCCTTCTCATTTAATTTCTCTCTCCCCCATACTCTAGGCTCTGAGCATGCTGGATTCTAAGTGTCCTGCACTGCATGCTTATATTTTTTTAAACACAGAATATGTATGAACAACACAGGGGGTTGTAACACAATAAGTGCTGGGATTTTTTCCTGTGCATTTGATCTTAGGCTCAGTCAGCAAAGAGAAATTGGCAAGAAGGGAAAGTAAATGGAGATAGGGTAAGACTTGACAAGCATATCTTCTTTTGTTGATGTTTTCTATGGGAAGATCAGATGTTTCTAGATCAAATGTTGTCATAAATAATTTTCCCATATAGACTAATAATACTGATTTCAGTTTGTAGTCAAATATTGCTCACAGGAAGGTATCCAAGGAATTCATTTAATATAATCTGTAAGCCTCTGGAAACAATCCTATCCTCACCTCCCCTCCTCAAAAATACCACATAAAGAGAAAAGAAAAACATTCTGAAGATTCTGGAAGAGCAGGAGAGTTATAACACTGGGAGAAGTCAATTGTCATTTTGGACCATGCCAACCTCTTTGCAACATTGTATTTGGGCACTATATTGATAAAGCAGGTTCAATGGAGAAAAATACCAGAAATATAGGATGAGTTTTATATTCTTTATGTAAACCAGACTTGCTAATTTTGTTTAGTTCTTGGGCAGACTAAAGCAAGAAATAATCATAAATAGTTTATCTAGAAATAATTCTTCTTACCAATATTGAAAAAGAAAACTTGCCAGACTGTGTATTGGTGATGATACACAGCTCATTTCTATAATGGGTATAAAGTCAGATTGATTAAATATTTTCTGGCACTTTGATTTTTATCTCAGAAAACAAGACAGGATTATTTATCATGATGACTGAATATTTCTAAAGCAGATACTTATTCAAGTAAAGAAGATGCACCATATATAATAGACCTAATTCTATTTTACCTAATATACATGGAAATAAAAATGCAGATTATTTTAGAAGTTCAGGCAGAAAAGCAAAAGTAATCTGCTTTTAAAATTGGAGGCATATTAGCTTCTATGCTATATGGAAATCATGTAATCTAAACATAGTCCTATGCCTCTAGTAAATGTTTGAGTGTTGGTTCTAATCAAATTGAGATCAATAGTGCACCGTTCCCTTTCTATACTGCACACTAAATAAATGTCTGACAGTAATTCAAGTCTGAATAAATAGCCATATTAGAGGAAGACAATTAGGACTGATAAGTATCATTATTTGAGATGTTGACATGAATGCAAACACTCACCTATCTAGTCATTCGTGTATGGTTTATAGAGTAGCAAGGGCTTGAATCTAGCTGGGAAAGAATCAGTATTCTATGAGGAAAAACTGTGGGTGAGTAAATGGATGCGCCTGTCGATTGTTTATAACAGATGGTAGTCAGGGGTGAGCTTATGTGGCCTAATACTCTGGCAGTCCCTACTTATTTGTTGATAGGCTTAATATTTTTACTGGATAAATGTGTTGTATTAACTTTTTTGGCTACTGGAGCTTAGTATTGCCACACTAAGTGATTTACTAGAGATAATACCCTGGTCTGCATGCTTTCAGGGACTTGCATCAATGTATTCTTGAAGTTTATCTATTTTTATAAATATTGATTTTTTTCTTTCTGTAGCTTAGCTACTTCTCATTCATTAATAAGTATAGGAGAATATTTAGATTTCATGGTACTATCATATCCACATTATATAAATTCTTATTGTAGAACATGAGAATAGGAAAATCATGATATGTAATGAGATATTGGATGAAAAATTGGTTTATTGGAATCAAGATCTTATATTTAAAATCCCCATCCCATTCCTTGTACTAAAACCATGATCTTGGTCAATAAAGATATATGCTTCCTGTCAATTTTATGAACAGAATTTATCATATGATAAATTGTTCTAGCACCCCCATTTAATAATAATATATTGTAAGGAAGATAGCAAAGAATATATTTACTACTTTTCAAAAATCAGAATAGGAACTCAGTCCAAAGGCCTGATGAGCCAAAGGCCATGAGAGTTGAGTTGCTTGAGTTTCTTAAGTCCAGTAAACTAGAATGTCTATTTTGGAATAAGTTTAATTGCAGAAATTAAAAAAGACACCCTGAAAAGGAGTTGAAATGTATACAGGGGGTAGTGCCAGGTGGTAATTATTGGTAAGTGGTTCTTAAATCAGAGGAGGGACTGAGAACCAGGAAAGTGGACAAGGTGATAAAGGGCGACAGAAGGAGGCAAAGACGGGGCCTGATAAGGATACAGGGAAGCAGTAAGGGGAGAATGCAGAGAGTAGAAATCAGGGAGCTCTTGAAGGCCAACAGGTAGTATGTCAAGAAAGAGTACAACAAGAAATGAAGATGGAGTAAGAGGTAGAAGCAACAGGGCCTTGGGAAAGAAGGAAGAGAAGTTGAGGGAGTTGGGGTACTATGGAGGCATTCAGCTGGTTATTACAATTTGATATATTCCATGTAGAGAGGATGGATGATATCTGTGGGTAATTTAACTTCTATTAAATTGAGTCATTTATTTAATTCCCATTTCTTTGCTCCAGTGAAGATAAACAATGTGGCTTCTTAAATTGTTTTGGGGCATATGCAGCATAAGTAAATTATATATGTATATGCATGTGTGAATGTGATAATAAATGACTGCCTCTTCTACTACACATTTGCTTTCCAAAAAAACCAGGTGTAATTAAGATTAAGCAATTGGATAATTAGCAATGGCATGCAGCCACCTGCTTGGGAGGTGTGCTAGTTACTGAAGAGACTAGTCTTATGGCTAGCATTTCTATTTGAAAATGTTTAAAGTATTACTTCTTTGGGGGGGATTACTTCCATATCAAATTAGTTTTAATGTTACAGTGTAATTATGTGACCACCAAAAAGTCCATAACAGACCCAAGTGGTCATAAGAAATTATAAAAATCAGTGCAAAAGAAGCAGTATTATTTTGCACATTTAGAGAACATATTTTCAGAATTAGTGCTAGTTGTATTTACACAAATATCATATAGTGATATTGCATTTCAAAGGAATTGTTTTCCTACATATACGTTTTAACCACTTTTCTTTCATTTCAAAACAAAATAAGTCTAAGAGAACTCAAAGAATCATTCCCTTTTCTCTTTTATAATATATTAAAGGAAAGCCAATGAAATATGTTTAAGAAATATAAGTAATTTCTCTAATAATAAAGCAATTGAAGGAATATGTAGCCACAATCTATTAAAATATATAAGTTAAAATATGTAAATTTCATTACTTTTTAAACTGTATCTATTAAAATCTTTCAAGTGGAGTGGATATCTAGGAAATAGCATGTCAGAGCAATCATTCTGGCCTTCAATTTTCAGGTGCTCTGCACAACTGCAGGGAGCATGTTGCTTGTGCTGCACAGAAACTCTGGAAGGACAGTGACTCAATATGTTAGTGGGAGGGGAAAATCAGGTGACAGAATAGGCTATTGCTAAACAGGAGTGTAAGTGTGCTTATACAATCAGCACGTAAACATCTCCACCCATAGCTAAGGTTGCAAGGGTTAGTATGGTTGTAAACATCTCTACCCATTAAAATCTCCTTGTAGCTCAGATTATCTTTTTTCATGTCCTCCTGTTTTTCTCCCTACTCTTAACATTACCTTTCATTATTTTTTTTTGAGACAAAGCCTACTGTGTAGTCTAGGTTTCAGAGACAGAACCTACAATGTGGTCTAGGCTAACTTTGAATTCCCAATCCTGCCTCAGCCTCCCAATTACTAGAATAGCAGGTTTGTGCCACTACATCGGGTTTTTTTTAAATTAAATTATTAGTCATACTTTGTGCATCTGGGTGTTCCTTTTGTTTATGTAATTCACATTCTTATAAGACAGGCTTATTGAGAAATACTTTTTATATACTAAAACACATAGAGTAATGTAAATAGAACCATAGAGTATTTCCATCATTCCACCAAACTTCAGGCTTTTGAATAAGATCCATTTCTTTTAGCCTCTAGCCACCACTTAGAATGTTTCCTTTTCTGAATTTGCTATGTTCCAAGATATTGTACATAAATTATAGAGAGAAGCTTTTTATGTGATTTTTTTCACCTGAAAGGAATGAATTTGTAATTTGCCATTTTTGTTACCATTTAGTTCCATCCTTTTCATTAGTGAATTTGTTCCACACATTGTTTATCTATTTTCAACTTGGACTGTTTGGGGATTTCCAGTTTGGAGAATTATTGGTAAAACCGCTAAAAAAACCTTTCACATACAGCCAAAGGACATAGTTTAAATCTGTAACTCAAGTTACTCTGGAGGCTAAGGCAGGAAGATCTTAAATTCAAGGCTAGTCTGGACCACAAAGCATATTCAAAGCCATCCTGGGCAATTTACTGAGTCAGTTTAAAATATTCAGTGGGGTACAGATGCTTCTTAGTGGTAAAGTACTGTTCTAGCATGCCTGAGACCCTGAGTTCAATCTCTGGTACCAGAAAACAAAGCAAAACAAAACAAGTAAAAGGTTGTAAACATTCACATAGTGCTTACTGTGGGAACATACATTCTAATTGCTCTTAGTAAATGTGTAGGAGTGGTATGCTAAGTCATTTAACACTTTAGGAAATAGGCAGACACATTTCTAAATTGGCTGTACAATTTGTACTTTCAGGAACAATGTAATGGTGTTCTGTTTAGGCTCATACTATTCAGAACTTTTTATTGCTTAAGTTTGTGATTTGGTTTTTAGTTACTCTAGTAAGTATGTAGTGGTATCTTACTGTGATTTTAATGAAGATTTCCTGATTGCTAATAATGTTTAATATTTCCTCATTTGTTTTCCCCTCATTAGTGTATAATCTTTGGTAAAGAGATTGCCAAGTTTTTTAAACACAAAGGCTGCATATAATTTCAATTTACTTTTCCTTTTGGGTCTGTCTTGTCTTTCTCTTAATAGTGTTTTATAAGACCAAGCTTTTAATGCTCTGTAATTTTATTTGCCAATTCTTGTTAGTATTTCCCAAGAATCTGTTGTCCCATTCAGAAAGTTACTATGTTTTTAGTTTGAAACATTATCTTTATGCTTTCCTTAAGTAGTTTCAAAGTCTCTGGTTTTATTTTAAGGACTTTTTGATCCAATTTGAATTGATTTTTGTGCAAGGAGAAAGATGTATATATCCAGTTTCCAGAACCACTTTTCAAAAAGTACCCCCCAATGACTATTTTTGGGATCTGTCGAAATATCAGTTAGCTATAGCTGCATGGGTTCATTTCTAAATTCCCCATTCTATTACATTGAACTGTGTGCCTGATTTGTGCCCTGGCTGTCCTGGAGCTTGCTGTGTAGACCAGCCTAGACTTGAACTTAGATAGATGACTGCCTCTGCCTCCACATGCTAAGATTAAACTTGTGTGCTAACACACCAAGTTCTGGAAATTTTATATAAACAGAAAAGTATTTTCTGGATTAAAATTTATGAGCCAAGAAATACTACTTTAGGAATTTTATTGAGGAGTAGGGTTTTATCTTTCTTTATTTAGTTTTCATTGAAACACAATAGACTAGTCAAAAGTGTATACAGCTGAGAAGCTGGACTGAAGTTCTGTTACCTTTGTATGCTTTTAAAATAGAGTGCGTTTTTGAGGACTATTTTAAGTCTATTTGTTATCAAAATTGACTTTGAAAACATCTCAAAATTGGAATTTAAGTCAATTGAAAAAACCATATAAGGTACTAGGGATGTAGCTTAGTTGTAGAGCATGTACACAGTTTCTGAAAGGATGAGAGGTAGATGTGCAGCCTCCCCAAACACATTGCCAAGGGAATGTTGAATTTCTACATATCCATGTACCTCTGTGTTCATGGCTTCTGTCCACAAATTCAGTACAAAATCTTGACAGGATTGTTATTGTACTGAATATACTGGACTTTCCCATTTGTGCTTACTCACTAAGAAACACAGCATATGTATTTATGTAGCATTTGCATTTCATGAGGTATTATAAATATTTTAGACATGATTGAAAGTACATAGAGCATATATACACATTTTGTGCAAAGCCTCATACAATTTAAATAAGGAACTTAATTAAGTATTTACTTATGGAAGGTCCTGCACTGAAACCACCATAGAAACCAAGAGACTAATGTGTTTGGTTTTATAAAGAGACTTTTCTTTTAATTTTCACCTTTTATTATCTTTCTTTCTGTCTGTCTATCTATCTATCTATCTATCTATCTATCTATCTATCTATCTATCCATCTATCTCAAAGTCTTGCTATATAGCCTAGGCCAACTTCAAACTTGGAATCCTCTTGTTTCACTTTACTAAATGCCAAGATTATATGTGTGCACTGTTATGCTCAACTGTACTCCAACCCCCATGCTTTTAACACAGGATCTAGCTATAGCCCTGGCTTGTCTTGAACTTGGAATTGTTCTTCTTTCTTTGGCTTTCCAAGTGATGGAATACTATGTATATGCCATTCTATTAGATTCAGTACCTGTCTTGAAAGGTCTTGTTTTGTCTAAATACTCTTATAGGACTCTTTGGGATTATAGATATCTCTGTGTTGCTCAAGTTATGCTAACATATATTTACTCTTCATTTGATCAGTGGTCCCAACCTGTGAGTTTTGACTATCAGAAAACACATTCAAAATGGTATTGTAGCCGGGCAGTGGTGGCGCACGCCTTTAATCCCAGCACTTGGGAGGCAGAGACAGGCGGATTTCTGAGTTCGAGGCCAGCCTGGTCTACAGAGTGAGTTCCAGGACAGTCAGGGCTACACAGAGAAACCCTGTCTCGAAAAACCAAAAAAAAAAAAAAAAAAAAAAAAATTGGAATTAGCACAGCCTGAGGGACTATATTAAAGGGTTACAGCATCAGGAAAGTTGAACACCTCTGTAAAATACTTGGAAATGAAAAGAACTTCTAGTTTTGATTTTATAGGGACTTTTCATGATATAAATGCATGGACTCCTTTAATATTAAACATTTTAATAGGGAAAATAAAATGGGGGTGGTGGTATGATACTTAGGTGACTCTTGGACTCAAATCTGAGAGCCTTTCAGGGAGCTATCCAGGGTGCTAAACTGCATCTCCCTGAAGCCCTAATACTGGGCAAAATTTCAACCTGCTATCTCTGATACATTGGCCATAAATAACCATTTATCACCTATCCAGCCTGTTCCTAGTCTGAATACATACATACATACATACATACATACATATATGTGTGAGTGCGCACACACTTGGCGCTTGTGTTTCTATTTATCTTATTCTGTAGACATACTCAATTTTGCCCAAATTCTCAGTTGAACTGCTAACTAGCCATAAGAATAAAAGGCACTTTTATTATGTCCAGCCACATATAGTAATATAGAGTCCCAATACTTTATACAATGAAGTCTTAAAATGCATAAGTAGTATTTGTTTTCATAAAAGATTTTGTTTGAAATTTCCTTTGTATTTTAAATTTGTAGTGATTTTACAAATTCCTATTAGTTTTTGCTGTGAGTTCTAAAGATCTGAGATTTGGCTGAATTATCTATGCTTTTAGAACCAAAGTATTTTCTAGGGTATCTTTTTATACTTTGGCTAATATATAGAACAGTAATAGTTCCTGGAGTCTATTCCCTTTCTTTCATCACAATCACAATATCTCTTGGTAGAATTGCAAAATCTCAGTCCTCAGCCTAGATTTTATGAACCAGGAACACTGGGGATGTACTCAGCAATCTGTGTTTTGATGAGCTTTGCAAATAATCCTGACACATATTTACCAATCACGTAGAGTAACATCTTAATAAGTCTTAAATTATATGGTTCAGTTTAAGTTTTATTTATAAACTTAGTGAGAAGTAGTTAGAATTCTTTTCAATTAAAATGCAGGTATGTGTTTGTGTGTGTGTGTGTGTGCATGTGTGCATCCATGTGTGTGTGCACAGGTGTGTCAGAGAAAGAAAGAGAGACAGAGACAGAGAGAGACAGAGATAGAGGAAGGGAGAGGAAAAGAAAGGAGAGGCGGTGACAGGACAGAAGGAAGGTGAGGGGACAAGAGAGGAGAGAAGAAGAGAGGAAGGAGGAGAGAAGAAAGGAGAGGAGGGGAGGGGAGAGGAGAGGTGAGGAGGGAGAGGAGGGGAGGAGAGAGGAGATGTGAGGAGAAGAAAGGAGGGAAGGAAGTGAGGAGAGGAGATGTGAGGAGGGGGGAATAGGGGGGAAGGGAGAGGAGAAGAGAGGAGAGGTGAGAAGAAGAGAGGAGGGAGAGGAGAAGAGGGGAAGAATAAAAGAGGAGAGTAGAAGGTAAGAGAGGGGAGGGGAGGAGAAGAGAGGAGGGAGAAGAGAGGAGAGGAGGGAAAGGAGAGGAGGGAGAGGAGAGGAGGGGAGGGGAGGGGAAGGGAGGCGGGAGGGAAGGAGGGAGAGGAAGGGAGGGGAGAGGAGAGGAGAAGAGGGGGGAGAGGAGATGTGATGAGAGGAGAGGAGGAAAGGAAAGGGGAGGGAGAGGAGAGAAGTGAGGAGAGGAGAAACAGATTGTATAGTCCAGTTTGGCTTGTTTCTCACAGTCCTGCCTTTGTTGAGTGCTGAGATTTTAGGTAAGTGATTCAACATTGAGCCTCACTGATTAGATTTCTTGTTTTTGAGATAGGGTCTTATTTTGTAGTCCTGACTGACTTGAAACTCTCTTTGTAGGCCAGGTTGGCCTCAAATCTACAGAGATCTGACTTCCTGTGCCTCTCAAGTGTTAGGATTAAAGGCATGCACAATCAGGCTATTAGTGAGAATTCTAAGCACATACTTTCATTTAGATGATAATTTTTTTGTAAATAATATGTAAAAGACAATTAGAAATGGGGTAAGTTGGTAGAAGTACAAGTTTATAATTTTCATTATGTAATTATAGATTTAGAAGTTATGCTTGAAGTTTGTACAAGGTTACATAGTTACTCCCATAATCTTAATCAAGGAGTTGTTAATGCTTATGATTTCCCTCAGTAAAGGTCAGGATTTAGAAGGGACTTAAATTGAAACTGTGAGTTTGGAAAGAGACACTGACTGAATAACCAGTTGAGTTTCCTCACTCAACCCCAGTGAACAATACTGTAAAGGATATTGCATCCAGATTAGCTTTATATCTGATGTTATTGCTTTGACTTATAAAAATGTATCTTTTTTTTGAAATATGGCTCACTATCATCTTTATTTACATCATCCTAGAAATTCATTTCCTGTTCAGTAGATCAATCATTTTAAAATTTTGACCAACCTATTGCCAGTGGTCTTGGAAAAAAATCCTTAATATTTCCACCCAGAAAATAATAATATTTTGCTCTGTCTTAAAGAGATTTAGAAATAAAGAGAAAACAAGATTTGGTTTTATTATATATATACATACACACACACACACACACACACACACACACACACACACACACATATATATATATATAATAGGAGAATTATTTTGTAACAGATACCACAATTAGAATGAAGTAAGACTGAAGTTTTACATAAATTACATTAGTATTTTTCTTTTCTTTTTTTTTTTTGGTTTGTCGAGACAGGGTTTCTCTGTGTAGCCCTGGTTGTCGTGGAACTCACTCTGTAGACTAGGCTGGCCTCGAACTCAGAAATCCACCTGCCTCTGCCTCCCAAGTAGTATTTTTCTTAAAAATCTTAGTAGAATAGAAATGAGGGTTATCATTCTACTCCTCCACCCTGTCTCTAATAATGTAAAATAATTCCCAACCTTAGTAACTATCTAAATATAAAATTTATTAATTTATCTTTTAACTTATTTATTGTTTAATATCATCCATTTTATAATACAAACAATAGTAAGCTTGCACTTTACTAGTAAGTATGAGTTCCTTTCCTTTTTGCAATTTGATTTATAGTAGCCCAATATTAGCATATTTAGAGTAAAAGTTTTCTGCAACTACTAAAGTATGCTCTAAAGATAACTTATTCACACTTAAACACTTAAAATTTCTATTTTTCTAAATACAAACTTCTTGTTTATACCAGGATATTTCAAAACTAAAATATTTGAATATTTCTAGTAGCATCAAATAATATATTAAATATTTGAATATTGAATATTTTAGTAGCTTCTTAATGATCCATATACACACACACACAATCTTTTCTAAATTAGCTAGATGATAATATTTGTAAAAGTAGCCAGAGAATGCTACAAAATGATGTGGCTCTTTCTAAACTCATTCACCAAATATTACCTTGTATCAAAGTTTAGAAATCAGAACCACAGTGAACTGTGGGTGGTCTGTGATCTGGTGATCAAAGACTGTCGCTTCACATTTCACACCCCCTCCCAGAAGTGGGGCCAAGATGGGTCAGTCAACTTTTTTTTTTCACTTAAATTACGTGACCACCCACTTTCACCTCTGACCCAGGTCATCCAATGTGACTCATTTGTCACAGAGTAGAAGAGGTTTAAGTGTGGAGGTTTAAGTGCACCCTTTCTCTAGTTCTGGAAATACTCAGAAAATACAGTATAATGGTTGTAGAGACTGTAATGTCAACATTTTAGATGAACAGTTTATTAAGAACAGGATATAGTGTGTTACAATCCCCAAATCACTAAAATATTTTCTATTGTTTAAAAATTTCTAATGCTATGCCATAGTAATTTAAAACCCAGGAACAAACACATGAACAAGTAGACAATTTCAAAAGAAAAATTTCCTGAAGACTGAAGAGAAATTAAAAGCCTCCCCTCCATACAATTTGCAGAAGACTGAGCAGCTCAAATCCAATGGCATTCCATTTTCACCAATACTTCAAGGTCCTTATGTGCTAGTAGAATTGAGGAAAGAAAGAAAATAAAATTAAAAAGAGAGAAGAAAAAAATACTAAACCACATATGGACGTCTGAGAAGGGAAAGAGGCAATAACACGTGCATCGATTTTACCAGAATACGTCACCATGAATGCTGAAGGTCAAGATGAAGGAAGATGGCAGAACATTTACATTGAGAGCTAAGAGATTTGGAAATTTTAATGGCGATGATAAAGAATCTTTCAGGAACGTTGATCACTGGATTGACATGCAAGAGATAGCTTAAACTTAGATCCTAAAAGATCAATTAAGGAGATACATGGTCAATTCAATCAAATATTATGAGTTGATCTGAAGCAATTCCAAGGGGTGAGAGCAAAATTAACAATATTGAAAATAGGCTAAATACTTATCACCCACAGAAATTGAGTCTAGTAAAAGCACAAGATTGAGAAAAAAAAATATATATTATATGGATTTAATATAATATAATTTATATATATTTATTTAAATATAATATATAATTATATGATTTATTAATATATATTAATATAATATATCATGTAGTATATAATATTATATTATAATATATTCTATTATTTATTAACATATTTTATATAATTTGTTAATATAATTTACATATAGATTATATATGAATTATATATATATAATGAGAGAGATTTGAATGGCTATGTGCTAAAGAGAATGTTGAATGATAAAACACAGAGAGAAGTTAAATTTTATTTATTTATTTATTTGGTGGTGGAAATTGAATGTAGTAAAGTGAGATATGAGCAGCAAACTTGTCCGGTTGTGGGGGCTATTAATTACCTTGTGGGAAACTCAAATGGACAGTTTTGTTGGATTGAAATTAAGTTATTTTGAGTAATCTGAATTTGAATGAAGTATTAGATATTTATGCACATATATTGATCAGGTTTTGGATGTACAACTCTTGATTTCAAGAAAGCCTATGACTAGAGGTGATTTTGGACATCCCTAGCATACAGATAGGATTTAAACCATGGATCTGGATGTAAGGAAAGAACTAGAAAACTAGGAAAGACAAAAGTCAGTGGCTGAGTACTGAAGTACCAGTGGGTGGAGATTATAAAGACAAAGAACAATACAGCAAACCAGGCAAGAAGCAATCAATGATGCAGGAGGGAAATGTACATAGTTTTATTTTGGAGGCCAAATGAAGAAAAAATATTTAAATTAATAGGGAGGTATAAAATGCATCAAATGATAGTAAGTAGAAGTTAGGAACTATGTTTTGCTGGTAGGAACAATCCAGTAGGAGAAAAATAGGTGATGTGGAAAAGAGGAAGAGGAGTTCTGAACTGAGATGGTAAGCAATAGAGAAATGAGACTTGACTCAATGCAATGGAATTAATTAACACTCAGTTTTGCCAAGCATAAATCTATTAACTTAAATATCACACACACACACACACACACACACACACACACACACACACACACACACACACTTTTCAAGATTCAAAGCCTTATGTTCTCATTCAAAGGTATCACTGTTGCAGAACCATATTCCTAAAGCTTATTTTTTTTTCGATTTTAAGCAGAGTTAGAGGGCATTATTGGTAATTCTTATTTGAATTCACTGCCAACCTCTGTGGCCTCTTTGGTTTCTTAGCGCTCCACACCAGATGGTGACATAAATGGAAGGCACGGTTCAGTGTTCTTTAGTAGCACAGCACAACAGCTCTAGATGTAGAAGGGAAGAGGAAGTGGTGTGTTATATGCTGCGGATTAGAAACCTCTCCAAGGTACTGAGCTAATTTTGCAACTGTAGCAATTTCTTTCAAGCGACTAAGTGTCAAAAGGTGGAGTAACTGTTTTTCTTTCTTTCTTTTTTTTTTACTTTAAGTATTAAAATGTTTTGCTGAGGGTTTTGATCATCCTCTCAGTGTGTAAGATGGAACTTGATTTGTCTATTACATTACTAGAGCCAAAGAACAGCAAAGGAGTAAAGCGCAAAGTGAAGAATACTAAAGCAATATTGTCACTGCAGATCATATATTCTCGGGGGAGGCGTTTAGCATTAGACACCCTGCCTTTGTTGCTATGGCTAGAGTCTGCTTAGTGGTGTGTGTGTGTGTGTGTGTTTGGCGCACTTGTTTGGGGACATGCATGAGATCGAATCATTGTGAGTTCATCAGTACTGTGAAGGCAACCCTCAGGAGCACCTTAAGTGAGGCAAACCTGGCAGAGTGGGAAGGTGGGAAGCACAGTTCTCATGATTCCTATTAAACGCATTATCTGCTGCCTCTAGCTTCCAGGTGGCTAACTTGAGTCTTAAAATCCCCGCCCTGGTAGTATTTGTTACTAAGTACTGAAATGGGCGTGGCGCAGTATATAAGACACCAGTGTTTTGTTGGGCCCAGCAAGCTGGCCCTTGGGCAGAGTCAGGACTCCTGAAGCTCTCTGCAGAGCCCCTGAGTTCCCGCATCCTATTTGGGAATCCTCCCGCCAGCCAGGCAGTTTGGTAGTCTTGGGAGGGCCTGCTGAGCATGTGTAGGGAGCACCGCGCATGCTCTGTGGAGTGGGCAGGTTTAGCAGGCGCGAGCTGTGGGCTTTACTACTGTTCGCCCGCCTCCCCCGCGCAGCACGCCCCCTCCCCGTCTTCCCGCCCCCAGTACGCGCTCCCCGCAAGCCACCCCGCCCTCCCCTACCCCCCCTCCACTCGGGGCTGGGGAACCTCCATTGACGTGCGGGTGAAGCCGCCGCGCCGCTATCGCGGGGGGTTCCAGGCGCCGCACAGGTAACGCGGCGGCAGCCGCCATATTGGCGGCGCAGGGAGCGGGCAGGGGGCCGGAGGGGGGGGGAACAGGGGGGGAGCGGCGCGGGCGGCAGGGGGGCGGCCCCGCGGAGCCTGGCGGGGCGGGGCGGCTGCTCGAGGGGAGGCAGCACTGAGTTTGTCTTCTTTTTGCACCCCAGCAGCGGGCAGGGACCCCTGTAGTCTCTCTTTTGAGGTACCCGCCGTTGGCGAGGTCAGCAGTCACCCAACGCGAGTCCTGGTCTTACGAAGAAGACCTCCAGGAGCCGGCTCATCAGAAGGGATGCACGCTGGTGCTGGGGACAAGCAGCTTCTTTTCGAGTGCTCCTGAAGCGGCGATGCTACCGTTCGCTCCTGCGGAGGATCCCTGGGACCAAGAAATGGAGGTGTTCGGCAGCACTAGCAGTAGCGAGGTTAGTGTGGTGGGCGGGACCGGCTGCAAGTCTGCAGCCCAGTGTCCGGGGAGATCCTGGCTGGGCGGGCAGGAGAGCGGGGTGCCTGCTGCCCCCCACCCCCTTCCTGGGGGCCCAGACCTAGCTCTGGCAGAATGAGGGCGGGAAAGGGGTCAGGACAAGGGACTCCAGCCTGCAGAGCTGCGGCTTGGCCTCCGGAGCTCTGGGAGGTGCGGCCACGCTGGAGTTTGTTCTAAGTTTCTTCACTTCCAACCCGAAGCGGGACTGGGGGACACGCGGGGTGCCTTGCCTGACTCTCTGCGTTCCTCTTGCAACACGCTGCCTCTGCCCTCTGAGAATTGGAGCTAAGGACCAGAGCTTACTGTTGAACTCCAGTGCCTTATGAACTCAGGGAAATAAAAACAAACCAGGGTGACTAACTCTGGGGACTTTCACCCCAGGAGACGAGTATTCCTTGGTAACAGCATTCTCATTTCTTTGCAGCCTGCTATCTTTCTTCTTTTTTCTTCCTACCTGAAGTGGAGAACTGGCATGTGCAGGTGAACGGCTGCTGCCTGTTCTCAGTTCCCCTTACTCTCCTTCAGTTTTACTTCAACCCTTTATCTTTTCCCAGTCTTCATACCTGACCAGATGGTGGATACCACAGGCCAAGTGATGCCCAGAGCGTTATGAGACCCGATTTTAGTAAAGCTTAGCCAAGTTGAACCAAAATACTTCAGTTCTCCCCTTTTCCCGCCGTTCATTCTTACTTCTAAAACTGTACTGGCTGTGCTTTGCAGTTGGGCCGCAAGAACTTAGATGTGCACAGGTATTTTATTGTTTGCTTACAAAAAGTGGACAATGTTTGAACACAAAACCTACCTATTGTGATAGAAAGTTGGCTCCTTTCCTAGCCACTTAATCATAAGCATAGTATTCCAGTAGAGGCCACCATACACCTCCTAAAATAGTTGAATGCCAGTTTGATTCACAACACAATGTTTTAAAGACTCAGAATCCTCGAAATCTCAAGGATGTGCCTTTGTCTTCAAATATTGTTCCATCTTAAAAAAATATACCTTGGATTATTGTATGATTACTTGTCATTTTCCCTTTATGTTATGTTAACTTAAACTAGGGTTAGATTACCTGTTAGAATAACTCAAAACAAGAGATTTTGTGGAAATAAATTGAGAAATATTGTGGAGTCCTTTGTACAGATAAGAATTATTTAATTATTAAACTGAGTGATTACAACATATTTTAATATTTTATATCTCTTAAGAATTGGTTAAAAGTGAGATGAATGGAAATGTTAATTTATGTAGACATTCTAACTGCATGTATAAAATGTCTAACCATACTATCCAAGGGGGAGTTTTTTGTTTTATCAATGAATCACAAGTATTTAATTTATATGGGAAGTAGGGACCTTGCAAATATCTACTATTTTATTTTTATTTTTAGTTAATTTTGAATGCGGTGTCTTCTAAATTGTAATTAGTGCATGATTTTTTTTTTAAATTTTGCAGTATGTTTTAGATATTGTAGAGTTTAATAATAGGTCTCTCTTCCTGTGCAATTTGGAGAAATGCTCCAGTGGAAACTGTTAAAACCTATGAAGTAACCCAAAAGGTGAAGGTAATGTGGTGAAGATAGTATTTCTGCATTCTTTGTTTAAAAGCATTATGATTGGTTAGATTTAACCCTGCAAGTTACTTCATTAAAAATATTCTGGTTGAAATTTTGGCACTACATGTTGGCAGACTAATTTTGTTTTGTATTTTATAATGATATTCTGTTCACAAAAAACAGTTTTACTTTATAGAATTTATACTTGTTTTCATCACACCCTTTGATACTGACTTTAGAAATTCTGGCTTTTAAGTTTGAACTTTAAAAGCCTCAATTGTGATGGTTTTTATATATCTGAATATATTATATATTATTATATATAATGGAATATCAAAATTTCTGGAATGCTTAAAGAAAATGTAGGTATATTTGTTAATTTTGATATCCAAGCAAATAAATTCTGTGTGTTGACTACTGGTAAGACTAAACATGAATTATTAAATTATAGTCACTCATGTAGTTTAGAGGGTTTGTCAGTATATTTTACCTTCCTTGCTTATATGAACAGTAGAGAACTTTAGAATTATCTTTAAGCAGTGTGTAAAATGGTTGTTGAGAATCTTACCATGTTTTCCTACCAGAAAACCATAGGCAGCAACAGTTTTAGATCAATGGACAATAGGAAGCCATAGAGATGATGAGCCTAATTACTGTTTGAAAAATTTTACTATGGGGAAATATGTCAAGGTTTCCATCAAAAACTAGTTTGGTTCCAGTGAATAGTAGAAAATGGGCCTGCAAAAGGGAAACATAGGTTCCATTGGCTCTTGGGGTAAATTCCTGGAAACAGGGCTGTAAGGTAAACAAGAAGCTCTGGTTGTGAGAGTTTTGCAGGGACTGTCTCAATTAGGTCTGCTGGGAATAACAACTTCAAAGGGCATCACCCCTCTGGCAGCTGCAATTTAAGCTCTTGTCTGGATTCTGTCAAGATCAGGAAAGAGGTGTTACTTGAGATGGTATTGGTTGTTCCTGGGCAAGGGTCATAAAGAACAGCCTGTTTGAGTACCATGAATTCTTCATGAATTGATTCCATGAACATTACAGTTTGTATATAGTACTTTGCTTTTTTGTGTGTGAAGGAAAATATATGGTTCTTTTTGGAAGAATTGATTATAGTGTTTTGAATTTGTATATCATATAATGAATATTTTACTAGAATTCTGGTATTTCTATATTATTATCAATATGTTTTTGTTTAGGGAATTTAGTTTGGGGAGTAATTTAATTCATTGATGAAAGGAGTTTGAGGTTAAAGCTATAGCCATTAAAATTTTAACCAGGATAAATTGAGAAAACTTAGCAAGTTTTAATTAATTTTTATGACACTCTGTAATAATAAAAGAAAGAACATGAGCATTGAAAGCAGATGAATCTGTATTCCAGCACCTCCAATAGATATGTGATAATACATGTTATCTTAGTTCTTTAGATTTCTACTTCTTCATCTGCAAGTGGGAAGAAAAATATTTTCAAAAGTTGTTATATAAAAGAAATTCAACACTGGGCTTAATGTACTTAGCAAGTTGACCCTCATAAAGAATGTGTCTAATAAATAACAGTTCCCTTTATTTTCTCATTAAAAATTGAATTATCGTCATGTGTGTGGGGGAGGGGATGTAAAACCTTGGAGTTTAGATGGGTATAGCCATGGCCCCAGGCTTTCTACAGTGAGTTTTTTTTTTTTTAAAGACCTCCATAAATCTGATCATTTCTTCCAAAGTTATTGAAGTTCTCATTTTGCATCTCTTTAATCACAGATAGGATGATACAGAAATAAATAGGGGGTCATAGTTAGCGATACTTAGAGGGATAAAAAAATACAAATTTTATTCTGGCAAGTGGTTAATTAGGCATTTCATGTACATTCTGTTTTGTTGTTGTGTTTGGAATTCTTACAGTATGTATGGAGTTCTGACATCACACTATATAGTACAATAATGTGAAATGTCTGAAGATGCATTTCTGAATCATATTCTTCCCTCAGTGATTTAAGTTAGAGGAGCAAGACAGGAATTTGAGAAATTGTTACTGTAAATGGCACAGGACCATTAAAGAAGGGGTGTGGTAATGGCAATCATTGTTTAGGGACATAGATCTGCTAAGGCCTTGTGAAGGAGGTTGGATTTGATCAGGGTATTCTAAAGCAATATTTTCATAGTGGTGAAAGAAACAATTCAAATGGATAGAGACAGTGTAAGCAAAACTGTACTCAGTTTGGAAAGGAGAGATTTGTATCACTGGGATGTAAGTTTGCATTGGACTATTGTGTGAAATTGCATGAGTTCAGATTGCATGGTTCTTTTAAAACAAGTTTATGAGTACAATTTTGTAAATATGAACTCTCTCTTAGAACTGTAAGTTGCATCACATTTGTGCTTTGAAAAATGACCAGTGGCAGTGTGATGGATTGACTGGAATAGGGAAAGTGCTGAAGGTGGTGAATATCAGTGAGGAGACTGTTGTAGTCATAGATTTTGTGGAGGAGGACTGAAAGGGGGAGTTGATCAAAGACATCTTGCAAAGAATAGGTAGAACATAGTAACTGATTAGGTGTTGGAAAAAAAGAAGGTAGACTGAAGAGCTGGCTTTAGGAGCCTGATAGGAGGAATAAATTCAGTTTAACAGGTAGTTAATGTGTGTCAGCTAATAGAAATCTATGCTAGGCAGTAGACTATTACAGAGAAATAGATCTTTGAAGTAGTAGGCGATAGAAAAGCAAGGTGAACTTCCTCTCTTGTATTGTCTTGAACAATAGCAGACTATTCTTATTTGGCCATTTTTGTTATGGTTTAAAGTATTTAGTACTGATGCACTTATTATTAGCTAACATTATTCATGCTTCAAAACTTACCCTTATATACATTAATATTATTTCATGAAGATTTATTTAATGTGGTAAATAGTCATGTATGCAAAATGCTTTCCTAGAATCAGGGGAAAAGAGTCAAGAATGTCTGAATTGTTCACTTGATTTTGCCATGTTTATGTTGATTATACTCCTCTATCATGTAACTTATTTCCTGATTCTTCCAAGTTTATTTTTAAGCTAGTCTGGTCTGGAAATATTCAGGTCAGTTCATTCTAGGGCAGGGCCTCTACATTTCCCTACCTTGATTCATCAAGAGAAGTAATTATGACCTTGATGTTCCATAATAGGGCCTGAATGGTACAGCTGCTTTCTTGGACCACATTATTTAAAACTACCCCACTCATAGTTTCTCTCATTTCTGCTCTTGAGAAGGATGTCAAGGTATTTTTTTTCTTCCTGTGATTGTTTCCTTGGTTGGTTTTATCACTGTATTTAGTGGCAATTCTAAAGACTTAGTTTGCACATGAAATTCAGAACTTTGTCAGAATTTGACATATGTGTACTTATGTTATTTCTAAGGATTATTTACTGTCCTTGTTAATAATTATTTTATGTGTGTATTAAAATTTTTTTCTTTAGATGGGTAAAGAGTTTCATCAAAAAGAGATCTGAGAGATAAACTACATTATCTAGCTTTTGCTGATCATAGAGATTCGTTCTGAGTTTTCATGCAGGTATCTTGTGTAACTGATTTTTCTGCCATGTTTTAACCTGCACATTCAAAGTCAGTCCCCCACTCTCATCCATATGTGTGTGAGACAGAAAGCTAGTTTGCTGCTTACTGTTCATTTCACAGAGTATTTGAGATGGTTTATAGGAAATATAATTAATAAACTCTTGCTAGCTCCTGAAATGGAAAGTAGCAGATATAGAAAGGGTAGAGGGAGGGTGGAAGTAGGGGGTGAGACAAAACACAGGTTAATAAACTTTAGGCTGCTCTACATTTTAATAAAAGCGAATTATAAACTTGGCCTTCAGTTTCTTTGTTCTCAATTGTGGTTGTTAGATTAACATGGGCTTTTGTGTCCACGTTGCCCATGCCAGTGTTGTACTCTTAGATATGTTGATATTTAACTTCATTGGAAAGGACCTGAGCATCATTTTCTGGGTGATTATGATATCGAGACGTTGTAAAGAAAATAACTCTAGGCCAAAGTAAAAAGAAAAATTGTCCTCTAGTTCTTATTAGCCAATAAAATAAAAGGTTAATTCCTAAGATAGCAATTAGAAAAGTAAATTTTCTAGGAATTGTGATTTGGTTCTGAGTGGTTTTTTTTCTGTTTTAAAGATGTGACTGGGACTGAAGGAAGTGTTTGAGTTGTCTTATATACTAGTGCTGTTTAGTTTTAAATGATTTGCTTTTTTATTACACAAAAAATAAAATTTTAGTATTCTTGCTTATTTAGATATAGTGTAGCCATATAATTAGAATGTCATATTAATAATTCTGTCACTTAATAAAATATGTGAGAAAATAACTTGAATAAAGGAAAGATAGTTTGCTTTACAGTTTCCATGAGTTCAGCATAATCATTTGGTCTCATTGTTGTGGGCCTGTGTCCAGGTAAAACATCACAGTGAGGAGGCCATGGTAGATCAAGGATCCTTTCTTGTGGCTGCCAGGAAGCAAAGAAAGAGAGAGGGAGGAGGGCAGGAAAAGGGAATGGGATTTTCAGGTGCACACCCTGCCAGCCACCTACTTCCCCCTACTAAGTCTCACCTCCTTCCACCCCCTTCAGAGAACACTATTACCTAGCAACTAAGTCTTTAGCATATGGAATTTGGGGATCATTTCAGATCCCAAACACAGCAATATTGAGTTGTTTTATATACTAGTGCTGTTTAGTTTTAAATGATTTGCTTTTTTATTACACAAAAAATAAAATTTTAGTATTCTTGCTTATTTAGTGTAGCCATATAATTAGAATGTCATATTAATAATTCTGTCACTTAATAAAATATGTGAGAAAATAACTTGAATAATGGAAAGATAGTTTGCTTTACAGTTTCCATGAGTTCAGCATAATCATTTGGTGAGAACAGTGGCTGTTTGATTAACAAATACTCATTTTTATATTAGCTCCTAAACAAGTAGAGGAATCAATTGTTTTAACTCACACTGTCAGGATTTCTTTCCACCACGGCAGGGAAGACATGCTAGAGCACTCGGTTCCTTCCTGTGAGAGTGTGGCAAATCAAGACTCTGCAAGAGTAACTAACTAGTCAGAGACCCTTTGCGCGGAGGCGTATATGGATGTTCAGAAAAGACCAGCTCGTGTAGTAGAGCAGATCTTTAAACAGTGTTAGTTTGATTTCATTTATTTTTTGTGCACGTCTCTGATCTTTTTCCACTGTTGTGCAGTGTTCTGATATGTGGTTTTAATAAGTTTGACTTAACCATTATTCAGTTAAAAACCATTAGTTTGTAGTAATTATGACTACTGATATAATTTTGTGTAGAGATACTGATTTGAACAGAACTTCATTTACTTTAGGCAAATCTTTATAAATGAAGTTTCCATGTGAAAGTTCCAGCTTCTTTGAATTTTTCTTAGTACCTGATATTGTCTGTTAAAGTTAAAATGTTTATTAATTCTGATAGGTGTATAGTGGTACCACATTAGTTTTGAGCTTCTATTTGCTTTATTACAAGCATTGTTGGGGATTTTGTTGAAACACTTGTCATGCAAATGTTTTCTCTAGGGAATTGTCTTTTTAATTTTTTTTTTTAAATTGACTCTTAGTTTTCTTAAGAGGTTTGAGATTTCTGGAAACAGGCCTTTTATCAGATATTGATTGACATATATGACCTTTGCCTTTCATTCTGTGGCCTGTATTTTTATTTTATTCTCTTAATCAAGAATAGAAGTTTTAATTTTAATGAAGTCTAGTTTACGAATGTCTTCTTTTGTATAAGAAAAAGTCACAAAATCTGAATCCAAGGTCACAAAAATTTCCCTATTTATTTCATTGATGTTATTTGAAGTGTATGCCATTTTTGGACTTTTGATCAACTTTTGATTGATTTTTATAAATGATGGGTAGTATAGATTATAGTTCAATTTTTTCCTACATTGATATCCAGTATTCTTGTTTCAAAGACTACCTGTTCTTCACTGAATACACTATTCAGAAAGAATTTGGTCATGTACATGTCATTTTTTTAAGAAAAAAAATATTACTTAGCCTTCTCAGAGTCTCTAGAAACTCAGAAACATAATATTATAGTAAGTGTTTGAAGCTAGACTATCCGAGTATGGATTCTGTCTTCATTTATTTTCTCTGTGACCTTTGGTAAGTTGTTAACTTAGTTGCTTGATTTATACAACTGGGATTGATGATAAAACAATGCATGTAACTACTGAGAACAATATCTTTTCTAATTGTGACTATTCAGTAAACATTATTACTTTTAAATGTTTTCCTTTTACAGTCCCCGTTCTTGAAGATTAATAGATTTTCAAATTTAAAAATTAACTGTTAGATGACTTTTGTATATGATAGTTTTGAAGCATCCTGTGTAACTATGAAGTGATTATATCTTTTCTTTAAAGGCATTTTATTCACAAAGAGTGTTTCTTTAATATTTGATTTTCTGTATGACTTGAATTTTGAAACGTTTTATTCTCAGATTAGTTACAGTAAGGCTTCTTCTTATCCCTTCAACAAGAGGATGGTGCTGCTTTTGTACAACATCTGTTTTCTATGTTAGCTCATATTATTTTCTACAGACTATTGAGTCATGATTCCCTCCAGTTAATATTTGACACCAAAGTTTACTAATGAAAAAAAAAGATTTCTGTAATATTTTAAGCTAATAGTTTGATGTAGCTTTCTGCAAAAAGTCATCTTATTTTTAAAAATATTTTTTATCATTTTCCCTCTATTTTTTCATGAAATGAACAGAATATGGTATAGTGTGTTTACAAACTGAGTTGGGGCAGATTGGTTTTGTCTTGTAACTAATTTGCTGTGTGTTCTTAGATGTTAATTAATTTGATATTTTTCATTTGTAAAATGGAAATTAGCATATTTATGGTTATTTTGAGATGGAAATACAGCAGTTGTACCTTATATATTTTTGATAAGAATAGAGGTTTTTTGAACAAAATAAAAATGTGTCTCTCATAACCAAATTCTTTAACCTTGAGAAATAACTCAATGGACAATTATCCTCATTTCATATTCTCAAGGCATTATAATGTAATTATATGTACATTATATCTATAGGAAATTATTATAGTGAGAAGAATTTTTACAAAGAATACTATGTATGTAGAAAGGTTTTATGCAAATGGGTACTCACACCATATATAGTACATGTTTTTTGCAAGTAAACTTTCCAAATGTGTATGCCATAGCCCTTAGGAAACTGGCAAGATGGCATATGCCTTGGCTTTTGGAATACATTGACCTCATTCAAACACATTTAAGTCATTAGCTCTGATGTCAGCTAAGCACAGTAAACCAATTTCTGCCTGGATAGAAAGCAGATCAATTGTTTTTTTTTTTTTTATGTCATTAAATTAACTTTAAAAAATCAAAAACCAGAAGGTCCACAAATATATTTGGATATATGTAGTATGGATATGCTCAGCATAACCCAGGAGCAGCCAGTACTGCTGTAAGGGATAGTATTTTTGAAAGGATAATTGTTCTTGGATTGGTTTTAATTAGTTCTGAATGCTGTTTGATTTTTATTCATTTATCAAATGAGTAGTATCTGCTTATGGTATATAAGATATGGTAGTCATTTGATAGGCTTCATTGGGTAGTGTTCTAGACTCATGCCTTTATAACTGAAGACCAGTGATGTGTGTGTGTGTGTGTGTGTGTGTGTGTGTGTGTGTGTGTTTGTAATCACAAGAAAGTGTCTAAATAGTATATTATGGTAAAAACACCAACAAATTTAGGCCTAGAGAAAGGTTTGAAAATAGTTTTCTGAGGTGTTAATGTTTTAGTTTCTATGCCATTACTCACAGACTAAGTGATGCATTTTAGCGTTTTGCTTTTAAAAGTAGTAGTAATAGTTGATTTCTTCCTACTTCAATAAGCTGTCAAGGAAATAGAGCTTTAAAAGCAGAAAACACAGTTTCAATGTGCATCTCTCAATTCAGTTTGTGCCTTATTACTATTTGCATTATTCCTGAGAGGGTTTAGAAACATGCCTATCTTGATTTGTTTTTCAGTATTCTTAAACTTATTTCTGCTATATAGAAAAAGTTATTTCTACTAATGAATGCTTTTTAAGTATTTAGTTGAATCACTTGTTAGTTTGGATCTTGTATTAGTTACTTAATAATGTAAGGGGTAGAAAAAACTCTGTTTTGCATACTGTTTCAGAGCATTGGTCCATTATAATGGGAAAGAAATGTTTCACGTGAACCAGTAAGCAGAGGATAGTAAATGTCATAGATCTGGTTTTGTCCTTTTCTTTTTGTAATTCACCTGGCCCCTAATCTATGGTGCCACCCACTTTTCAATTAATCCTGTCTAGAAACACCCTCACAGATACACCTACAGGTATGTCTCAACAATCTCCTCTGTGATTCTAAACCAGTCAGGCTAACAATGGAGATTGATTATCACAGCTTTTGTAGCTACATTAGGCTTCTTGCACTGGATATTAAAACAATAAGAGTTCTAGAAGTTAGATTTCTGAGTTAGCAAGCTATTCTAGAATTAATGCTAGCTCTTAATTTAGTCATGTTTGCTTTTATATATACCATATCTAATTGGAGAAGTGTATGCTGAAATTATGGCAGAAGACATAAATAGCTGTTGTAGGAATTGCAGTAGGTTTTAAAATTTATGCTGAGTTTTTAACATTATAATGCAGTTAGTTAAAATGAAGTTGTTCAAAACAGGCTAACAGTATGAACAATGACTTTTTAAAGGGAGGGGAGTTTACTATGTTGCCAGAGTGATCTTATTATCTTTGCCTCAAGGGATCCTTCTAAGTAGCTGAAAGAGTGTTGTATGACACTTTGCTGCATTTATTTATTTATTTGGATTTTTTAGTTTTTTATTTTAGAGGCCTTGAGTATTGAACCCAAGGCCTTGATAGAGATCTGTAAGGCCTTGGTAGACATGGTCTTGGTTATACAATAAAAAGACGATTTTTTTTGTTTCCACCATTTTATTTCAACTAATAGGCTGTGAGGATCAGGAAAGTCATTAAGATTCCAATAGCCATTTTCCCTAGAAATTACAGCATCTCTGAAGGTAGACAAGTGTGGATTGCTGTAGCGTTTTGGCAAGGCATCCAGAATACATAAATGGTGCAACTTGATAGACAAATGGTAAAATCTAAAATATAATCATCTTTTTAGATTTTATATTTTTAGGTTCTACACTGTTTGAAAGCAGTATGCTTGGCATTTTTGGTGTTAAATTCTTTTTGAAATTTATAATGCCACAAATTAAATATTGAAAGTGATTTGGCTGGATTATGCTGTTTCCAAAAATTGATATAAATATTCTTAACCCATTAGTCTTTTAATGTGATTAACAGCTTCACAATCTAATGTACCGGTTTTTTTGTTTGTTTGGTTGGTTTTTTTTACTTTTAGGGTTGTACATTTGCAAGTTTCTGCAATTAAAGATCTGGTTCTCTAGCATTCAAATGCACTGAAACTTAAGAATCCATTTTGGTGGCCTTATTTTGGGGGGGGGGGGTTCTGGAACTTTTGATACGTTTGACTGTGTTTTCTATGTTCTGGGATTAAAAATGCACAATCAATATTTCCCTCTTGGTCAATATTTATTAGAAAAACTGCAAACATGTAAGAAACACTAGAGAAAAATCAGTTTAAATTGAAAATACAGGTTGAGCTAAGTACATGCTTATGATCTCAGCTCTTGGGAAACAGATGCAGGAGGATCATGAATTCAAGACCAACATGGAGTACATAGAAAATTCTAGGTTGGCCAGAATTACATAGTGAGATGCTATGTAAAGCAAAATTTAAAAGAAAATTAACTGAATATGGTTTGTGATGGCACACATGTTATACTGAGTGACAGAGGCAGGAGGAATTTTGTGAGTTTAAGAGCAGTCTGGGATACATAGTGAATACCAGGCCATTCATGGTTCTGTCTCTCCCTCCCTCCCTAACTTCTTCCCTCCCTCTCTCTCTTGTCTCTCCCTCCCTCCATTCCCCTTCTCTCTTTTTCACTTAGGGTCTCATACTAGCCCAGGGCAGTTGGAACTCATTATGTAGCCCAAGGTGGCATTGAATTCACAGCACTCCTACCTCAGCCTCAAGGGTGCTAAGCCTACTAGTATGGGCCACCATACCTGCTTAAATAGTGTTTCTTGATAGAAAATATGGCAATTACTATGAGACTGATTTTTGTTTGTGTAGAGGGAAAAGGAGAATGTGTAACTTTACTACTTGATACAGATGAGCAGGCATGCAAAGCATAGATAACTGAAGTGGTAAGGACTCTGTGTCTTTAATTTTGTTTTTGTGCCTTCAGTATACTTTATCAGTGAATTCACTTCACAGCAAAGCCTCATAATTGCTTTTAGATATCTGACTAAGGAAATACTTTGAAGGTGGTATATATTCATGTTGTGTCCTTAGGTTCTTTTATTTAGATTTTCAGACAACTTTTTCATATTAATTTGAAACAAATAGCCCCTTTTAAAACTCACCCCAAAGCAATGACTGCTTGATGGGCTGTGTGTTTCAAATGACTACAAATTTGGGATAGAAACTACATAGGAATATAGTCTAATTAAAAAACCGGAAAGAATATGGACAAGTTATTTGTGTATCTAGCTTCCTACAATGGTCTTGACTATGGAATTCAGTCTAAAAGATTAAAAATGTAAGTGTGGGCTAGCAAGATAGTGCAATGCATAAAGATGCCTGCCTCTAGGCCCAGTGACCTGAGTTTGATCTTTGAGAGCCATGTAATGGCAGGAGAGAACCTCCTGCAGACTGTCCTAAGACTTCTGCATGTAAGCTGTCATGGCATGAGCCTTACTAACCCAATGTTAATAAAAACTTACAGAAAGATAAATATCTACTGGGGAAGTGATTATAACTATCAATAATAAACCATTCATCCACTATGAATACTAGCCTCTGATAATTGCCATTATTTTTTTATGTGTGTATGATCAGCTTTTTAAAACCTCTTCATATGACTGAATTCATTATTTTTCTTTGCCTGTTTAGACCAGGTTATCTTTGAACTAATAGCGAGCTACCTGCTTTTGTCACTATTTTATCATCTGTTTATATGAATTTGGTCTGTTTTGGCCCTTCATATAAGTAGAATTATAAAGTATTTGTCTTTTTGTGAATCTCTTATTTCACCTAAAATAATCTCTTTACAGTTGGTCCATTTATAGTATCTGTCGGAATTGTTTCCTTTTTAAAAAAAGGCTGAAGGATATTCCACTGTGTACTTATAATACACAGTTATTTATATATGCTGATATATGTGTAGGTTGCTTCTCTCTTCTTCCTATCGTAGTTACTACTATTGTGACCTTGTGGTACACAAAGACTTCTTTGAGATTCTACTTTCAGTTCTTTTGATTTTATACCCAGGAGTAAAATTACATATAATATGCTGATTCTACTCTAATTTTTTTGAGGAACAGTCATATTTTATGGTATCTATGCTGTTTTATATAGTTATCAGCAGTATACAAAGGTTCCAGTTTATTCACATAGGTAGCTATAGTAGAACTGTCTTTAGAAGCCAAATTCTAGGATATGGTCTGAAGTCTGCTGTAAATTGAACTTGTATTTTTGTGATTGTTATAATTCATATTTCAACAAATAACTTAATATATTAGAAGTAGCAATATGCTGGTGATATTTCACTTTGTAGACCTGTCTGGCCTGGAACTTACTGTATAGCACAGGCTGTCCTCAAACCCACAGCAATCCTCCTGCTTCAGCTTCTCAGGCATCTCTGACTGTAAAAGGAATATGAATTTATATATTCTATATTGTGCTTATTAAGTTAGAAACTTTTATTTTTCAGAAAGCATCACTAAAGGGCAGTAATATAGCTTCTTAGCCTTAACTATGAGGCAAGTAGTTTGAAATTTTAGCTCTAACTTTTTTCCTAGGTTGCTTAGGTAAGATGTAACATACAATTTCTTCTTTATGAGAGCATGTAGATGTAAACTTTTAATCTTAGACACTTTTGACCAGAAATATTGATTGTAATAAATATCTGGTGCTACATAATATTGTCATGTAAATTTGCAGATGAAATAAAGATATATTTATTATCTCATAGTTTTTATGGGCTGAGAATCTAGGCATGACTCAACTATGTCTTCTGCTTAGTCATACAAACCTGTAATGAGAGTTTCAGCTCTTTTGCATTCTTATCTGGAGGCTTCATTGGGGAAGGTCTACTTTTAAACTCTCAAAGGTTTTTGGCACAGTTCTTTTCCATGCAGCCAAAAGGTGGAAAGCCTGGCCATTTTGCTGAGTGTTGGCTGGAGGCTTCCCTCAAGTCCTAGAAATTGCTCCGTAGCTGCTACATACAGCATGTTTATAGTCCTTTGTCATGTGGGTTTCAACATGACCACTTACTTCAATCAAGATAATAAAGAGAATCTCTAGAGTTGTTTTTTTTTTCATAATGTAACCATATAAATGAAATCACATCACCTTTGCCATTATTATTATTTTTTTTTTTAATCCAGCCACAGGTTGTGTTTACCATGAAGACTGCGGGGACGGTTATGCGCGAGCATGAACACAAAGAGGTGAGGCTCATGGAGAGTTGTCTCCAGGTTGTCTGCTGCACTGAATGACTTGGAAGTTTCTGTGTTTGGTAAAGAGTTTGACTCAATAGATATAAAATTATTCTAGGTATTGTGAACATACCTCTAAATTTAGATGTGATTTATTCAAGTGGTTTTAAGTGGAGAAAGAGGAGAGGGAGGTAGAGGAGGAAGAGAAATAGGAGCAATGATGATGATAGTGGTGGTAATTATTTGTTTTTATTTTTATTATTCATCTTCTCCAGAAGTCAGTACCCAATATGTAGTCTTGAAATGTTATTTGAAAACAAAATTTCATTATTATATTAGGTTCTTATGTGCATTTTTAATATCAGGGACAGTCATTTTGCTTGCTAGGTATGCTTTAGGGAATACTAGAGACTACTAACTAATAAGCTAATAATACATACTTGTTGTGAAAACTGATGGCTTATGTATATTTTGTTTATGAAATTATTAATTTATATCACACATTTCTTGCATTCTTATTGGCATTTTTCTTATTTGTATATCTTTATTTTTTGGTGTTTCCAGACTATTAGAAAATGCTTAAATTATTTTCTCAGAAAATTAAATTAAAATTAGTTTTTATTAGACTAATGAGAGCTTTCTTCACTTATTTTTTTAATATTAAATTTATTTATTCACTTTACAACCTAATATCAGCCCTTCTTCTCCTCCCTGCACCCCATCACATAAGTCCTCTCCCCATTCCCCTTAGAATGGGAGGCCCCACACCCTCCCCCATGCTACTCCTGTTTTTTTTTTAACCTTTTAATTCTTTTGTTGTTTTGAGAGATTATCTTTATCTTTAGTCATTCCTTACAGTCCAGGCATCACCCCCTCCCGGTCCGCCCTCTGACAGTTCCTCATCCCACCCCTCCTCCCCTGTCTCCAAGAGGATGGCCCCACACCCCCAGACTTTTATAAAAAATAAAATTTTTTTATTAAGAAATAAAGTTTTATTTTCTTATGCCATTTTGAAAATATTTTTTTCGCATGAGTGAAAATGACTTGGGTTTTAGTAAGAACCAGTGATTTCTGTGGTATTTCTTAGAACGGATATTCTTATATTGAAAACCTGCTCTTTGAAGGTCAATGAAGTAGGAAAAATTAGGTGTTTTGTTTGTGACTGGGATAATTTCCAGGATGCAGTGATGCTTTTTGACTCATCCCAGCTCATTTTATTTCTAGTTCCTCCAGACTAACAGCTTCATGATAAATTAGTCATAAGATGGTATGACTAGGATGTAACCAGTAGCTAGGTAACAGAAATGTCATATTTTTCTTTTCATATAGATACTCTTTTTTTTCTATACATAACTCTTTATGTACAGAGAAATCTGAGAATTTCTCTATTATAAGAACTTAAGAATCAGGATGCTGTCTTCCTGGATTTGGATTGTTTGTTGAAAGCTGCTTGTTAATGTCAGAGCTATAGCTTGTGTTTTAGATACCACGTTGCCCAATGTATGGAGATAAGGTATAACACAGTGGTGTCCTATACAGAATTTGGGAACCCTGGGTGAAGAACTGCTTTAGAATACCTCCCTAAATAACTTTTAAATTGATTATCTTTTAATTGTTCCCCTGTAGTTTGCCTTTTTAACACTTAGGAGTTGACATGTTAGAGTTGACAAATGTGTCTAAGAGTCATCTGAACTGTCAGAAGTATTAGTAGTTCTTCCTTTGTCATGATGTGTAATCTTTTATTGCGTATCCAGGACTATTTGAAGGACACACAGATTGTTTTCAATTTATGACACTTACTAATAAAGCTGCTGTGTTTTACACATATGGTTGCTAACACAAGTCTTAAATAAATGTTCTTTACTGTTTATTGCAATCTAATTTCTCACTTATGATTAGTCTTAAGTTTTGAGTATGGTTAGTATTGTAGTTCAGTTATCAAAGAAGTTATTATGTTTTGATGTTGTAGTCCTTACATGTAGAGATTGTTGTTGAAGCCAGTACTTGCATTAGTTCAAACATAGAATCAAGACGTAATCCACCATAAAAACAAACTGAAAGAAAAAAAAATCACACGATCATCTCATTAGATGCTGAAAAAGCCTTTGACAAAATCCAACACTCTTTTATGTTAAAAGTATTAGAGAGATCAGGGATACCAGGCACATACTTAAATATAATCAAAGCAATATACAGCAAGCCAACAGCCAATATTAAATTAAATGGAGATATACTTGAAGCAATCCCACTAAAAACCAGGGGAGAAGACAAGGATGCCCACTCTCCCTGTATCTATTCAATACTAGTATTGGCAGTTCTGGCCAGAGCAATTAGACAACAAAAGGAGATCAAGGGGATACAAACTGGCAAAGAAAAAGTCAAAATATCACTATTTGCAGATGATATGGTATATATAAACGACCCCAAAATTTCTACCAGAGAACTCCTACAGCTGATAAACACCTTCAGCAAAGTGGCTGGATATAAAATGAATTCAAAGTAATCAGTAGCCCTCCTTTATACAAATGATAAATGGGGTGAGAAAGAAATTAGGGAAACAACACTTTTTACAATAGTCACAAATAATATAAAGTATCTTGGTATAACTCTAACCAATAAGTGAAAGATCTGTATAACAAGAACTTCAAGTCTCTAAAGAAAGAAATTGAGGGGGATCTCAGAAGATGGAAAGAACTCCCATGCTCATGGATAGGCAGGATTAACAAAGTGAAACTGGCCTTCTTACCAAAAGCAATTTTGAGAGCTCACCTGAGTTGTTTTTCAAATTCTGGTATCTCTCCCTATTGTTACTGTTTACTCAGGGTTCCAGAATAGCTTCTTTAGTATTCTAAATTGGATTTTTAGTTGCTAATCAGGGAGAGATAGGCTTTAATTCATCCTTCTGTTTGTCCATTCATCTCCTTTCACTTTTCTGTGGTGTCTTACTAATGAGCATTGATTAAATTCCTTTTTACTTAGACCAACTTGCTGTTATTTATTTTCGAACTCCTCAGATAAGTGAATGACAGACTTTCTCTGTAAAAGGCTAAGCACTAAATATTAACACCTTGTTATAGTGTCTCTGTCACAGCTACTTAAGTTTGCTGTTGTAATATGAAAGTCATCATAGACAGTAAGGAAACAAATGAGTAAGACTGTATTTTAGTAACGTTTATTCAGGAACAGGCAGCTAACCTGATTTGGCCCATGGGTCATAGTTTCTCATCCTTTGATCAAAGTCCTCTCTATATTTAATTTTTTAAAGTTAATGCTTGAATACATGTAATTTTCCACTAAGCTTTGCATGTAAAAAAATTTCCATGGCTGCTTAAATCTCCTGTAGTTTAAGCTTTGTTCTGTATGTTATCTTCTGAATTTAAAATTGAATCCTATGAGATTTCCCATTGCACACTCACATGAAATTGTTCTTAGTCTGGCTTTCTTTGAATATACCAAAGTGAATGTCTATGGGATTTATTTATATGTGTAAGGTCATCAGTCATGGCATAGCCTTAATAAATATGTAATGAAACATAAAGCTCTAAAACGTTAAGGTTTCAAGGACAATGTGTGAACTATATTAACAATTTTCCTTTTCTAAATGCTTTCTTTGGATCCCTTGACCTTTTGTTTCTCAGTAACTTGTTTGAATGGTAAGGGAAATGCCTTGAGCTATTTTTTCTTAGTCATTATTCTTGTTTTAATATTATTGAACTTCACATTTTGAACAATGTTTTTCAGGTAAATGATCTTAAAATGGTTGATGAGCCAATGGAAGAGGGAGAACCAATTTCTTGCCGGGTAGGTACTCCTGTTAATTTAGTAAACATCATCTGTAGCATATAAAGAAGGCGAATAATTGGAAAGGAGAAAAGCTTATATCAGTTATAGAATTGTATTTAAGTAAGTTGGTGATAAATGTAAATTTTTTGAGATAGTTTTTTGTGGTCTTAGTTGGACTTAAACTCAGTGTAGCTGAGGAATCCTTGAATTCCTGATGTTCTAACCTTCACCGTCTTATTTCTGGGATTATAAGCATGTGCTACCACACCTCATATCTGATGTCTTAAAAAGTTAATATTTTCCTTTTATGGAGGGTCTAGGTAAATAATGTATCACAGAGCTCCATTCCTAGTCTGTGATTCCTGAGTCACCTTCAACATGTAACACATCTCCTGTTTCAACTTCCCAAATACTAGGATTGCGGGCCTTAATCATTAAGTCTGGCATGTATGTGGTTTTTCAAAAAACAGCTTTGTTGAGAATACATAGGCATAGGAATCAGCAGATTTAAAATATACAGGCCATAGGAATCAGCAGTTTGAACAAATGGTGTTTTTACTTGTTAGTATATAAGAAATGTGGTTATTTAAATGCAGTGTTCTCTGGATTAAATTTAAAGAGATTATCTTTAACTTTAGAATAAAAAGGGGATCTATCTTTGACAAAATTGGACTATAAAAATAGCTTGAAATATTTACAATCTATTTTCTAGCTATCAGAAAGGATTGTATATAAGATATTTCAGAAGTCCCTGACTAGTTTTCACGTTGCTTAACCATTAGGTCATTGTATTTAAAGCCTATGTAAAAGACTTAATTTATAAGATCTAGATTTGGGGGAAAGTATTCTTAAGATTTTATAGAAAGTCAGAATAATGTAGGCATTTCCATTAATATTATGATTTCATAGTTACCATCTTTATAAATATTTTCATAGCCTTATTTTTTATTTAGAAGGAACTTCAAATACATTATTCTGTCATTTTCTCTTTATAATATGGATTTGTTTATTGAGCTTTAGAGAGGTTGTGGCTTTTAGCAGGTAGGTAAGACCAGTAAATATTAGAATCTGTCTCCTACTAGGTGACTGCATTGTATAGCTACAAGTACCATTCTTTTCTTATTTAGGTGTTGTAGATAATGTCAGGAAATCCCTTATAAAAACATCTCCATCAGTAAATGTATCTCATATCAGAACCAGCAGAGGCATTTAAATTGAGTTTAAGACTGTCCTTTAAAATGTTCTTTGTTACTAACTCACTAGACAGTGACTTTGAAACATCCCTTTCAATTGGGGCTGGCAAGATGAGAGGTATGATGTCACTTTTGCATTTGCAATTAGTAACATTTTAATAACAGTAACATTTTAATTTTAAGAATAATAAAATGTAAACTTCTATCAAGAACATCTCAAAATGTACAGATAATATGAACCTTAAAGAGCATAGTGATATCTTGCTATTTTCTAAATGATAAGGATTCTAAGTATCTACAAAAGGCATTGGAGAAGATGGCTCATAATTTAGCAGTAATCAGCAAGGAAACACCAAGTTCCATGCTACAGGACATAAAAGTGTGTAGATTCATATATACAGAGGCACATGTGTATCATTCATATATATATATATATACATATATGTATATATGTATATATATATATATATATATACACACACACATATATATGTGTGTGTGTGTGTGTGTGTGTGTGTGTGTGTAGTTAACATAAGTTGAGGACATAAACCTATAGAGTGTCATATATTTGCCCACCACCCCCTTTTATTGGATTTTTCAAGACAGGATTTTATTGTATAGCCCTGACTGTCCTGGAACTCACTCTGTACACCACCAGGCTGACCTCAAACTCAGAGATCTACTGCCCTCTGCTTCCTAAGTGTTGAGGCCAAAGGTGTGTGCTACCACCAGCCAGCTGATATTTGCCTTTCTAATTTTAATATGAAAATATACTTTTAAGTAGGAAGATATTTGATATACATAATGCTAGATACAAGTATGACTTGCATACTGTCAATCTCAGAGAGATTGTATAGAGATTTTATTTACTTAATGAACCATTCTTAAAACCCTGTTCTTTGGTAGTTGATTGATAAAACACTCAGTTTGTATCAATAAAACCACAGATAATAAGGATGCCATATAAATTTATCACTGTTTATGATGGTTTTAATGTAGAATAAAGAGCTATGCTTGCGTATTTCAGTGGATTGTTCATAGCTATTTTTGTGGCTAACTTTTTGTCATTTTAAAATAGTGTGGGATTGTAGATGCTGGTGTTTGAGGTATTGATTTTTAAAATGTTGTTCTTTAAATATGAACCTGAGGGGCTGAGAATATAACTCAGTGGTAAAATATATGCTATTATTCTAAATCCTTCATCACCCCACGCACACGCCCAGGTGCAGGCATGTGTGCACTCACACACAAAATGGAATTACTGTTATTGCCTATGTGGCCTAAACTGTTTTGTGTTTGAGTCATTTAGAGATCTAAGTTACTCTCTCTCACTTATTGCTACCTTAGACTTTCACATTCGCTTGATGTCTTTTATTCAGTTAAAAGAAGGAAAATTTAATAAAGTGCTTCTCAGACTCTCTAAATATCTGGTGTATATAAAAGGTATCTGATATAACATTTTACCACCTAGTCCTGTGCTTCAAACTTTATCAAAACTAATAAAAATAGATAAGCATTTTTTTCTCCATAAGCAGATGGCTGATATGAATTAACTTCATAAATGCTATCAAAATAAGCATAGCTATATGTATCTGGTAGTTTGTGATTTGTTTATGTTTATTTTAAATATATGATATATTAGATTCATTTATTGCATGGGCATGAGTGTTTTGCCTATATGCATGTATGTGGATCATGTGCATGTCCTTGAAAGTTAGAAGAGGGTATCAATTCCTATGGAGCTAGAGTTGCAGATGGCTGTTATATTTCATGTGGTGCTGAGAATTGAACCCAAATCCTTTGCAAGAACAAGTGCTCTTAACTACTGAGCCATCTATCCAGTCTAATTTATGTGGTTTATATTTACTTTTTAAAGCTTCATAAAATATTTCTTATTTAATGCTAACAATGCCTTAGGGATTTTAAAGGATGTTTTTTAACAGATACCTTATTGATTCTACTCCTACAAAGTAACATATTTAGTTTCTAAATTTATTTTTATTAATCAGAAATATAAATGTCCTGTTTAACTAAAAATACACTTTAAAACTCCTAATTAATTCCTCCATATTTTAGCTCCAAATTTTAAAATTTAAAAACAATGTTTGAAATATGTCTATTATACAAATTCTTTCAAAAAGTCTTTTTTTCATATGTTTAAATTAACATAAAACATTAGATAGATACAGAGTATTTCAAGCCTGTAATATGTGCTTCATTTGTAGTAGATTTTGCTTCCCTGTTTTCATTTCTGTTCCTTTTGGGGAACATTGAAGATTGAATCTAGGGGCTCATTCCGGCTAGGAAGGTGGTAGTATTCTACCATTGAGCTATAGACCCAGCCCTGCTTTTACTTTTTCTTTTCAGATAGGAGCTCACTAAATGATTCAGGTTGGCCTTGAATTCACTGTGGAGCTCAGGCGGGTTTTGATTCACTTTGGTGATCTTGGTTTACCCTGGTGTGTAGATGGGATTACAGGCCTATGCCCCTGAGCTTGTTTGCCTTTCGATTTTCATGAACATTAAGCCTTGCTGGGCTACAGGATTTTGTTTTCTTGCAGTGCTGGTAATCAATTTTCTTTCTATTCAATGTCCCTTCTTTTAAAATCTCAAAAACTTTTGTTCTGCAAGTGTAAAAACTTCTTTGATGAACAATCACTACTCAATACTTTTAGACAATTACTATTAGGTGGAGTTTATACTTCTTGCAAAGATGATACAAACAAGTTGAGTAACTTAATTTTATAGAGATTTGTCTTTTTTTTTAAAGATCCCTATATGACTGAGATCTGAAATGGGTAAAGGTTTTATCTCCATTTTTATAGATGAGGAAAGAAACAAAGACTGATGTAATTAGAATAAATCACCCTAAGTAATAATGAATTTGCTGCCATCTTTTAGTTTTTAGTCATCAGTATAAATTTTGCGATAAGTATTCTGTGCTTATTTTCCAATGTATTCATTATTTTGATGTTTTTAATTCAAGTTAGTGGCACGTAGTTATTTGCATTATTATTATTGTTAGCCTTTGTTCAAACAATGTTGATATCTGGCATGACCTTCCTTGACATTATATTATTCTCTACATGTTCTCCACATGTATTTCAGCAAAATGGTTTCTTTGAATTTTAAGGTTTTTTTTGTTTTTGTTTTTTTGTTGTTCTTCTTCCTCTTCTCCTCCTCCTCCTCCTCCTCCTTCTTAGTTTGTTGTTGCTGCTGTTGTTGTTTTACCAAAATAGCCTTTCTGCCTTGAAATAAAACAAATGCTTGAATAGATGGATGCTACATTATTACATAAAACCTAGTATATTTCAGCCTCAGACACCATCTTTGGTTAGCCCTTTGTTCTATAGCCTTGTAAAGCTGCTGTATTTGAGTGTAATAGATTGCTACTAGATTGTCGTCATCCCCTTTTCATCCTAAGGGCTGATTTCCTCTCTATAAACAAATCACGTGTCAAATGAATGAAGCAGTAGTCTATTTGACTAATTGGTTACCACTGCTTTTTTTTCTAGTGTTATAGCATTCTTGGCTTTCTATATTCAAAACAAAAATGACCAGAATATAGAACTTGTGGTTGAAACTTTTAAATTTTTTCTTAATATTGAATATAGTTTAGAGATTTGGAAAAATATGTAACACTGTACTCACTGGTGCTTCAGATTTGCCATTTTATGTGAAAAGTGTAGTGAACTCTGGAAGTTATTAAGTTTTTATTTTTCAGTAACAACTTCATTTTTACACATCAACTCAGAGTAGGTACTGTATATGTTTTCTAGGATTGCCCTAACAAAGGACCACAAACTGAGTGTCCTAACCATCAGAAATTAGTTTTCTCACAGTTATGGACTTCTATTAAGTCTGGCATCAGGTGTTGGCAAGATTGATTTTTCTGAGGGCTTACTCTTGGATTTGTAGATAGTTTCATATTGTGCACATCTTCCTCTGTGTGTATGTGTATGTGTGTGTGTGTGTGTGTGTGTGTGTGTGTGTGTGTTCATGGGCTTTTTAAAAAAGATTGTTGTCAATCATTTTGGATTAGGGCACAGCCATAAGTTATTATTTTATCATAATTATCTTCCTAAATGTCCCAGTTCAACATATCAGGCTTGAAAAGACTCAATTCAGCCTCTCATTTACATCTTTTCCTTTTGTTTCTTTGAAGGGATGATATTGTATTTCTAAAAAAGTTGCTACCTTCAAGTATGAATTTTACCTTTGTGTCTCCAGCACATGGTAATACAGAATATTAGCTAGGAAATATTGGGTAGAATCAGTGAATAATTAAATCATGTTGTATATGATAATATTCTAACATAACACGTCACAATTTCTACTGGAGTAGAGACATTTTGATCCATTTATTACAAGGTTAATTTTAGTACACACTCACACAATTACATTGACCAAAATGGATCTACTGTCTTCCTAGTTCTATTATATAATAAAAATATAATTCAGTATAAAATATATTTGAATACACATAACATAGATATATGCACATATTCTACTTTTGTAGACTTAAAAATACAGCATTTTGAAGGCTGAGGCTGTAGCTCAGTAGTAGAGGGCTTGCTCCTATGCATGGTACCTTTGATTCAAGCCCCATTACTGCATGCATACACACACACACACCACACACACACACACACACACACACACACATACACACACACACGCACACACACATATCTTTAAAATATACATATTGAATTTTAATATTTTTTCTTTTATTAAAAAACTAAGAAACTTTATAGGTAATTTATTTTTGTTTTTTAAAGCATGCTTTAATTCACTGACTATATAAGAGGATTTGTTCTATTTTGATGTATAAGACATCCATTAATATTCTTTCAGAATTATTAATCATTTCTAATTGATTTATGTAGAGACCCCAAATACTTAAAGTTAGAATTCCTCTACTGATATACTTCTCTTGAGAGTGAATGCCTGACTTTTCTGTGTCATTGATGTTATTTTAATGTCAAGGTGTCTAGCTCATTGGGGCCATTCTCTGGTCCACATTAACCACAGCCAACATTGATTGATTAACTAGAGAATCAAAGGGCCAATAGATAAAGCACATTTGACTTTAGACATTATAGAACTGAAGTGTTGAGTGTATTGATTTTGTTTTCTAGGTGGTGAAAGAGTTAGATCAGAGATTATTTCTTTAGCTTTGCTGTTTTGTGATATGGAGTTCATGTGGATTTAAAAAAATAAAAATTCTGTTAGTTACTGTGCTTTCCATAGGGGCTAGAATTACAACTCACTTGTAGAAATACTACCTGGGAGGATTCCTTTCTTTCTCACACATATGGTAGGAGACTTGTATATAGATTATATTCAGATTAATTAAGGTTCGTGGCTTGGGAACATTTTGAGTTCATAAATCATATTTTACTGAATTTGCTTTGCATTGATCTGACTAGATATTAAAATACTTAATACTAGTTAGATAATAAAATACTACTTTAAAGGACTTTTGTGATTTTTATGTTTGCAGTCTCACAATTTGCAAGGTTTTACCTTTACTTTCTCAGTCTCTGTCTGTTAAACTACACTTTAGTGGGGATTGGCAACAGTTTGAGGCCCATCTGATCCACATAGCAAGTTCCAATCTATCTGGGTAGACATAGCAAGTCTCTGCCTCAAAATACAAACCAAAATCCACAAGAAAGGAAAGTATATCTCTGTGTTATGTCAGGAGACGAGAATATCAATAGTTCATAAAACGAAGTGCTTGACTTAAGAAATTTATTATTGCATAACTTATGGTGTGATTTTATTGTTGTTGTTTTGAAATGGAACTAATCACAAGATGTCGGAACTGCACATGAGTATTATTTGGATTTTGTTTTTGTTTTTATTAGCGGGAAGAATTGGTTAAAGAGATACCTATTACACAGCATGTTAAAGAAGGATATGAGAAAGCAGATCCTGCACAGTTTGACTTGCTCAAGGTTCTTGGGCAGGGATCTTTTGGAAAGGTAATAAATGATTTTTCTACATTTGTTTTTCTTGATATTTAACAAAAATGTGTATACACATGTACAAATCATTTCTATGGATCTCAAAGAATGCACAGAAAGGTGACTCTGTAGCTTTGTGTGTTTTATTTCTGTTTTTCTTCAGATTTCTTTATACTCTTCTTTAGCAGTCAAGATTTTCTAACCCTCTGAGCTTATATTACTCTGTAAAGAACATGGCATAGTCTTCATTGGTTGTCTAAATCATTTTTTTGATTCTTATGAAGATATTTTTATGTTCTTTTTGTGATTTTTTTTTCCTGGTCATTTTTGTCTCTGTTCCTTAGCTCTGCATGGAAATTTAGAATTTATGCTGTAGTTCCCGTGTGGGCTCGCAAGCTAACCCATCATCTCTTCCAGCAAAGTAGAACTAGCATAGGTGATTTAGAAATCATGTGAGGTTCTTGCTTTGAAGAATTTTTGAGAAAATTAATTCATATCCTCATTATTGTATTTGTTTATTAAGTATTTGGTAATATGTTTCTTGGAAAGGAAGTATATGGATATGGATTCTGAATCTTGTGTACCTATAATCTAGGACATGAAAATTATTGAGTTTATACAATAAGTAGCTGTTAGAAAGACAATTTCTGGGAAAGAAAAAAAAATCACAGTAGCTGAGATTTAGTTACAAAGAAGAAAAGTAAGGCAATCAGGCAGTAAATACACTGATGAAGATATTTTTAAGGAAAGATATTTACTGTGTCAGTAGTTTTATGAAATATATTGGTGAATATAACTAGACATTAATAATTTGAATATAGTTTGGTACCTATATGATATAGGATATATCATAAACCTAGAAGTATTTATGGGACAGAAAAGACAAACTGAGATGGCTTTGTCCATGAATGATGTAAAGTAAGTATGATGGAAAATCTTGGTTGTTAGCTTGACACACCTGGAAAATGGAACCTCAGTTGAGACACTGTATCTATCAGTTTAGCCTGTGGGTATGTTTGTAAGGTATTATCTTAATTGATGGTTGGTGTAGGAAGACCCAGCACACTGTGGGTGGTACCATACCTGGGTAGGTGAGTCTGGTCTGTATAAAGAAGGTGGCTGAACAAGCTGGAGGAAGATGCCAGTGAGCAGCATTCCTACATGGTCTGTGATTTTTTTCTTACCTTGAGCTCATGCCCTGGCTTCTCTTCATGATGGAATGGAATGTATAAGCCAAACAAACCCTTTAACCCTCAAGTTCTTTTTGTCATGGTGTCTATTACAGCAGCAGAAAACAAAGTCAGACAGGGATGGAAACCAAAATTAAGAGGCTCTATTAAGAAGTTGCTGGTGTTTGTAGATGAAGTATTATAAAAGTAACTTATAAATTAGGTATATATATTCTATACAATTTTATTTTTAATGTTTCTGAGAGTATATATTAACTTAGAAGAACAGAGATGAAGTTTTTAATATCAAATTAATAAATGCTTAAATATTTGACAAATATGATTCCAAAGAAACATTTCAAGTTATTAAAAGTTTTGTTATATATCTTCATCTGTGAATTTATTTTTTGCTTTGTCTCATAAAAGATTTAAGAGTTCCATAGATAAATAACAATCGAAATTGAAAGCAAGTACCATAAGTTAGCCATGCTGTTGTTTGCCTATAAGACTAGCTGCTGAGAAAGAAAGAAGGCTGCCTTTGAAGTTAAGCCCAGCCTGGGGGCCACAGAGTGGTTTGAGCCCAGCTTGGGTATATAATGAGACCCATTCTTTAACAAATCCAAACATCAAAAGGAGGATAAAACCCCAAAACAGAAACAAGACTAAAAGCTAGTGGCAATATAGACAGAAATAGAAATAATAGAGTAGGAAAGATTACACAAAGCTTAGAATACACATTGTTATTTACAAATGTATCACATTGGGCCTGAAAGTCTAAGCAGGCCAGAAATGCATTGGCAACCACTATAAAGAAATACATTAGTATTAACAGTATCTGTTAGATAGAAACCTATTACACAGACAAGATAAACTTTTATTATTGATCTTCATAAAGAAAATAATGTATAACAAAATGATTATATTTCAAGAACATCTTCATATCAAATATAACACTATGCTGATAAAAAGTTGTATATTTAGTCCTTAAATTCATAGAACACTTTGTATAGGAATTTGGGTTTAACAAATAGATCGTTGAAACCCCTTTAAATACATAGTACTAAGATACAAAATAGTGAGGTTTATGTAGTATATCAACCAAAAAATATTTAGAAGGTAGCTTTTGTTTTGCTTCTTAGGATATGAACATACTTGCTTATCAGTATTGCATCATTTGTGTAGGCATTGTGTGGGTGTGACTTGTTATATGGTTGTCTTTGTCAGGGTTTCTATTCCTGCACAAACATCATGACCAAGATGCAAGTTGGGGAGGAAAGGGTTTATTGAGCTTACACTTCCATGCTGCTGTTCATCAGGAAAGGAAGTCAGGACTGGAACTCAAGCAGGTCAGGAGGCAGGAGCTGATGCAGAGGCCATGGAGGAAAGCTGCTTACTGGCTTGCTGGCTTCCCCTGGCTTGCTCAGCCTGCTTTCTTATAGAACCCAAGACTGCCAGCCCAGGGATGGTACCACCCACAAGGGGCCCTCCCCCCTTGATCACTAATTGAGAAAATGCCTTACAGCTGAATCTCATGGAGGCATTTTCTCAACTGAAACTCCTTTCTCTGTGATAACTTCAGCTTATGTCAAGTTGACGCAGAACCAGCCAGTACAATGGTGAACATATTCAGGAATTTGGCCAAGGTTGTGAATCAGATAAGTGTAGGCCCAATTCCAAGAAACTTTGGGCTATACAGGCTTACTTAAGTATAAGCAATAGGAGTTTTAGATCATGTAGTTTTATGACATTAAATGTTTTAGTCTATTTAATGGGAACAAAATCCTACTAATGCCAAAGTCATATAAAACTGCACATTAATAAAACAAGATTTAGTGAAATGAAGATTAAAAGAACAGTTCAAATAAAAAGTTCATACGAAGCAGAATTGATTGATTAAGAAGATTAAAAATGGAAAATAAGATATTTAAGCTCACTTGGTAACATTAGGATTTATTGTTCAGATTTTTATTGAGATACTTTACAATCATGATTAATTTTACCTGGCAGGTAAGCATTGCCTCTGATTATTCTTTATTATAAAATAAAATGCCCAAGCACTTCTAAAACAAATGAATATTCATGGCAATATCATTTTTTGGTCTTTATTAAGGCCTCAAATCTATGTTTGATTTTGTTACTAATCTCTTGAATCACAAATTTTTGTATGTCCCAAGAAGCTTGTCTACTTGTATTATATTCATAGTTTGGTTTGCTGAATTAAGGAAAATGTGAGCAAATATAAAGTACCTAATTATAAATTATAGTATAACTACATTTATATGGTTTTTACAACAGAGAATGTAAGGGCAAAAATGTATAATTAGTGCACAGAAAGCAAAAAGTGTCTTCAAGTTTGGAGGGATACTAGTGGGGGATATAGAAGGATTTGGAGAGGAATTAGTGGAGGGGTGGGCTTGATCCAAATACATTATCATCTCAAAAAAGTGAATGATTTCATCCCATGTTTTAGGTTTTTGAGATATACATTCCTTTGTTATCTTCTGCCAGCTGTAATAGTTTCTTCTTCCTCTAAGTAACTTAATACAGCCTGAACAAGCTTAACAAACAGTATAAGAGCCAGGGGTTGGGGAAGACTACTATGAAACTGTATTTTCTGAATATGACAAAATTGATCCATACATGAATTCATAGGAACTGTGGTTTTCAGTACAAGACTTACTCCAGATCAAGTCAGTCAAAATTCCACAGGGATGCGGTTGGGAGGGTGCTGGCATTCTCATAGTAGGCCCTAAACTCATGCACATGCTAGAAGCACTGATTGGTTAAGCTCTTTATTAAAAGAAGACATGGAAGTGGGAGAAATATGATGGGGTTGGAACAAACTGGGAAGAATAGGGGTGTCTATAATCAGAATACATTGTATAAAACTCACAGGAATAAAAAGAAAATATATTTGAAATGGTAAAGTGGCTTGAACTGTGAAATTCACTTAAAAATGTTTCCTCTATTAGGTTTTTCTTGTTAGAAAGAAGACTGGTCCTGATGCTGGGCAGCTCTATGCTATGAAGGTGTTAAGAAAAGCTTCTTTGAAAGGTATGGAATTAGAAAGTTTATTAGAATAGAATTTAGCAAAACTTGTTTTAAGAAATATGCTGCGTATTGCTGTAAGGGCAATAGTTATAAGGAGAGTTGCTTTTAGCGTTGTTAATTATTACAGTTTTCTAGTTATCAATTGTTATTGCTGGGTCCCTCTATTATTGTATAACAATTTCTTGAATATGTATATGAATAAAAATTTAACATCAGAAAGTGTAACATATTTCATTCAGTTTAGTCTGAAGTTAAACATTTTTTACAATCTTTATTCTTTTCTTTTAACATCTTTATATTTTACTTTTTGTCTGGGTGTTGCATATTTGGAAAGCACAACTCCCCCTACAATTATCCACTGTCTTCTAGACTTATAAGTTCCCTGATATATTCCATACCTATAATCGTAGCTTTAGAGAAGTGGAATTCAAGATCATCCTCCCCCATATACCATATTTAAGATCAGCATGGCCTTCATAAAACCAAAGGAGGGAAGGAGGAAGGGAGGGGAGGAGAAAGGAGAGAGAGAGAGAGAGAGAGAGAGAGAGAGAAAGAGAGAACACAAAGGATACTATTAAGTTCAGTTTTACTTCACATGAAAACTTAAAGAAATACATATTAACCAAATAAGCCACTTTAGCTTATCTCTAGATTTAAACTAAATCTGTTGGCTTTTTAAAATGGTTATTATTGTCTAGGAATATACAGACTTAATTCAATTTTTTACTTATGAAATTATTTATATATTTTTACTTTGATTAGTAAATTGCAGGTCTTTACTAAGACTATGAATAAGTATAACATTTCAGTCCTTATGATTTTAGTTCGAGATCGTGTTCGCACAAAGATGGAGAGGGATATCCTGGTAGAAGTAAATCATCCATTTATTGTCAAACTGCACTATGGTAAGCAACCCTTTTATTTATGGAATTAAAGAACTGTAATGTTTTTCAGATGCTATTATAAACATTATGTAATATATTCAACAATATAAAATATACCTGAAATATGTATTAATAGCTAGCTTTTATTTGAACTCATTGTCTTAATTTGGTTAACTTAATTAAGGTAACATGATAATGTCTTCCAAAATCCCATCAAGTATTAGGTGGGGGGTCTTGAAGTCTCACCTCATGGCTGATGAACTCTTGGCAATTGATAGCTGTTGGTAGAGTCAGTTTTCTTCAGCAGTGCAGTCTCTTGAGAGTATCCATGGTTCAGTAGTTGGCCCTACATCCATGCTCATACTAGTCGTTCTATGTGAACTCAAAACTTCAAATGAGCAGATAAAATTGGGAGGCAGTATTGGTGGGAGGCTATGGGAGGAACTGGAGGGAAGGAAATGGGGTAAGTTTGTTCTAAACACATTATATGCATATATGAAGTTCACAAAGAATAAAAATGTAGAAAATGTAGTATTTCTAGATGAGATGAAAGGCGTACCTCCAGTGATCATAGGCTACCATGATAATTAATATAAAACATTGAGATGTTTATTTACAAGGACAGTATTTTTGACTCTAATCAAGAGAGCCAGCTCTGTGGTCATATTAGTTAGGTTGGACTATTCTGTAATACTTAAGAGGTGAGATCAGTAGGAAGCAGCAGAAATAATGGGGGGATGTTTGGGGTCAGACATTTATGAATTTGAATCATGCCTCCATTGGTAATATATCAAAGAGATTTATAGATATGATTTTACTGAGGAATAAATAGATCAAAATAAAACATTAATGCAGTTTACTATACCATTTAGTTTTGTGTATTTAACATGTAATATATACTTATTTATTTTTACTGTAATTTTTGACAAAGTCTTTTAAATATTTATTCAATTTATATAAATTTTTATATAAATTACAAGAAATTCTGGCTCCTTAATTTTTAATTCTTTCATAATGTAATGGAACAAAAGTAGCAGTATTTTAGAACCTCTTTGAGTCTCTGACATACCATGAGATTAAGAATAAACCCCTATTGTGACAAAATACTGTATTAAATGAAGTGGGCTGCAGAAGTGAAACAAAGTTGTAATTTCTACTAATGTAGAAAAAATGAAACTGTGTAAATGAATATGCAAAGGAAAGTGAAATAAATTCCACAAAAGAGGCAGGAAGTACAATTAAACCTCAAAAGTAGTCATAATTTTGATTGAGTGGAGATTAAAGACTCTGTATGGAAACGTGGCGAGTTGGGAGGCTCAGGAGAGGAGGTGACCATATTTTTGAGCTTTATAGAATGCAATAGATAAGATTGGGAGACAAATTTTAGGCAGCTGTGGTAGAACAAGATACTTCATTATCAGGAAAATTTTTTTGGTAGAATATTTTTGTAAAGCCACATGCAAGATCGAATATGTCCTGGAAAGGAATATCTACCTATTTTAAGACTGGATTAAATAGTTGGTTTTATTTTGATATATTATCTAACAATGAGCCATATTATTATATAGTTGTTTTATGATATTTGTTAATAAAATTGTAAGCATGTTAATATAAAAGTGGGGCAGAGTTTAACTGCTACAACATTGTGGTTTCTAATTAGCTTTTCAGACTGAAGGGAAGCTGTACTTAATATTGGATTTCCTCAGGGGAGGAGATGTCTTCACAAGATTATCCAAAGAGGTGAGAATTTCCTTATAAATTTGTTAGTATATTTTATTCAAACAAACCTAAAATGTTATACAATTTTCCTGTAGAAATTTGAAATCTTAAGTTTTTTATTACTATATATAGTATTAATGATATGTCAGGTGATGCTTTATTATGTGTCTCTCAGATCATCTCAGACGCCTAGTTACTTTTCTCTGAGATGAAAGAACATTATAAAGAACTGAGTGACGTAGATAGGAACAAGCCTAGACTTTGGCTACTCAAGCTACCTAAATGACTCTTGGTGTAGTGTTTAACTTACTCATTTAAAGTGGACTTATTGAGGTATAATTGACATACAATAAATGGCATAATCAATTACACAATTTGATATATTTTGCATTTTCATATAACTTTGAGATCATTATTAAAATAAAATACATTATTGCCAAAAGTTTGTAATGTAATCTTCCCATCCCAACCCTTCCTCTTTCTGCTGTCACTGTTTGGTTTATATTTTCTAACAGATTATAGAAACAAAATCATAATATATTTTCTTTTTTGTCTGGTTTTTAATCATTATAATTATTTTTGATTTATCCATGTTGTTTGTGTACCAGTTCATTCACTTTTATTGGTGAGCACTACCCATTGTATGGATGCACCATGTTCTGTTTATTTACTTGTTGATGAATGTTTGAGTTATTGCAGTTTTTGGGTAGTACCAATTAAGCTGCTGTAAACATTCATGTACAGATGATTGTATTGACATATGTTTTCATTTCTCACGAGTAAATATCTAGGAATATAACGACTGGGTCACATGGTAGGTGTAAGTTTTAACTGTGAAGACGTAGCTGAACTGTTTTTCCAAAGTGCTTATATAATTTTTACACTTCAAACAGTGGCATATTTCAGTTGGCTTCACATCCTTGCCAACACACCTGGTATGATCAGTTTTCTTTTCTTTTTCTTTCTTTTTTTGTGTGTGTAGTTTTGTTGAACATCTGGTAAATATATAGTGTTACCTAATTTCTGAATTTCATCACTAAAGACTAATGATTTGGGGCATCTTTTTCTGTGTTTATTTTCTGTCTCTCTTCTTTGATAAAATGTTTAAACATTTGCCCATTTTAAATTGAATTATTTGTTTTCTTCTCGAGGTTCCAGAGTTCCTCATATAGTTTAGATGTAAGTCTTTAATCATATATGCTGTTTATAAAGGTTTTCTTCTGGTTTATACTTTGCCTTTTTAAGTCTTGTATCTTTCGAAAGCAGAATTTCTTAATTTTGGTGCAGTCTGTTTTATAATTTTCCCATTAAATTAATGGTTTTTAATATTCCATTTAAGAATGGTTTACCTAATTCTAGTTGAAGATTTTCCTGTGTATTCCAAAGGTTTCTGTTTATATTTACAGTTAGTTCACTTGGGGTTATTTTAATGCTGAGTTGTGTGCAGAAGTCTTTTTAAAATTGATAGAAGAATTATCCATTTCTAGCATCATTGTTGGGCAAAGTTATCTTTTCTTCACTGAATTACCTTATAATTTCAGTGAAAATCAGATTATCATATATGTGAAGACCTGTCTTTGGATGCTGTTCTGTTCACTGATTCATTTGTCAGTCTTTATGATAGTACCCCTCTGTCTTGATTACTGATTCTTTATGATATGTCTGGAGGGCAGTGATTACAATCCATAAGCTTTGCTTTTCTCGTGAAAATTGTTTAGGCTCTTGTAGGTCATTTGCATTTCTTTATTAATTTTAAAGTCAACTTTCCATGTTCTAAATTAACACCTATATGAAATTTGGTTGGGATTTCACTCAACCTAGAGATCACTTTTCACAAAACAGACATCTAAAATACATTGGGTTTTCTGTAAACGTGGTTTCTCTTTCTACCCCATTAGCAATTGCCTAATTTTAGCAGTGATTTTTCCAGCATATAGGGCTTGTACATCTTTTGTCAGTTATCTTTTAGTACTTCCTATTTTAATGATATAAGTAGAATAGTTCTTTTAATTTCATTTTCAGTGGGATAAACAATAGAGTTCCTATATTGAGTTTTTATCTGATAATCTAGTAGAATTACATATTCTGGGTGCTTTTTATGTAGATGTCAAAAGCTTTTGTGTTAATTACTTTTGACAAGGTGCTTTACTTCTTTCATCTTTAAATATCATGTATTTATTTCTTTTATTTGTGACCTTTTTAACATTGGCTTGAACTTTCAATCTGATGTTGAATAAATTTGATGGGGGCAGACATTCTTGTCTTCTTATTGCTTCAAAATAGAGGGAAGCTTAATTTCACTATAATACATAAAGCTATATATTTCTGTGTTCTTTATTGGGTTGAGTTATCATTTCATATTTTGGGGAGAAGTTTTAATAGATGTTAAATATTGTCACATGCATTTAATTGAGGTTTTCTCCCTGCTTAATTTATGATATGGGGAATTGTAAAATGCTAACCCAACCTTGCATTTCTGAAGCATTGCCACATAGACATCAGGTATAATTACTTTAAAATATTATTGGATGTGTGCTAAATGTTTAATACATTTTGTGTTTATTTACTTTTTAATTTTTTTCTTCTGTTTTTATTGTATGTGTATGAGTGGTTTGCCTGAATGTACAATTGGGCACCAGGTTGAGGTAGTGTCTGTGGAAACTGGAAAAGGGCATTACATCCCCTGGAACTGTAGTTACAGATAGTTTTATATAGCCATAGGGGTTCTGGGATCCAAACCTAACTCCTGAAAAACCAGCCTGCGCTCTTAACTGCTGAGCCATCTCTCTATACCTGTAACTGTTTTCATAAAAGAGTGTTTATTTTGTTTTATTTTTTCCACATTTATTTGTTTGTTGTATCAAGAATAATTCCTGCTTCATAAGTTGAATAAGATTTTTTTCTTTGAATAGGATTTTTTTCTTCAACTTTCCAGTAGAATTTATTTAGATTAAGTATTAATGGCTAATAATGATTGATAAAATTCATATGTGAAATCAATTCCACTGGTAAGTTGTTTTTGGCCAAAAACGTTCTTTTTGGTAAAGTGTTTAACCAAAAAGTCACTTTATATAATAGATTAAGACTATTGTTTGTTCTTGTGAGTTGTGTACAAGCTTGTGTCTTTTAAGGATTGTATTTGTTTCATCATATTTGTAGCTATACGTTTTGTATTAGTTATTTTGTTGTTGCTTTTGCTGTATTAAAAATGTTATGTCCAAAAGGAACTTCTAGAACAAAGAGTTTACTTTAGCAGCAGTTACAGAGGGAGAATCCATAACAAGAGAGGCATGCAGCAGTGGTAGGAAGCAGAAAGTTTTCATCTCACTATGGAAATGAGGCAAGGCTCTAAATGTGCAAAGCCTGTCCTGATATTCTTTTTCCAGCAACATTTCTTGTCCTAAATGGTTCATAACCCCTTCAAACAATGCCAACAGCTGGAGACTAAGTATCAAATACACGAGCAGGTATGAGATTTCTCATTCAAGCCATCACAGCTGTTTATTATATTCCCTTATTATCTTCTCTCATAGTTGTAGAATCCTTTTTTATGTATGGCTTTCACTCCTTATGGTGGTAGTTTGTCTTCTCTTCTTTGGTCCTCTTGGCGTTGCTAGAAGTTTCATTAAATATGAACCAACCTGTTGGATCAGGTTGGTTAGTAGTGGTTGTTTTAGAAATTGAGAATGTAATACATGCTGTACATGTTTTTATATTTTAGAAAAACATTAAATATTCTAATTACAGATTTCTTCAATTTCTACCAAAGTTTGAAAGAAATTTTTATGGGTGATATTCTTTCTTGATAAGGAGATGATGTCATTATTAAGTGGTTTACTTTGGTAGTTTGATGACTGCTTTAAAAAGCAGCATTAGCTCAGTATAACCTTTTTTGTGTCTTCACTTTTGGGGGAGGGGAGATGGGATAGGGGGTTTCCAAAGAGGAAAACGTTTGAAATGTAAATAAATATCCAAAAATAAAAAAAAAATAAAAAAAAAAGAAGTACTTATGACATCCTTGATTTTTTTTTCCAATTTGAAAATGTGGGTTTTTAAAAGTGAGGTATTAGACTTAATTGCATTTAATATATAATTGTATATTTTGATATGGTAGTCTTTAAGCCTACCATCTCACTTATATTGTAATCAATTACAATAATAATTACAGTTTAATTTTTGGTTCTGCTGCTAGCTTGGTAGTGTTAACTAACATCTTATTTTGTTATTGTGTATTTCTATTAAGTTTTACAATGTGAATTTTTAACTTGGGGTTAGGAACATATGATCCTAATACCAGTTGCCATATTCATTAAATATTTTTCATGACTTATTTTATAGCTTCAGTGGCAGCATACTTGCAAGGTTTTCCTTTTCTCTTTCCCTCCCTCCCTCCCTCTCTCCCTCTTTTCTCCCTTCCTTCTTTCTGTCCTTCCTTTCTTTTTCTAGAACTGGTAGATATTATTGTGTATCCCAGACTGATGTGAATACAAGGCTTTTCCATTTCAGCCTTCAACAAGTTGGGGTTAAAGGTGTGTACTACTTACTGCATAGTTATAACTTTGTATTGGATGGTAGGTAGATACTGTAAATTTAACTTTCTTGCATGATGTTTTGTCATTTTGATCATATAGGCTCTTTTTTATCTTTAGTGCTGAAGAATCAAACACTGAGCCTCTCATGTTGTAGGGACCCACTCTCTACTTGTACCCCCCAACTCTAGGTCTTGCATTTAAGCTTTTTCACTTAGGACTAGGACATTTAGTATGGGATTAATTTTCCTCGCTATTCAAATGACAACCTTTCCTAATTACTCTAAACAGCATCCTTGAAATTATGATTGATTATTTTGCTTTCCAAACAAGCCATGTCCTTTATCTTCTTGACCTTAGTGGGTTCTTTTAATCCTTTAAGACTATATTTTCTGTTGAGCTCAGGTAGTTTCTATTGATCCATGATTGAGAATTTCTTATATCTGGGCAGTCTTAGTGAAATTTAATGAACTAGATAATTAGTATTTTTGTGCTTATAGAAATACACTGATGCTTGCTTGAAAATATAGAAATAGTTTTATCTTTTCTGTCCTTTTTAAAAATTTGTTAGAGTGGACTTGAACATTTAATGAGGATTAAGTCTGAGCTGCTGTTAAAGCAAAGTCCTTCTGGTTATTCTGACTCTGTGTGTGATGGTTTCTGCACTAGTTGAATATAACAGCAGCTATTCATTGCCCAGTGTGAGTTGCAAGGATTGTTTTCTTGATTCTTTTCCTGACTCAGCATAGTGTCCACATCTACATGTACTATGCACTCCATCTATATACTTGGAACTGTTTATATATCTTGAAACGTCATTTTGCAGATTTCTTTTCTTCTCCAAGACTCTTGGCTCTAACTCATTACTCCAGAAAACCTCTGAACTCCAATTGAGTTAGATCTCCCTGCACTACAGTAGTAAGCTAGTACAGTCATAGGACATACCACATTTGTTACTCATATCTCAGTATTTCACTGTCTTTTGTTACTAGATGTCCAGTGTCTTGAGAAATATCATTCCATATATTTTGTCCTGTGTTTTGAATGTTTCAGGCAGGAGAATAGCTTCTGTTCTTGTCCATTTTATTTTGTCTTGAAATAATAGTCTCTTAGAAAAGTTTTAATTGGATGACTGTAGTTCAACATCCAACTTCCAGAATTTATAATGTTGAGTGTAGGAGAGCTACCATTGATCCCTAGAGCTCTAGAACTTGTGATAAAGGAACAATGTATTTATGGCATGCTAGTCAGTGCTTAAGTGGCTGAGGTCTCTGGCTTATATCTGTCTACTTCCAGTGCAGAACTTGGCGTGCATGACCATATATTTTGTACTGTAGGACATAATTTAGTATGTAATAGGGTCTGTCTATGACCCTCATCCAAGGGAAAATTTTAAAGAAACTTATAGAGGGACAATGGTATATCAAGGCTCCAGCATTCATTATTTCTTATGTTAGATTATAAACTGTCACAAATGTTTATGAAAAATTCTTACCTGTAGTCATTTCTAATTTTCTTTTAAACTCTTCAGACCTCCATTCTCGATGTGGGACTATCTAAACTCATACTAGCACAGAGATGCAGTCAGTAAGTTTTCATTCCTAAGTCTGGAATATTAGGTAAGAGCAAGCATTTTAAATGCATTTCCCAAAAGACAATAAATTAGTTTATTTATTGAATAGACATTAAAAAACTGATTCAGTGATTAATTCTATAGGCAGCTTTTTATAAGTAGTTGATTGTTGGTTATACTTCACTGTGAATAAAAAGTTGAGTAATCCAAACTGAAGAATTATTTGTGCCTTAGAAGTAGACATTTCAAATTCATTTTACTATGTTTTAAGAAATTTTATGTTTGTTCCTTACATTTAAAAAAAAAGTACCTGCCTCAATTTTTCTCTCTGAAAATGTACACAGACACATACACTCAAATGAATTCATACATATACACATACAATTTTGACCCAGAACTTTCTTTTTTGCTAATACCAAGAAAATATCTTCAATTTATTATTGTAAAGCTAACATTTTTTGAAAAATTCATTTATTAGTTTAATAAAATTCCAGACAAAATCTCAATAGAAATCTGTGTGTTTAAAATTGACAGTATAATTTCACAATTTATCTAGATAAGGAAACACATGCCAAAAATGTCATGTGATATATACTTTCTTAAAATTTACTTTTTAGTCATTTGGGGGTTTTTTGAGACAGATTCTAGGTATTAGAGCCAGGCTGGCCTTTAACATAAAATCTGTCCTACTTCAGTATCCTAAGTGCTAGGATTATAGGTGTGTTCCACCATAACTTTTTTTTAATATTAGAAAGTTTTTGTAAACAAAATTTATAGTATAAGCACATAATCAGGAATATATTGTATAACCCATTAATATATATATGTATATATACATATAAATATATACACACAATATATAAACACATAAGATTATGAATAAAAGATGAATCATATATTTTGGAAAAGAAATTGTTCAATGAAAGCAATTTATGAGAATTTGGTTAGATATTTCAAAAATAATATAAACACTATCTGTACCACAAACAAAGTGAATTTTAGCGATGTAATAGAACTGTATCACAGAAGTAATCACTATATCCTAAAATAAAGTGCAGCTGTGTATTTAGGTGTTTCTCATTGAATTCGACATTTGGTAAGCTTTAAAGTAGTAAGGAGAAAAACAAAGAGATAAAATAAATTTGACTATATAAAATTAAGAACTACTTTTCAAAACCAGCACATATTTGAAAATCACTTGTAATTAATGTGATAAAGACATTTTTAAGATTGATTTATTTATTTTATGTATAAGTGCTGTTATTTTCATGTACACCTGCGTGCCAGAAGAAGGCTTCAAATCCCAGCATAGATGGTTGTGAGCCACCATGTGGCTGGGAATTGAACTCAGGACCTCTGCAAGACATATCTTAATACTTTAAGGGCTTATACCTACTGAACAAAACAGTAGGTTAATGGAAAATATACAACAAATTGCTGGTACTTCATGAAAACTGGAAAGGCCACAAGGTATGAAAACCTCCTTGGTCTATGAATACATTTAAATTAAATCAAATTTGATACCCTTTTATATCAAATTAAAATTTCATTAAAGGATAATTTGATTCTATAATAGATATAGTATGGTTAATATATTCAAAAATTACTGATGGACATGCAAACTCTTGTACCCTTATTGGAAAGTAATTTTATTGAATATGTCAGGAATCTGGACTATGTTTCTTGACCCAATATTTACTGTTTTATTACTTAGGAATGCATCCTAAGTAATCCTGGTGAAATACAAAGGTGTATGCATATATAAGAATATTTATATATTTATAATATAGCATATTATAATATTTATAGGGGTAAATATTGAAAATAACCTAATTGTTCAGAATGAGAACATGCGGTAAATCATAGTGAGCTGATATGATTAATATACACTAATTTAATAATGATCATAAACAAATTTGAAATGTATGGGAGTATGCTTATGATATAACATTAACTGGAAACAAAGAAGATTTCTATATAATATATGTAGTATTGATTCAAGTATCTTAATGTATACAGTTCCATACACAGATTATTAAGCCACATATTAATAATGTTTTTCATTTTACTGGAATCTTAGGTAACTTTTTCTTTTGAGGCAGGTTATGAGTAAGATAGTTGGCAAATGTGAAATCATTATTAGCTGTGAACCTAAACTATGAAGGAAATATACTATAAGTGAGATACAAGTGGCTTCTGGGTAAAAGGTCATATTTTAGGAACAGATATTCCTTAATTCATATCCTATGTGTCCTACTTTCTAGTTTTTACTTTGGGCAAGTTAGTTGGTCGCTCTTAATCTCATTGTCCACATAAGATGTTGATAATGGCATATTGTGGAGTTTTTGGAAGACTGTAACAAAGGAAAGAATACATAGTCCTGGCACATATTGAGACTGGTACATAATTACTTTTTAGTAGTTTTCTTATTTTTGTGAGGCTTTCTACAAAGACAATATCAGGATAAGATTGTATGTTTGGCATAATGTGTAAGTGACCTAAGTGATATTTAGAGTTTTGTCATATATTGGATTTCAACGACCATTTGATTCTTCTTTCACAAAAGTTAAACGAGTAAAAAGTACTTTTATTCTTAATAAGAAGTTGAAGATAATGTTTCTATACTTTGAATATTAGACTATTCAAAGAAATATCCCTGAAACTTAGATAATGAGTAATATTACTTCTGTTTTCTTCAGTTTTACAAGTAGCATGAATCTGCATTGTGAAATACAGTGTCTATAATCTAAATGGGCAAATTTGGCTATGTGGTATATTATTCAAATTTGAGCCAGCCAAATAGGCCAGATTTCAGTATTGAAAGCAGATTTCTAGAAAAAGCTATTTTGGTCAATCTGAAAACTTTTGATAACTCTAAAATTTATGTGTAATGGTTGAGTAGTTGCAAATGTGTATATAGATTAAATACTCAGCTATGAGTGAATATTGATATAACCCTGTACTAATATCTTCATATTACATTTAGGCCCATTTAAATGAACGTGATTCTTAGAACAATGTTCCTAGTTAAATATAGTAGCTATCGGTTGTATTTTAAAGATTTAAAAACTCAGGTCCTCAGTGTTAAATGACATGTCTGATGCTAAACCTCTAATTCTGATTTTAAATTCCATATGGGTTTTACTTTGTCTTAACATCTTTATTCTCCAACACACAAAGATTGAGAAACCCAGTGCTATTAAATCCGTAAACTTTACTTACAGGTGAGAAGAGTTGGATCCTGTTTAGGTCAGATGTACACTTAAAATTCTAATTTAAGGGTTATTAATTTTACAACTTGTGGTAGATTAGAAGTTTTGAATTAGTGGATCTAAAAGGTGAAATTCCTGAGAAGTGCTAGGAGGTGGTAGAGGAGAGAATAGTAGAAACAGTGGAAGTGCAAGTGTTGAAACAAAATATCCCTAATACTTCAATTACCCTGTCTGAGTACAGTCACTATGCCAATGCTGTGTATCAAAATTAATATTGATGTTATGGGACTCATTTAAAAACCCAAATTTGTTGAAGTGCATTTAATCTAAGATGATACATACACACCATGTGTTTCTGGAGGAATTATGTTTAAATTGCTAGTATTTGTAAAGAAGAATTTTCTTTAGGCGCTAATATCATTTATCTAGAAAAGTTCTCTGAGGATGCTAGAGGGGTGAGGCGGAAGTGGGTGGGTGGGTGAGTGGGTGGGAGAGCACCCTTTTAGAGGCATAGGGGAGGGATATGGAGTAGGGGATTCGTGAAGGGGTGACCAGGATGGGGGATAACATTTGAAATGTAAACAAATAAAATGATTACTAAATAAAAACAAAAAAGAAAAGTTCTCGCTATATAAATTGTTGCACCAATCACAAGATTTAACTATGCCTATTTTCTTATAATTTGCCCAGATTTGTCTATCTACTGATTTTTTAAAAGAAGTAAATTAAAAAGTACATTATATAGAAGAAAGATCAAATGATAAATTATTATTTCATTTTAGGTTCTTTTTACAGAGGAAGATGTGAAATTCTACCTTGCAGAATTGGCCCTAGCTTTGGATCATCTGCATCGATTAGGAATTGTGTATAGAGACCTGAAGCCAGAGAAGTAAAGCTTTATTCTCCATCTGTATCCAAGCTCTATATTGACTTTAAAGATTTTAATATATTGGTTTACTGTGTGTGCTTCTATGTGTAGTTATGTATATGCATATGCTATGGCGTATTTATGGAGGCCAGAGAACAACTTGTAGGAGTCAGTTCTCTCCTTCTATTATGTGGGCCCCGGCTATCAAATGCAATTTGTCAATCTTAATGGCGAGTGCCTTAGCTGCCTAGCCATCCTGCCGCCCTACCCATCTATACTATATAACATATGTGTGTGTGTGTGTCTATATATGTGTGTGTGTATATCATTTCTTGAACTGAAATATATTCAGACATCATTAAGTTTTTATCAGTTATATGAAAATCATTTATATGAATGATACAGTTACATAAAGTTTACTTATACAGAATAATCTTGATAATATACTGTAGTTTTAAATTAATAATTGAAAATTTTTCAGTGTGTCACATAGTGCCTAATTTTATATTTATGCTTTTATGTATTTTGTTTCATAATATTGAATATGAATTTTGATTTACAGCATCTTGCTTGATGAAATAGGACATATCAAGTTAACAGGTATGTAAGTTTTCTTATATACTACTAAGCCCATATGAAATTATTTCTTATCATTCTAGTCCATATTTTTCTATGCCTGCTATCATTTTTTAGCCTTCATTTGTTTTTCTGTAGTTAGTGGACCAAGATTAATTTAAAGGTTACATAGTTTCAATGTATTCTGAGTACATTTAAAAAATCTACAGTAGAGGCACTGTCCTAATTTAAAAGTATTTTAGGTAGAAATAGTAGATTTTAGTTTTATTCTAATTAACTAAGTATGTGTTACATCTGGAAAAAAATCAGTCACCTCCTTCTCCCTCCCCCTAACCTGTCAGCTGTCTGTTGTTCTACATCCTCATATTTGTTTTCTTTTGACAGTGGCCTATAACCTAGTTTTCTCGGACCGTTCAATCTTTGCACTTGTAAGCATATTTCTGTACAATAGATCAAGACTGGAAGTGACCTTAATATTTTAAAGACATTAATAAATAAACAAGCTATGTGTAATTTCCATGTAGCAGGCTACTGAGCAATTAAATGATAGAATCATTAATTTCTCAATAATTTGGGTAGATGACAAGGACATTTTACTGACTGGATTAATCTCAAAAAACTACATATGATTTCAGGACATTGTAAATTCTATATTTAAGTTTTAGAAAGCTATAATCAAAGAACTGAAGAGGTGTTTTTTTACAGAGATGTTTGGACTGGTACAGTTTTTAAGTCACTCTAAATTAAGGGATATAATATATCAATGTAAAAATAAAGGATCAAATTGTTTACCTTGTAAACTGAAGTAAATGTATCAGCAAAAGCCTACATACATTCAAATACTTCAAATATTTCTTATTCTATTTCTTTCATAGATAGATTTTGAGACAGGAAGTTGTAATATTCCTTCCTTTGTCTTCTAACTGCTGTAATTATAGGCATACCTGGGCTTTTTTCCTCTTCTGTAGACCACTGACCTAATTCTCAAGACTATCTCTTAATATATTTTATTTTCAATGTAATATTTTAAATATCTTAAGAGAATGGATATAGTATATTAATATTAAAAATTGTACTTAAAGGCACAACACAGATGTATTCTGCATGCTATTTTCTAAATTAAAACATTGAACATGGTTTGAAAATCAGTTTTGAAAGAGTCTGAATTAATTAACTAAAGAGAATAATGTTGGGCTTATTTTTTCATTTTCATTTTTAAAATCAGGAGTAATTTGCATACTGTAAAGCTCATTATTCTGATCCTTATGATGATAGACTTATTTCTAATTTCCTATTTTACAGGGGGGAGGAAGTAATTTTGATATCCTATAACATTCAATTTAAGTATACATTTTAAAATCGCTACAAAAGAATTTGAAGATTCCTAACATGAAAAGTGTTTGAGGAAATGAAAATGCTGATTACTGTAATTTAATCATTGCTTACTACATACTATCAAATTTACTACCATAACCTGTCAATAAATATTTTATGGCAATTAAAAATTTAAAGGAAATGAAATTTTAAAAAGAAATTCAATATGAAGTGATTACAATGCATGGAGGAACCTTAAACACCTGTTGCTAAATTGAAAGGAACCCTGGGAAAGATCACACCCCATGTTTCCAACACGGCCCACTGAGGAAGCAGAGCTTCTGGGGAAGTAGAAAAGACCCATGTTCTCCATGGAGTGAGGGAGTAGGGAGTAGAGACGATGACTAGGTGGAGCATAGGATTTTCCGGATAATTCAATTGCTGTCAATGACATACCTCTAGAAGTTAGATGCCATCATTTATCTTGATTATATTAGTGTACAGATACAGTCATGAGACAAAATCCAGTGGTAATTTATATAAAGGAAGGGATGAAACACTATACAGTAAGAAATTTATATCACAATTCTTGGATAGTACCACTAAAACTACTAAGATCCCCAAGTTCTCCTATTGTTAGTCTTCCATAGACTTTAGGCTAACTGCCAACCCCTTTCCTTTCCTGTTCCTACAGTTTTGTTTTCCTCAGGGTGATGTAAATGTGCACACACAGTATAGAGCTCCTAAGTCTAGCTTCATTTGTCTTAGGATAGTGCATTTGAAATGCGTCCATACTGTTATATGTATTACTGGTTTGTTTTCACTTTAATTATTTACTAGCATTTTCAAATTGGAATTTATGGTGGTATCTTGGTATTTTTATCTTTTCCATTTAAGGGATACTTTTTGATGTTTTGGGTAATGATTAATAAAATTATATTAAGCATTAATGAAGGGGTTTTGGACTGAATGTAATGTTTAATTTACTTCTGTAAATTGCCAAGAACATCATTACTTACTTCTATGGTAAATACATATTTAATAAGAATCTTCCAGATTATTTTCCAAAGTGATTGCACATTTTCCAAACCTATTGAATGTCCAATAGTCATTTTAGCTATTCTAATAAGCATGCATCTCAACATGTTTTTTTCCTTTTCTTAGTGACTGATGATACTGCCATTTTTCACATATTTATGTCTTTACAAAGTGTTTGTTCAGATCTCTTGAACACTTGTAAAACCTGGATTGTTTCCTTGCCAACCTTTAATTTTTATGCTCTAAATACAGACATATCATTAGATAATGATAATGATATAGATTAGATAATGATAAAGATATTTTTCTGGTCTTGTTTCTTATTTTATTAATATATCTTTAAAACCTATTAGTTCTTTGAGAACTTCATTTGTTTTATTTTTATCATATTCACCCTCTTCCCCCAACTTTCCCTGGGTCCATGCACCCATCCCTACATAATCAATTTTATCCCCTTTCTAAAAATATATCCTTCAAGACTAATTTGTGCTGAACAAATAAAATTCTTGGATGTGTTATTTTCCACTGGAGAGTGGTTAACTTGCTAGGGGCTACACGTTTTTTTAAAATTTAATTAATTTTTTACTTAATCACTGTACATTGCCCACCTTCCCAGTCACCCCTCCCATAATCCTTCTACCTCCTTCTCTTCTGAGAGGGTAGGAGTCCCGTTGGGTAGCTCCCACCCTGGCATATCAATTCTCTATGAGGGTAGGTGCTTCCTCTCCTGCTGAGGCCAGACAAGGCAGCCCAGATAGAAGAACATAACCCACAGACAGGATTTTGAGATAGCTCCTACTCCAGTTATTCAGGACCCACATGACGACCAAGCTGCATATCTGCTATATTTGTGTGGGGAGGCCTAGATCCAAGGGGCTACATTCTTAAAGAAGGCTGTGTTCACCTCTCCGAGCAATTAACAATTGCAAATATCTCTAGTTATCATTTAAGCACAAGATTTTTTTTTTATTTTGGTAATACTATGTATTAAATTTTTCTTCTATGGATTATACTTTTGATGTAATACCCAAAAAATCTTTGTCTAACACAGAATCAGAAGATTTTATTCCTTATTTTCTTTTGTAGTTTTAACTTTTGTATATAATTCTGTGCTGCAGTTTCAGTTAATATTTGGTTATAATATGAGTATAATGTGTTTTTTATATTTATATCTAAATTTGTTCTGGCACTGTTTGTTGAAATGATGGTCCTTCCTCAGTGAAATTGCTTTTTATTTTCATTAGAAATGAAGTCACTTCTTTTATATGTTAGATAAATATGACCTAAATCACATATTTAAAAAAAAGCTAGGACTTAGAGAAAAAAATGGAATCACCACCACAATATTTACTCAGATTCACATAAGTAAAAAGTAAATGTACAAACACTGTTTTACATGCTTCAACAATTGAGTACACAAAACTGCAGGAAACATGGTGCCTTACCTTGAGAAAGAGCTAAAGTTTGCTTGTAGATAGAGATGTGAGAAAATTTTCAGTTTGTAAGTTATAGTAAAGAATGGTGGGAAACATTCTTTCATCAGGTAGACAAAAGCGACTTGTACTAAACATCATGAGCTAAAGTAGTTGGCATATGTTTATACTTTCTGTCTTCTACTAATCTTCTATTATACAATTAGCCAAGGTGAAATCCATGTTGTACTCAGATTGCTTTCTCATATACAAACTTCATTGGATTTGATTTGTGTTTTGAAATAAGATCATAGGAGAACTATATTTTGATATATTAATTTTATACTGTTCCATTGAAATATGTATATATGTGTCCAGCCTTTTTCTATATTTGACTATATTTATTATTATAGCTATCTAGTAAATATTTAAGGCAATATACGGTTATTCAAGTTTTCTTATTTTTTAAAATTATTTTCAGTATAGTTTTCATGTTCTTTCATATATATTTTAGAATCAGGTTGTTGAGTTCTCCTAAAGAAATTTATCTAGAAATCGTACTGACATTTCTATGATTCTATGGGTCTCTGTTAGAAGAATTAACAAATTAGCAACATCACATTACCCAGTGGCTAAGCACGCTCTCCATTTCTTTCTTTCTTTCATCAGTGTCTCTAGCTTTCAACATCCATATCTTATGTATGCTGATAGGTCCTTGCAGAGTGTTTAGTGACACTATAAGTGCTACTCTTTAAATTGAAATTTTCATTTTTCTATTACTATGATGGAAAAGATTGATTTTATATTGATACTGTTCTCAGAAGGTTGTAGACAAAAATACAAGTTTGCCCATGCATACTGTGCTTTTGTCATATTTTTTAAAATATAAATTGCTACATCTGTTTCTACTTAATATATATAATAAATGTGGTTAAATTTTTCATCCCTCAAAATTGGTATAGACCTGATAAAATGTATTGTGTGGGAGAGGATTGGCTGAACAGTTCTTAAACACTGTTAAAGAGCTTCATCTAGAGAATATAGATTGATTTCTGTCATTTTGTCAAATTAGCTACCTCAAGAGTAATTTAGGCTAATGTAAATTGTTTTAATTCATTATTTTATTTTTCCTATTTCCTGAGATTTTCAGCTACTTTTTTTTTTTTACTAAAACTTACAGATTTTGGGCTTAGCAAAGAGTCAGTGGATCAAGAAAAGAAGGCCTACTCATTTTGTGGTACTGTAGAATATATGGCCCCTGAAGTAGTAAATAGACGAGGCCATTCTCAGAGTGCTGACTGGTGGTCATATGGTGTACTTATGGTAAGTTGTATTATTTTCCTTAATTATGTCAATACATGGTTAATACTATTGAGGATTTTATTTTTTAGTTTTAGGGTCAGCTCAAGAAAGGTTTCTTCCGATAATTCATAACTAATGTTTGCACTGTGGTGATTAGCAAGCAACTAAACAAGGGCTAAGCTTTTAATGTCCTTTTAATGTTGCTGCTGAGGTCAATGTCAAGACTTTTATATAAGCTGTATTCATATCTGAAATTTAGAAGAGTTTTAGGTGAGTCTTAGTTTAAACCATCACCTATATGCTATATTATTAGGTATCACAGAGTATATTACCTTCATCATATTTGTCCAATCATTTCACACCTACCCTAGCTGTTGTGTCTTGTAATTTTTTTTATCTCAGTAACTACTGTAGTGGCATTTATATAAATACTAAATACAGGTGATGGGTGGTTATTGAATCCCAGCAGTTTTCCTTTAAAATCTAATTATCCATTTTCCCCACATATCATGGAAAATTACATGACACTTGGGGAATGTATTTCGGAAAGGCAGTTGTTAATTAAATTAAATTACAATTGCCAATACATTATAGCATTTTCCCTAGTTAGCAAACACATAAACTAAGGCTGGAGAAACAATTTAAATAGCTAAGAAAACTATCCAAAAGTACCTTAAAGTTTGAGGAAGATTCATTTAAAAGTCAATGTAGATTGAAGAGGTAGAACTTAAGCTCTGAAAGATCCATAAAATTTCACAGTTTGTCAAGAAAACTGACTATTGTGATCATATTTGCAAATTTTTGGGAAACCAGTTTGATTATAGAAGTCAAGAACAAGGACAAAAATGGAGGAAGTGCAGCTATAAGCCTATAAACTTTTCCATGTCATTCTTTTGGTATTTTTAAGCTATTATAGTCTAAATCGGGATGGTGAAGAAAGGTTATGTTTTAGGAAGATTAACCTTCACATTGTTACATAAATGGATGGAAATTAGAGGGATAAAATCTATAGAAACAGGAAAAAACTTTCAAGATTGTCAGAAGATTAGAGTTTACAAAGAAAGAGGAAAATTTGAAGGAATTTCAGATAACATATGATTAACCTTAGTAGCTGATTAAATGACAGAGAAAATGGCAGAGATGGTTTAAAGATAAAGATACCTCTAAAATATATGAACTTAGAGGTATGAAAGATAGCAGATTAATGCAAAAGCTATACTGGTCAAAATACTAATGGCAACCGGTAGGGAAATAACGCACTGACCTGTAGCACAGGCACAGACAGCAACGTAGTGGAAAGAAGGAGAGTAATGAAAGAACTGGAATCCTTTGCAGACTTCATAAAAAGATTACGCAACACGGGGGGAGGGGTAACACCTACCACAGTTTCTTTGTAAGGAGGTAGGATTCTTAGATGCAATCCCTCCATTTTTTGTGTGTCTACTATCATACAAACTATTACTATAGATTTGGGTGAGAAAAATAATGCTTAAGAGAGGATGAGGTTGAAGCAGCCTATTTGATATTATCATGGTACAAGAGATTAGTGCATAAGGTAATTAATGTTAGGAGTTGAGCTTAAATGAGCACAGGACTGAAAGCAAATCCAGTAGTCAATCTTATTTTGAAATATAATTATTAGTAGTATAGTTTTTGTGTGTATGTACATTAGCTTGTTCATGTGTGTATGTGGGGAGGGGGAGAGCAGATGTGAAGTTGACAACTTGAAGTTGAATTTTACTTTATTTTTGAGAGACGCCTCTTATTGCACCTGGAGCTCAAACAATTTAGCTAGACTGACTAGCAAGCTCCAGAGGCACAATTTGAGAGCCACTTGTTTCTTTTCTGTTCCCACAGTACTGTGGTTAAGCATGCATGTCATATCCAGATTTTATCCAAACTGTGTAACAAATACCTTACCCACTAAACCACTTCCCCAGCCCTCCTATAGAGATTTAATGAACTAGTAAGATTTTTAATTTAGGACTTCTTCCCTTTCTCCCTCTCTCCCTCTTTTCCTCCCTCTCTTCTACCATCCTTTTTCCATCCCTTTCTTTTCTTCCTTCCTTCCTTCCTTCCTTCCTTCCTTCCTTCCTTCCTTCCTTCCTTCCTTCCTTCCTTCCTTCCACCCTCTCTCCCTCCCTCCCTCCCTCCCTCCCTCTCTCCCTCTCCCCCTCTCCCCCTCCCTTCCTCCCTTCCTCCCTTCCTCCCTTCCTTCCTTCCTTCCTTCCTTCCTTCCTTCCTTCCTTCCTTCCTTCCTTCCTTCCTTCCTTCCTTTCTTTCTTTCTTTTTTCTTTTCTTTTTTTTAGTTACTAAGCACTTAACTTAGGACAAACTAGAGAAGTGTTCTACCATACAGCAGAATTCGGACACTTAGACTTAGTCTTTTAAAAATAATGGTACACATTATTTTATCTTGTCATTCTCAGGTAAATCCCTATTCTGTTTTCTTTATTCTATGTGCAAATGTTTCCATTTTCTTTTGCAGAGGTATTATCGTACACATGAATATATGTGTTCCATTATTTTTAAAGGCCTTATATATGCTAACAACTTGTTCTACCACTGAGCTGTGTCCCAAAGCCTGTTAAAAAAATACTTTAGAGTCAGCTTCTACTAAGATATCCAACAGTTCTTAAACTGACTTTGTAGCTCAGACAGACATTGAACATGTAATTCTTTGGCTTTATATTTCTAGAATAAATGAAATTACAGGAATGTACTACCACCCCTAGCCTTACTTCTAATTTGGGGTTTCTGTTTCTTAATTTTATTTTTTATTTTTGTCTTCTTTTTAGAAGGGATTTTAGAATGGTTACTTTTCAATTTTTTCTTGGTATGTGTAAATGCCAGATATACTTTAGTGTATATATTTTTCCCCTTATTGTTAACTTGCCTTAAATGTATATCTTTGTTTATAAGATGATTTATTTTCAGATTACATTTAGTTTGAGAAGTTGGACATGTCAGAAATAAAGTAAAACTGGTTGGTTTCATCTGCTGCAGTTCAACTCTGTCGAACTCTACCCAGAGATATACATAGCAATCTTCTTTAAGTGACCTAATTTCTGGTTGTCTTTAAAACCATTATCAACTGAATTCTGCATGATTTAATAATCATGTACCATAAGTCTTGTCAAATTTAATTATATGTTCTAAGTTGTAATAAATTATGGTTTTTTTTATTTTATTTTTTTCTAGTTTGAAATGCTTACTGGCACTTTGCCATTTCAAGGGAAAGACAGAAATGAGACTATGAATATGATACTGAAGTAAGTAGAAAGTAGAAACACTATTGTTCTATTTAGGGGAGAAATTCTTGCTTCTAGTATTGAAATCTTAATGTGGTTTTCGATAAAGACTTAAACTGTTTTGACTATCTTTTTCTCTTCTTCTAACATATAGGGGACTTATTACAACTTTTAAATTCACTTTGAGATTTATTGGCTTATATTGTCTAGATTTAAGTGAAAATTTCTCCATTGTTTTTCAGAGCAAAACTTGGAATGCCCCAATTCCTTAGTGCTGAAGCACAAAGTCTTTTAAGGATGCTATTCAAAAGGAATCCAACAAATAGATTGGGTACTTTTTATCTTCTTTAACCTTTATAACAATATACTACATATACTAGTTAAATAACTGTGCCTTTTTATCTTCCAGTTTAAATTCATTTATGGTTGTTGCTTATTTATGCTTTGTATTATGAATTTTTAGTATTCTACATAAAATATTTTTATGATTAAATCTGGAATAGTCTAGTTAATGAAAAGGGTTGTTGAACATATAGTTTATGTACAATATAGGGTTCACTTTTGAAAAGCATGCACAGTTTATCTGTATTGATAATCCTTTTATATATTTGAGAGTGATTAATTGTTTTCTCTTAATATACTTGAAAGTTATATTGGCACAACTCAATGTTTAACCAATTTTCAAGAACCTTTTCCTAGATCCTGATGTTATCCTATGGTCTATGCCCTTGTGTTAAACTTATAGTCTATTTGCCCTTTGTAGATTTAACCTAGAGTATGAATATGAAATATAAGTTGAATTTTGAAAAAAATTAAGTTAATATTATAGTAAAAAGAAATTTTATTTGTTAGGAGGCATTTTAGTATTTGGTATTCATCTTGTTTTATACAGTTCAGTTTATTCATCAGTTTTTTATTAATAGTAGATAAAGGAAAAATTAATATAATACCAGGCAAGAAATCATAGATATTTCACTGTAAGGAATCTAGGGACAATGTGTAGTCATATTATATCTAATACTTAAAAGTCAACTAGCAAGATTAGAAATTAAAATGTAAATTAACATTAAAATTTAAGCCATTAAAATTTATTTCCATATTATAGGATCAGAAGGAGTTGAAGAAGTCAAAAGACATGCTTTTTTTGCTTCCATTGACTGGAATGTAAGTTGAATATTAGCTTGTTGGTAAATAAATGGTATTGAAATGGGCAAAACTCTTTAGAATCAAGGGTGATATAGAACATAATCCATTTACTTTATTTTAAGTCTGGCATTTTTGCTTATAGCATGGCAATACTTTGAAGTAGTAGGTATATTAGAATGGTAACTTTTGCTTGTCAGTTGTAACTGTTAAATAAGATTAATGCTGTACTCTAGATGGGAGGAGGAGGAGGAAGGGAAAAATGGGTGGGGCTGTAAGAGATTCTTCTAGGTTATAATAATAAACCCAGGTATTATTAAGTTTAGATTGTTCATTGGTATATATATTAGAACAAATTAAATTTAAGGAAAAACTATATGAGTACTATCTTAAAATTGGGGCTAATATTAAATAAAAACTTTGAGAAATTCTGTTATAAAGGTTTTACTTTATAGACCTAGCTTGATAAGCATAGGCATTGCAGGTATTATTTTTGTTACTTGTTTCAACCATTAGTTTCATATTTTCCAAACTCTTGTTTTTTTCCCTTCTCTCAATTCATGAGTTGTTGAAATGTAGGATGCTTGATTACCTTGTATTTACATACTTTATAAAATTTTTTTTACTGGTTTCCAGTTTATTGTACTATAATAAAAAGTATACTTGATATGTTTTTAGTGCTTCCAAATTCATTGAGAATTGTTTTGTTGTTTATCTTGGAAAAGGTTCAGAGGGCTTCTGAGAAACTATTAAGTGGAATTTTTGGTAGATATACATTTGGTCCATTTGGTATAGGGAATATTTTAACCTTTTTGTCTTTGCTGGTTGAGTGTTAATCTTCCTGCCTATTATTGCAGTTGAGCCTTTGTCTCTGTTTAGATCAACTAGTGTTCCTATAAATGTTTAATATTTGGTATTGTGTACATTTAGATGTTTCTGTTTCTCCTGCTGACTTGACCTCTTTCTCATTATATAATGACTTATTTGTTTTTAATGTTAATGACTTTAACTCAATTTTATCTGATGTATGGCCACTCACACTTTATTTTAAATTCAATTGGTATGGACTTGACTGTCACTCTATGCAGGTTGTTAATGGTGAAATGGATTTGTTGGAAACAGCATGCAGTTTTCCTTCCTGCCTTTCTCCCCAATGAGTCTTTCTTTTGTATCACTAAAATCAGGCACTATGGTCACTAGTTTGATTTCCTTAACTCTGTAGAAACTAATTTGATAAGCGAATGTTTGTTCTACTTGGTGTGTTTATGGACACAGGTTGTCAGAGCATCTTATTCACCCACAATGTAGCTTACCCATCTGTGCTTTTTAAACACACACCATTTAGGAACTTATATTATTAAGTAAAAAGAGCATATTTAATGTATCTTATATGAAAATAAACTATTTTAGATGAAGTATTCATAAAAACAATCTATTGGTTTTGTTAGTTATTTCAGAATGGCCAGTTACATTGTGATATGCTTTGGATGCTCATAGCTCTAGGGAGAATTTATTTTGATATTCAGAACTAAGCATCTTTATTCCTTTATATTACAAGCTATAACATTACTATATGATGTCATATATGTTCTCTTGATTCATTAGACTTGGGCATTACATCTGAGATCTAGGACTTGGGTAACAATTGTCTGAAACCTATGTATATATTTCTAATCTGATAGATTTTCAATTTTATGTGACACTTTTGCTTATCAAGTACGGGTTGCATATCCCAAAAGTTTAAGATTTTTTGGGTTTTGGATTTTTGTGTGTGTGTGGGTATGTATGAGTGCGTATATATACGTGGTAGGAAGTGAATAAATTTGAGGATAGAACCCAAGTAATATGAAATGCTTTGTGTTTAATATATACCTTATTCATATAGTTTGAAGATAACTTCATATGATATATTTGGTGTGTCTTTGTTTTGGCTATAACTTCTACACTTATACTATCATGTTCTTTCTAAATGTTTTAGATGTTAGACCATTTGAATTTTAGATGATGTATTAGGAATGCCCAACATGTATTAATAATATTCAAAATGTTAAATGATTTTTCACTACTCCATTATCTCTAGAAATTATATAAAAGAGAAGTTCAGCCTCCTTTCAGACCTGCTTCTGGAAAACCAGATGATACTTTTTGTTTTGATCCTGAATTTACTGCCAAAACACCTAAAGGTAATACATATTTGTTTATAATTAAGGCTTTTTCTAGTAATTACTAAATAAATTAAACTTCTTCAGTAAAATTTTTAAAACTGTACAAAATTAGTTTGAGTGTTGTGACAATGTGGATTCTATGTATAGGATTGCTACGATCTGTAATTAGGAAATGTAGACGCATGGGGAAGGGCGCTTTGTTTCGCAAATTTCTTGATAAGCTGATGACTTTCTGGATAGTGGTACAAGGTAAGACATGAGAGCAACCCCTCAGTTTAGAATTTGATCTAATTGACCTTTAGTGACAACATTTTCATATGTTCCTTCAAGAAATATTTAATCCCAACTATGTGTTGGATAGTGAGAATTTAGCAGTTAAGAAATAAAAATTATTGAGCATATAACACACAGGTCTACAAAGAGTGGAGAGAAAGTATGAGCCATACTTATAGTATGCCAGGCTGTGATATTTAATGGTTTCCTATATATTAAAACACCCTGCTGATATTGTAATCATAAAATTCTCTGCAATTCTAGTAAAATATAACTGTTTAAATATTAGATTCTCCTGGTTTGCCAGCTAGTGCAAATGCTCACCAGCTCTTCAAAGGATTCAGTTTTGTTGCGACTTCTATCGCAGAAGAATATAAAATCACTCCTGTTACAAGTTCAAATGTATTACCAATTGTTCAGGTAAGTTCTGCATCATCACAATGTCCAGTTTCAGAATAAGTATTTATTTCACCTATTAATAATGGTTGTTTAGTAGTTATTAAAAATAATTTTTAATGACTTCATTTTCTTCTCAGTATAATTGAGTTAAAGATCTTTATATTTGTTATATGTCTTTTTGGCAAAAAATTGATGGGGGGAGTTATAAATTAGTCAGTTTATCATATTGTTTTGATGTTTTTGTTATTTTTGTCTTTTTTTTTTTTTTTGGAGCCGAGGACTGAGCCCAAAAGTGCTCTACCACCGAGCTAAATCCCCAACCCCATGTTTTAGGAAGCCTACAGTATAGAGAATTTTTTCAAAATTTATATAAGCAATTTTTAAATATTGGTAAAGTTTCTAGATTTTTTTTTTTTAATTTTAACTTTTAAGGTATGTGATTATTTAGGACAAAAATGGAGAAAGTATAAAATTACTTCAGTTTCATTAGTGTTTATTTTTCAATAAACAGATAAATGGAAATGCTGCTCAATTTAGTGAAGCTTATGAACTGAAAGAGGATATTGGTATTGGTTCTTATTCTGTTTGCAAGCGATGCGTACATTCAGCTTCCAACGTGGAATTTGCTGTCAAGGTATTGTTTTTGAACCTTGTTTTTTGTTGGACATAATTTGTATTATACATTAGTTCATACACAGGTTTACTAAAACAAGGAGATATAAGATGATGAGAAACATGTTTGTGATTTAATGTTTTATTTTCAACTTCTTTGCAAGGCTTCATTTTGACAAAACAGCATTATTTTGTTATTTTTTTGTTTTCTGAATAATCTTTAGTATGTTAAGATTGAACAACTGTAAAAATTACTTATCATTTAGTATAATCTCAGTTAAAGTTTTTGTTAAGTTTCCATTGTAGGGAATTTTTAAATGTTAAAACAATTAGAGAATGATGTTCTTAAATTCTTAAGTATTTCTTAATAGTTTAACCTGATTGAAAGTTGACATGGTGGCATGTGCATGTAATTTGAGTACAGGACTTGTCATATATTTGAGGATGGACTGGGCTATGTAATGAGTTCTACAACACCTTGGGCCAAATTCTACAATCCATCTCAAAACAATAACAACAAAATGCTAGAGATAGATAGATATAAATGGGAAATCTTTCTTTCTACTTAGATAAAGAAAATCAGTTGATTGTTTTTGAAAATTTTGTCCTTTTGTTTCTTAGATCATTGATAAAAATAAGAGAGACCCCTCAGAAGAAATTGAAATTCTGATGCGCTATGGACAACATCCCAACATTATCTCTTTAAAGGAGGTAAGTATTTCAAAATCTGTCAACTAAGTTAACGAAGTTATGGACTAGACCTTTAAAGCTGTGCCCTCAAAGCTCAGTTTGTTGCTTTTCTTCTCCAGTAACTCTTCTTAAGGATTTCAGTAAGGGACGATGACTGTTGATAAAAGAATATCTTACTAATCTGAATATATTCTGAATAGTTAACTCAGCAATATTGCAACTAGAAACATTTTTCTTTCTCCTATAAACATAAAGGAAATTGATTCTGGAAAATTTCCTTTCTTGATTATAGAGAATAGACTGTAGAATCATGGATCATTCCTTGAATAAAATAGTATTAGCCTATGATTGTATGAAATAAACATGTTAACACGTACATTGATGTGTATTAGTGAGTGATGACTTTTACATTAGAAAATAGGCTCATTTTGGTAAATATTGAAAATATTAACCATCATTTTGATCAATGTGTTTCAGGTAATATGATATAATTTGATTTATTATATTTAAACAGTAGTTTGTGTGTATATATGTAAGTCTGTGTGTATGTGTGTACTTATATGCATATATAAAAATATGTCCCATACCGAGTACAAATGGTTTTATCTATTTCTTATAATGCATTATTTGAATTCAACATTTGCTTATGATACCATACTCATCAATGAACTAATAAATGCTGTGTTTTCTATCACAAATATGATTACTACTGAAGAAGTACTTGTAATATAATGAAAATATAATATACGTGATAATTGAAAGGCACAGAATTCTACACTTTTATTTATGTGGTTTGATAGAACTCTAACCTTCAACTTCAAAAACAAGATATTATCAAACTCCATGTTTGATGTGAACTTACAGAACTGCATACCTGATCATTTATCCAATTCATCCTGTAGTACGGTCTGCAAGAAAGAAGGTATATGTGCACTTTGATTCTAGAAGTTGTGCTAACAAAGCAAAGTGAATGTAACTTACAGAAATTAGGATAATGATTATAAGTAGTAAAACTTTAAAACACATTCCTTTTTAGGTCTTTGATGATGGGAAATATGTTTACCTTGTTACGGATTTGATGAAAGGAGGAGAACTTCTGGATCGTATTCTCAAAAAGAAATGTTTCTCAGAGCAGGAAGCTAGTAATGTGCTGTATGTAATAACCAAGACAGTTGAATGCCTTCATTCTCAAGGAGTAAGTTATAGTTGTATTCTTGCTTCAATTATGGGACCTGTATTACGTTTTGTAATATTTTTTATAGAGGAAATCCTAATAAAACTCAATGTTCTAGTGAAGTTTATAGAAAGTAGTGTGAGCTATGTATACCTAAACTTGATCTTGAAATTATCAAGCCTAATCAAGCTTTGAAGTCAAACATTTAAAAAAGTCCAAGCCAGGCATGGTGGCTTGCACCTGTAATTTCAGTACATGGGTGACCAAGGCAAAAAGATTGATAAAACTTGAAAATAGCCTAAGTTACATAGTGAGTTCCAGGCAAGTATAGACTTCGAAAATCTAACAAGAAAAAAAATATTCACAACATATCAAAAATTATTAGAATTATTTTATTTATTGTTAATTCTAAAAGGCTATATATTGACTCACCAACTGTCCTAAATATGGCAGTAAGTTTTCATTCTAAACGTGTGAAATATCAATATGTTAAATTTTATGGAGAACACTTGTTTGTTTTTGTCATCTCATATATAAGACAGATGAATTGAATAAAAATATCGACTTATTCTCATATATGTATCTCTTCTTTAAAATTAGGCAATAATTTAGATTATTTATTATTTTAGATTGAATCATTTGTGGCTGAACAATACCTATGAAATATAAAGAATGAAAATTGCAATTCAGAATTGATACAGTAGAAATTCTATATAAGCCCTGCCTTTAAAATAAAGTAACAATGTTGTGGTGACCCAGGAATAAGACTACAGTAGAGTCTTCTGTTCTGCAGAGTCATTCTGTTATAATTTAATCCATTGAATCTCTTTGCAAACACCAAAAAGGATAACCAGAATTTTTTCATAAGGCATCATAAACCAGAAATTTTGCCTCTACAATATGATAAACTTCTATTGTTTGATTTGTCTCTTTATAAATCTTGTTTTTAGACAACTTAAATAACAGACATTTTGAACACTTATACATGGCAGGCATTGTAAGAAAAAAGAATTACAGATTCAAATACTAAGGAAGATTTTGTCCTTACCTGTAAAGAGCATACATTGTGCACTGATAAGAAAAGGTTATGAATATACCAGAACTAGTTCGCCAAACAAGTAATTTTCAGTTCAAACTCAGCAAATATTACCACTTTAACAAAATTATAACCACTGGAGAATAGTAACAGAATATAAGTATCTTCATAGCTTAATATCACCATAGGACGCAATCCTTCTGTATGCTAGAACTAGATCGAATCGCTAGTGGAAGCAGAATCATCACATGAAGAATGTCAACAGTTTTACCAGTTCATTCCAGCTTTCTTCATTGTTTCTGTTTTTCTACTGAGTTTTCATTTTTTTTTTTCTTGAGAGTTTTGTGCATTGTAAACACATTTTCTTTTATTTCTTTGAGATTATATATTATAACCACTTAAAATCCAGTACATTCTAACTTGATTCATCTGAGAATCAGATTATTTTTTTTCCTTTTGGTTGTGTTCAACTTGTCTTGTTTATGTAAGTCAGATGGTTGGGATTGTGTCCTATGGTGATAAAAAGCCATGAAGATATTTATATTCTGTGTAATTTAGTTATACAAATATAATGCCGTTTTCTTTTATGTTCAAGGTCGTTCATCGTGATCTTAAGCCCAGTAATATTTTGTACATGGATGAATCAGCCCATCCAGATTCAATCAAGATCTGTGATTTTGGGTTTGCAAAACAGCTTCGAGGAGAAAATGGACTTCTGTTAACTCCGTGCTACACTGCAAACTTTGTAGCACCTGAGGTATCTTTGACTATTACTGTTGACCTTTCCTTGTTTTCCTTAGATTATATCTTTATGGAGTCAAGAACATTGGTGAAGACAGGTAAAAGCAGAGTTGCCTTTTTTCTCAGCTAAGAAGCTCTTTTATAATTTTGAATTATAATAATTCTTAATTTAAAGAGTTAGTTACTAGCATCTAAAACAAATATACCTTATAATCAGAGTAATCTGTTCTATTAGGCTATTTACAAATATAGAAATCATATGATTTCAAAACAGGGTTTCACCATATAGCCCTGGCTGTTACTGTAGCCGGGACATACAGCAAGTCTCCTGTGTTTGTCTCCTTATAGCGGGAATTACAGGCATGTATCATCGCGCCTTGCTGAGAATCATTTATTTTATGTGATAAAGCTTTAGATTGCCTTACAAAGTGTTTTTGCTTTGTTTTTTAAATAGAAACATTGTCTTTTCCTGATAAACCATTTCTTTTTCCTGGGGGAAGAGCCAAGAAAGATGAGGCTGGAAAAGTTTAGGAATATAGATGGCACTTTTTGGATGCTTTCTGATATTAGTACCTCCTGAAGCAGTGAAGACAAAATCCGTGAAAAATCATTCAGGGATTGCACTGACTACATATATTTCTTTATAATAGTTGCTTATAAGTCAAGAATTGTTCTTAATTTGTTATAGATATTGATAACCAATGGGAATCTTGGCATATTACTCCAGATATCTATAATTCTCATTTTGAAAATTTGAATTTGCCAAACCAGAAAAATGTACTAAATAATCTGAAAGTGAATTTTTATCTCACATATGTATTTTATATTTTATCAAATAATTGATAATTTTAAGTAGATATTATATATATACTGCCTATAAATCAATATTTTAAATTAGTTATTAGGAAAATTATTTTTCTATAATGAAAATGAAAATATAGAAAAGTAAACTTTATTAATAAAAACTTTCATTTTATTTTTTTCTAAACTTTGCTTTAAAATGCTATTATTGGAGATAGACATAATGTTTGCTTTAATAAGCTCTTTATGATATGATTTGGCCTGTTACAAATTATGGTTTATTCTATACTTGAATGAAACTCAGTACAACAAATGTACAATTTTATCAAATTTTACTGGGTAGAAAACTGTTCTTTTCAAAATTGAATTTGGGACACATATTCCCCAAAGAGGTTATTTTATTTGGACTACCCTCAAGTGTATGAGATAATTCCTTCCCCTTAAATATTTCTAGCTATTTTAGACTTTGGTTTAGACTAAAACTAGACTCAATAAGGTAGAGAACAGAATATTTGAAATGTGGTATCTTTTGTTAAATATACATAGTCGCCATGAATATTATAAATTAATTTCTTTAATACAAATAACAATGAACTATTAACTGCTCATTTTAATGGTTAAATTCTTAATCTTGGCTTAAGTTTGTTTGGCTCTACTCTTTGATATTATGGCAACTTACTAGAAAAAGTTGAGGAATGAATGTGTCCCCAAAGAACACCAAAAAAATTTAAAATGAATAAACATAGTGTGTGCATGTTTAGATTAATGGTTAGGTAAACATTTTAAGATTAATGGTTAGGCAGTCATTTGAAATGAATATATCACACAGTACTATGCAATACACTGCTGCTTTTTAATTCTAACAGACTTCCATTGTAGTAAGACATTTTGTTTATTGTAATAGCAAAAGTTTTCAGGTAGGCATGTGGAGACCATTTCTCCATAGCTGGCATTTGAACTACCCTTGGGTTGTACTTGTATGTTTTGAGTACTTAGAAATATTTTATCAAGTGCTAAATACCCTGCCAAAAGTAACTATTTCTAAATTGTTATGAATTAAATACATTAGTCTTTTTTTCTAAAATTTTAGATTCTTTCAAAGTATACTATAAAACTATATACAAGATAGCCCATTTTGAAACAGAATCATAAAGATTGAATTAGCCATGCAGCTATTTTAAGAAATAACAGAAATTTATAGGGTGGTACAGAATGTGTTTAAGTATGTAGGAAATCATTTTTTTTTACATGATCAGCCATAGCATTTCGACACCTACTGCACAGCTGTGCTCTTCTTATAACTTAAAAAAGTTATGGAGATAGTGAACCACCATTTGGGTTATTTGTTTGGTTTTTTAAGCCTTGGGTTTCTGCATTTAAGCAGTCTTCCTGCCTCAGCCTCCCACGTAGGTAGGACTACTGTTGCTGCTCAAGTTGGTGACATGAACCTGGGAGAGCGGAGCCTAAAAATGAGGAGGACTATAGTTTCATACAATTGCCACCTTTATTCAGAGCATCAGACAATTTATATTCGAAGGGCTAAGCAAGGTCAAATGAGAAAAGGTCATATGAGTTTAGACTGTATACAGTCACAAGGTCAACCTGTGCTTGAGAACATCATTCTGAATCATAATGGGTAAGATGATAGTTAAGCTAAAGTAAACCCATGCTTATTTACTACATCTGCGAGGGGCATGAAAGCACATTCCAATAACAACCCATGTTATAGAGAAACATAGGTTACAAGACTTTTGCCTTGTTTCCTTGGAATTACCCTACGTACAAGTTCTCAGAATTCTCCTCATGCAGCTTCATTCATGGACCGAGTTCTGAAAAATCACCACTTCTGGAAAGGCTGTGAAAGTATAAATATGAGTAGGACAAACTGGGGAAACAAGGGGATGCTTAGATCTGTAAGGTGATGAGGAATGAGGACATACCAACATAAAAACAATGCTGTATAGCTTTAGGTTGCACACTAGGGCTTTTATAATGCAGTCTTCCATAGCCTCTCAGTTTTACATAGGTGTCCTTAATTTGTTCTAAGACAGTGTCTCATAGAACCAGTGCTGGCCTTGTCCTTGATATTTATATAGCTAAGATTGATCTTGAACTCCTGATCTTTTTGCCTCTACCTAATTGCCAGGATTGCAAGCATGCACCACCATGCATAACCACATATATTTTCCTATAAATACATTTGATTATAAATATATTATAGAAATTACAAATACATTTTAAGCAAGTTATTTATTGTATGTGTCTGATAATTAGGAAATCCAAAACTATAATATATTTTAACATTTGTAGATGAAAAGTCTGGGCTTATATTTGTGAAGCCTCCAATGTTGATGAATTAATTTTTTATATTTTGTTTCTTTAACAGTATACTTAATTTTTAAATAAAACATGCCCTCATTTTATCTTTATTAATTTTAAAACTTACATTGATTATTCTATGTGTTTGTGTGCATGAAAAGAATGCACATGCCATGGCATACATGTGGAAGTTACAGGAGTCAGGATCAAACTCAGGTCATCAGACTTGGCAGCAAGCACCTTCGCCTGCTGAGACATGTAACTGCTGACCACTAATCCGTCTATTTCTCTATGCTGTTGAAGTTCATAGAGAAATCTTACATTAATTCATAGTAAAACTATTGTTTAATTTTTATTAATATTGGCCCCCAAACAAAAGTAGTTATATAAATTATTATATATATAAACTCACTGTTCTTTTTAAGACACCAGCCTCATGTCTCAAACTATCTCGTTAGATCACAACTTTTTCTATTTTTTTTTACCAATTTTATTAGAAATTTATACCCATATTACATGGAAACAAATCATAATTGGAGTTTATAGTTGTATAATATGTAGTCCTTTTACAAAATATCCGTACACACACACACCACTAGCAAGTTATCAAGCCCAATGTGATGACTCATACCTGATGAATTTCCAGCATTTGGGAGGTTGAAGCAAAATGATTGCCACAAGTTTAAGGCCAGCAAGGACTATAATGATGAGTTCTTAGGCATGCTGGGCTATAGAAGAAAACTATCTCAAAAAAATGAGCTGATTTCATAGATAGAAAAAGCACTGGCTTTTAGTAAGGATGCTTGTTATATGATGCTGACCAGCTTTATGATTAACATTTCTCTGTTTCATCTTAGTAATTCATGATAATTGGAGTTTATAGTTGTATAATATAATATATACTTATTTTATAAAATATTCATATATATGTACAATTAATTGGAATAATTAATATCTATTTCAGAGTCAATATCAGAATTGAAAACCTCAATACTGTTTATAGTCCTATTAAGCACCTGTACATATCGCTCTTAAGTTTAGGTGTCTGTATATCTAATTTGCAGAGATGAGGAATGAACGTTCATTGAGCTGAAGATTTATATCTTTTAGGGTTATTGTTTTGGTGTGTAGTCCATATTACTTAGCTTATAGTAATGACAGTTTATGCAGTGTTTGCAAATTGGAAAATATTTTACCTTTGCCCTTCAGTGCCTAAAATAACTTAAAAATTTTATATTTTTATATTGTTAATATTTACAAAATTATTAGAATAAAATCAATATCCCGGTGTATGAAAAAATCTTAGGTATATATTAGTTATATTTTATACCACGAGTATTTTTTTCATAGGTTCTCACTCAACAGGGATATGATGCTGCCTGTGATATTTGGAGCTTAGGAGTCCTTTTGTACACAATGTTGGCTGGGTAAGATACTTACAAACCCTTGTTATTGAAACTTTACTGGAGTATCTTCATCTAGAAAATGCACAGAAAAAAATAATGCTACAGAACACTCCACTGACATTTTTAAACCTATAATTCATATTTGTAAAATGAGAAAGATACAAAAATAGAAAGGTTTTTATAAAGAATAAATGTTTAAGAATAAAAATTTTATTTTTACATTAAGCGTTTTACTTTTTAATGGAGTTTATAGGACAGTTGTATATTATCGTAGGAACTCATCCACTGAACTTGTTAATATTAAGTTAGTTATTAAAAAAGCACTTTTCTTCTGTCTCTTTCGGCAACAGATTTAGTAAGATGATTGATAACAAATATAAACACAATACTAAATAATATTAGACTAGAGAAGCATGCATATATATGTCTACCATTAATAAGATGAGGATAAGCTCAAAACAGGTACAATAACATAGACTATATTAATGTTTCTAATTTATAATTAATGAAAATGATATTTTACTCTTAATAGTAATACTTTTATTTAAAAGTGAATATTTGTGGCTGTATAAATTATTTAGTTACAAAAAAGAACGAATGGTTAACTAGTAAATATAAGACATTTAAGTGTGACATTTTAAATGTTAAATTTAACTGCTACATAAAAATAAATTATCAATTTCATAATTCATAACTGTTTATTGGCTTTGTATATAATTGCATATGTCAGGATTTTAAACATAGGCTCTTATAGACTGGTAACCTAATCCGATATAGTCAATACTACGGTTTGGGATATAATTTCTTGCTTGCTGTTTTCAAATATTTGCTTTATGACTAGACAAGAAGTTATTATATATATATATAAGTATGTGTTTGATGTTATCTAAACCTAATTGTTAGATAAAGGAATGAAAATACGACTCACAGAGCTATCTTATACTTTTAATTGGAAATCGGCCTTCCCATTCCCAAGTATAAGGAAATGGCATTTACATCTAATGAAATGTTACAAAAATGATCACTTTTTGTCGTTAACTTTTGAAATTCACCTTAAATTTATGAATTGACTTTCAACCCATAAATAATTCTATGTGCATAATTCAGTGGTGACAGGTTTTATATTTATATAAATATTAAATGCATGTGTTTTCATGGATATTAACTGAAAATTGTAATTTGTTTACACTAGTCATATTCATAATAAAATATTAATAAATAAGCTGAATTAATACATTACAAATATGTAAGAATTGAAACTTTTTCATAGTAGATATATTTCCTTGCTAACTTATGCCTGTCAGAATAGAATATTTGTGTTTTATTGTGGTCTCATTATAATACTGTATGTTTATATAAAAGCCTACCATTATTTTGCATTTATTAACTGATCAAAGAAAGCAAAGAAATAGTAAGAGTCTTAACTGCATTAAATAATTTATTAGGATTAAACTCACTGTTTGGGATATATAATTTTATATTAATAGTAGAGAGAAATATTAGGTAATGCTTTTGGCAGATTTTTATATTTTATATAGACTTAGAGTGATCACTTTTAATTATATATAAAATGTACCTTTCCTTCTTATGTTTATTGAAATTTATTTTATTAACAGCTACACTCCATTTTCCAATGGACCCAATGATACTCCTGAGGAAATACTTCTGCGCATAGGCAATGGGAGTTTCTCTTTGAGTGGTGGAATCTGGGACAATATTTCACGTGGAGCAAAGGTATAAATCATAAATATGTTCAGTTTTACTGTGTTGAGATCAAATTCTTAAAATCTAGATGTTATGTCCTAGTGTGCATTTGTTGTATGTCTTTCTTCTGTTGTCATGTCAGGGTTTGAAATGTCACTATAATTACTTTATTTTCCCTTCTCTTTCTTTTGTCCAACTCCTCCCATGGAACCCACTTTCTTCTGTTTCAAATTCATGGCCTCTTTCTTTAGTTGTTGGCAGGTGTGTGTGTGTGTGTGTGTGTGTGTGTGTGTGTGTGTGTGTGTGTGTGTATGATTCAACCCACTTAGTCTGTATATATGTTACCTGTGTGTGTATGTTTTCAGGGCTGAGCATTTAGTATTGGATAACCAATAGGTTTGTTCTTCTCTGGGGAAGAATATTTCTCTTACTCTAAGAATTCCTTTGTTGCCTGTAGTTCTTGGTGGAGGGTTATATTCTTAGGAGCTTTTTCTCTTTCCATGTTAGCATGTCTGTTGGTGTCATTCTTGTTCAGGACATATTTAGGGAGCCATGTTGCTGAGATGTTATGGGTGTTGGTTCTGTTTTACATCATATGTACCAGATGAACTTAAATAGATTCATAATGATGAATAAATAGAATAAATCGAAATTGAAAGCTTGTAAGTTGTTAATGAAGCCCTAGCTGATCTCAGACTCATAGAGATCTGATCTTTCTGCTTCTCTACCAAGTGCTAGAATTAAATCCAGACTGCCTTTTCTTCAAAACACGATCCCATTACCACTGAGAAGAGAGAAACCAGATGACAATAATTAAAAAACAAACTCATTGTTTAAATGTAGGAAAAGGCAATTAGAAATATCAAGTACAATATAATAGGTTAGATAGATAAGCAGAAGCTAGGACAGCTAGGAAACAAAATCTAGGAAGTGAAAAGTTACTGAAGTTAAAAGTGTGAATAATTAGGTGGTGAAAGATAGCGGAGCAAAGAAGGAAGAGAGGAAAGAGAAAAAGCATATTTGAGATGAAAGCATAAGAATAGTAAAAGGAAAAAAACAATAAAAGGCCAGTATTTCTCACTTCATGAAGATGTATAGTGTAGTTAACTCAGCCTTCTTATGTTTCAATTTACTTGGTATAATAGGCATTTGGGCATTTTATTGTTTTCTCTCTGGTTAGGCCAAAAAAGGCTATAAAGTATTTTGTCCTTGACTGAACTGAATCCTGGAAATGTTTTCCTCATCCAGACCAAGCAATACAGGAGTATTGGACCTGCCCTTAACCTGCTTCTGCTAGATGAACCCACAGATTTCCTAACAGTTGGATGCCCCTTTACACCAAACATGCTCTACCAGTACATGTGTGAGCATGAAAAAAAATGCTTGAGGCGGGCTATGTTTCCATCAAATATTTCCAGTGATTTGAGATTGTGTTAATCTGTCAGACTAAAGCAATATGTACTTAAGAGTCAGGTATGGAACACTGACTGTTCCTGCATGGCCTATATTCTGGTCTCTGCTAGTATTCTCCCACAGCTGGTCTCTTCCCAGAGGCCCAGTTGGAGGCCTCCAGATGCAATCAACCTCGACTTGCTTGTATGTATACTCATTACCGTATCTCCCACCTAAGCAGACCTGTATTTGTGAATTGCATCTAGATTATAACCAATTTCCTAGACCCACACTGACTCTTGGGATATTTACATGCCCAGTTATTGAAGGAGAGACTTTGGAGTTTGAAGATAATAAAAGTATGCATTTTTCTGATCTTTCTGGTCAAATGTTTTGACTGTAAAACTGCAAAGAAGGCCTGTAATTCAATGTCTGCTTGCTATGCCAGTTGCTGATCACATTTTTACTTTCTTTTTCATCCCCTCTTTCCTTCCTCCCTCCCTCCCTCCCTCCCTCCCTCCGTCCCTCCCTCCCTCCCTCCCTTCCTTCCTTCCTTCCTTCCTTCCCAGAGTTCCATATTGTGCACCTATGAAACTCACAGACTTTCTATTACCTCTTTTGCTTAAAGCTCTGCTGAAGAAGATGCTCCCCTCTCCTGTTGTGTTAGGGTCAATTTCTAAACTAAAGTTCAACATTCCTGAATTCCGACTCATCTCTGTCTGATGTTTTCTAGTACCCTCCCTTGCCTTTTCTTTCTTTCTTTTTTTTTTTTTTTTTTAATTTTTTAAAATTATTTATTTATTTTTTTTGATACTTTACATTTCCAAAGTTTCCCCCTTTCCAGGTCTCCTCTTTGGAAACCCCCTATCCCCTCCCCTTCCCCCACCTCTGTGAGGGTATTCCACCTCCCACCCACCCGCCCACCCACTCCCATATTCCCACCTTGACATTCCCCTTTACTGGGGCCTCTAACACCCTCAGGCCCAAGGCCATTCCTTCCCCTGATGGCCAACAAGGTCGTCCTCTGCCACATATGTGGTCTGAACCATGGGTCCCTCCATGTGTATTCTTTGGTTGGTGGTCCAGCCTCCAGGAGGACCTGGGGGGGGGGAGTCAGGCCAGTTGACACTGTTGCTCCCTCCATGAGGCTGCAGACTCCCTCAGCTCCTTCAGTCCCTTCTCCGACTCCTCCATCTGGGACCTCACTCTCAGTCCAACGGTTACTGTAAAGTGAAACTTGGGTATTCCGAACTTTTGGGCTAATATCCACTTATCAGTGAGTACATACCATGTTCGTTCTTTTGTGACTGAGTTACCTCGCTCAGGATGATATTTTGAAGTTCCATCCATTTGCTTGAAAATTTCATTAAGTCATTGTTTTTAATAGCTGAGTAGTACTACTTTGTGTAAATGTACCACATTTTCTGTATCCAGAAGTTAGACTCCAGAAAACCAAATAACCCCATCAAAAAATGGGGAACAGAGCTAAACAGAGAATTCTCAACTGAGGAAATTCGCAGGGCTGAGAAACACCTAAAGAAATGTTCAACTTCCCTACTCATCAGGGAAATGCAAATCAAAACAAGTCTGAGGTTCCACCTCACACCAGTCAGAAGGGCTAAGATCAAAAACTCAGGTGACAGCAGATGCTGGCGAGGATGTGGAGAAAGAGGAACACTCCTCCACTGTTGGTGGGATTGCAAGCTGGTACAACCACTCTGGAAATCAGTGTGGCGGACCCCCAGAAAAATGGACATAATGCTACCTGAGGACCCAGCTATACCACTCCTGGGCATATACCCAGAAGATGCTCCAACATGTAATAAAGACACATGTTCCACCATGTTCATAGCAGCCATATTTATAATAGCCAGAAGCTGGATTTTTTTCCTTTTTAAAACAATGTCTTGTATAGCCCAGGCTCTCCTGGAAGCTTGATATGTAGCCAAAGGTAACCTTAAACTCTTGATCTTCCTGCTTCTACCTTCCAAGGCTGGAGTATAGGTATGTCACATTTTACCAAGCTTATTTGAAATTTGTTTTTAAATGACACATAAACCATAAAATTGGTTCATATTAATGATATAACTTGTAATGCATTAATACATATATACATTGTATAATTTTAATGGAGGTTAAATATATCACCTCAAATACTTATCATACTTTAAAGTGAAACATTCAAAATCCTCTCTTCTAGGTGTTTGTTGTTATTTGTGGTCATATTTGTCTGTGGTAGCATACCAGAAATTCTTGATCCTATCCTACTGTAACTAATCAGAATTACCCATCTCCCCTCCCCAGTATATTTCCTTATGTCTCTTAACCCAGAATCAAATGAGAGTTCCTTCTTAATTTTTATGATTTATTAATTAAGTTTGTTTTATTAAAATATTCATATCTTTTATTTTCATATATTAATTGTATATGGTAGTAGGTTTCATAAGGAGATTTCATGCAAGTATGTAATATACATTGATCATATATCCCCAAACCTACTCTCTCTTGCCTTTCTCATCCTTTCTCTTCCTGGTACCTCCTTTGTTCCTCTAGACAATTTTGCATGTCTCCTTTTTAATATTAAATTTCTGTTTTAGCAAATGTATTCTATTCCAAGTTGATTATTTTGATTATCTAAAGCACTGAAATATTTTAACAGATTATATTTTTTCTTTTCTGTTTTTTTTTTTTTTAAATAGGACCAAATTCAGTGCTATTCCCAAACTTATTCTAGGCTGGCCTCTAACTTGTTACAGTCCTCCTACCTAAGCATACAGATTTGGGAGAATACATTAACATTATTTTTTATCTGTTGTTATTACCTATCATCTTTAGTTTCAGTGTTTTCAGTAATAAAAGATTTTACAAATTATTTTTCTATATTAGAAAATTCTTGTTGAGAGTTTACTTGTTATCCTAAAAGTGGTAAGGATAGTTTACTTAAAGTATTACATACATGATTTGGTATTTTAAATTTGTTTTTTTTTTCTTTTTTTTAAATTTTATTTTTGATACTTTATTTATATTTCCAATGTCTCCTCTTTGGAAACCCCATATCCCTTCCCCTTCCCTGCCTCTATGAGGGAATTCCACCTCCCACCCACCCGTCCACCCGTTCCCATACTCCCACCTTGACATTTCCCCTTACTGGGGCCTCTAACACCCTCAGGCCCAAGGGCCTCTCCTCTCCCTGATGGCCAGCGAGGTCATCCTCTGCCGCATATGTGGTCCGAACCATGGGACCATAGATGTGTATTCTTTGGTTGGTGGTCCAGCCTCCAGGAGCACCGGGTGTGTGTGTGTGTGTGTGTGTGTGTGTGTGTGTGTGTGTGTGTGTGTGTGTGTGTGTGTGTGTGTGTCAGGCCCATTGACACTGTTGCTCCCTCCATGGGGCTGCAGATTCCCTCAGCTCCTTCAGACCTTTCTCAAACTCCTTCATCTGGGACCTCACTCTCAGTCCAGCGGTTTCTATGAAGTTATATTCCATCACAGTTTCATTATAGCAGCAATCAAATATTCATAGATAATTTGATGAAGACTTCTGATGCCTGAACCATTATCATAACAATAATTGCTTACATTGAATTTATATTTTGCTGACCTCAGTATGTAATGCAGAAAAACATTACTTATTGAGTTGATTAACTAACACATAACTTCCCCTTTGTGTTTTAGCTGTATATGCAAACCATTGCATCTTGGGGTCTAACTTTCTAACAATGTTCTATAGTTTTTTTCTTGTCCATTTAAAACACTACAGGCAAACCCCTGCTACCTTAAGTGGTTTTTTTTTCCCTCTTTCATTACTGACAAAATCCTAGTTCTAGAAATTTGGTACATAGTGATTTACAAAAATAAAAACTAGTATATAATGAAAAAATTGTCTCAAGATTATCTTCTTATTTCTGTTTTGAATTCCATACATGAGCATCTATGCCACTCCTTGCTCCTCCCTTTTCCCCACCATCTTCTGCCTTTCAAATTTGTGTCTTTTGAAAGGATTTTGTTGTTCCGTGTATATTCAGTTAACTGTATAGACTCTGTTTTTTTCCTAAGTGTTGAGAAAACAAAACATTATAAAACTATTGATGCTTTTATATTTTGAGGAAATCTAAATTATATATTTTCAAATAAATTTCTGTATCCATTTAGGATTTGCTTTCTCATATGCTTCACATGGACCCACATCAGCGTTATACTGCTGAACAAGTATTAAAGCATCCTTGGATAACCCAAAGGGAACAACTGCCGCGTCATCAGCCAAACTCAGATGAGCCACCACAGGTTGTTATGATCAAACCGAACACGCCTAATGTGTAGTGAAGCTCTCATGTTACCCACTGGTGATTCTTAAATAACTACATAAAGTATTTTTATTTCTTGAAGATAGTTTTTTTAGTTTCTTTTTTAACATTCATGAACTCTTAATGTTTTTTACTATGTCTTTTCTGATAAGATAAAATCATCTTTTAACTGATATAAATTTCCCAAAATAATGGGGTTTATGGTGACATTTTATTATATACATATGGTATATTTTGATCATACATGTTCTCTTATGCCGCCTGATAGCCCCTTCTCTTATCCCCTTTATCTTACTCTACATCAGTAATGGTAATAGTAACTTTGTCTCTTTATTTATTTTTTTGTTTTTATTCTTTATTTTTTAATTTTCTTTTTATTAATCATTCCATTCGTTTACATCTCAAATGATATACCACTTCCCAGTTAACCCCTCCATCAACCCCCATCCCATGATATCCCACTTCCTGGTTACCCCTTCATCAACCCCCCCATCTCACATCTGCCCTCCCCTTTGCCTATATGAAGGTGCTCTCCCACCCACCCACAATCTCCTGTCCCATTGCTCCAGCATCCCCATATGCTGGGACATCAAACGTCCATGGGACCAAGGACCTCCCCTCCCATTGCTGTCAGACAAGGCTGTCCTCTGCTACCTATGTATCTGGTAAAACAAAGATGCCATATATGAGAAAAAGTGTGTAGCATTTGTTTGTAGAGTCTAGGTTATTTTGTTTAATGTGACTATGTTCATCTCCTACGCATTTTCTTGTGAGTGACACAATTTTGTTCTTTTTGTTGATTAAGTAAAACTTCTACTGTGTAAATATTCCAAACTCTGTCCATCTATCCATCCATCTGGGCTACATGGTTGGTTCTGTATCTTGGGTCCTTGCTAGAGGAGCTTATATTAAAAGGGCACATTACATAGACAGAGGTCTTGTTTTGTATTATGAAATACTTTATACCTCAGGGATTGTTACTGAACTTGTAATGTTTTGTCATTATTTTAGGAAGCAGTGGCTGCAGCATATTCTGTCTTGGCTCGGAACCAGAATAGGCATCCAATCCTGGAGCCTGTTTCTGCTTCACGTTTAGCTCAGAGACGTAACATGAAAAAGCGAACATCAACTGGCTTGTAAGAGTCTTAGTGCTCCTCAGCTAACTGGATGAAGAGAAAAATGTGTGTTGTGGGTTGGCTTTGTTTTGTTTTTTTTTTTTTTTGTCTGATCTTATATCAAAGGTATTTTGTTTCCTGCCACATTACTTGAATATTCTGTTTAAACCTCTTTCAGAAAGGTTGGAATTTTAAAGAACATACATAGGTCCATAATATTCATACTATGTCATATTGCAGTAGTGTCCAAACGTTTAACTATATAATTGATGTCCACAAGGTTTTAACTTCTCTGCAAAAAATTCCTTTTAAACAAAGTTAACCTATTTTTTATTATTTAACACAAAAATGGTTTAGGAATTCATTAATACTAATCAAGATGCTTTTCATATGTTATGATGCTAAATAATATCAGTATTTTAACATCATTTCCTAAAAAGTAACTTTTGTTCTTAAAAGAACAACAGAAGTATTCTAATAGCTTGTGCATAGCCTAAGCACTCCATTCATTTGAGTCTGTTTAGATACTAAATGTAGTAAAAATAGTTTGGTGCCTGAGCAAAATACATTCGTGCTAATATATGGATTCCTGATATGGTTGGTGCCAAAGTTTTGATATAATAATTAAATCACTAATAATTTATGCAGACAGATTTGTATATTATTCATAAGTGGCTTCATCTAGAGAAAGTTTCCATAAGGCTTCTATTTTACAATTTTAAGTTTTACAGCTAATGAAATTATAGTGAAAGTGAAGATGTTTTTATTGAAAGGCTTCATGTTGGTGTTGTAATCTCCTAAAAATGTCATAGTTAAGCCTTTGAATACGCACTTCATGGTGTTGATGCGATCTTGGTGTTACCTAAGCTGACACTGAAGTTAACCAATTGAATTTAACCATCATCTTTCCCCTTTATAAGTGAAGCTACATGTTGTATTCCTGATTTCCATGTGGTTTGAGCTACAGTGTAGCATATTGATCTACCTTGAATCCTATGGTGATGTAGTTGAAGGTTTATTCTAGTGGACTTGTGCACTTAGCACATATGATACAATATAATGTATTTCAGTAAGCATCAGACGATTCTACAAACTTCAAGAAAATAATTTCACATTTTAAATATTAAACAATATTAATGGTTGACACAGAAATTTGAGTACATTAAAAATCATTTATAATAAAGTGGCCAAATTGGTATTATTAAATTTATGATTCAAAACCAGTGTGTAATGTGTATTGTTTTCTTCAAATGCTGAAAATTTAAAGTCATTTTATATTGTTAAGGAAAGTACCATTAACTACTACTACTGACAGAAAGAATTCATGAATGTAAACTGGAGGATATCAGTTTTGTTTAGTGAATAGAAATATATTACTTGTGCGTGCTAGGTCTACTATTTGCTGTGCATTTTACTTTGCTTAGTTCAGAGAGAACTGATTACTGAGTATGTGATTTAGGCTAGGAGACATGTAACGTTGGAATTTAATAAAACAAACTGTATGTATTCTCTTTAAAATGTAAGTGATCTTTATCCATGCACAAATACCTGTTTCCTACAGGTGATCTATAAATTCTGTATTCTTACTTGAGGTGTCTTTTTTAAAATGATTGGACAATATTAAACAACAGCTGATCTGATACCACACAACAGCATTATTTAGTCTTCTGTCGTATTTTGTGACTTTTGTGTTTCAATTTGGTTAATTTTCCTTTTCTTTTTGTTTTATTGCAATAAGTAATTGCATTTAAACAGTTTGTGTTCCTACATTCTAAATTAGTATGCTCCTGCCATGATCTTATTTGTGCTGTTACACGTCCTTATCAGTTGATTTGTTGAAGTCAAAGACATAAATTTGCTTTTGAATTTTTGGGACACATACTATGTCTATATGTGCTTTCCAGCTAATAAAATTAGAGAAAATGAACCTGGAAAATGAAAAATGATCATAAAATACATTTCAGCCTTTGTGTAAACAATGGGTTAAAAACATTATAATTTTTAGTTAGCTCACCAGACAGCTGTGTTGTATAGCTTGATATGAAGGGAGCATTAAGGATTAACCAATGAATATCATGCTTTCTCATCCCCCCAGTGAGTATTGACTGCAAAAGATACAGGCATGCTAGTGTATTTGCCTAATTGTGGAGTAGAGAGACAACATTACTCTAGAAGAAAGCCCTGGCTACACACTTGTTTTGTAGAAGTAGGATACCTACCATTTTTTTTATTCTAAAATAAATTTGAATGGAAGGAGCGAAAGTTCAAATACTTAAAAAAAAATAAGGCTTTTATAAATGCGTGACCAGTTAAAACAAACTTTCAATAAGACTATTTTGTACTCTTTGGTAATATTTAACAGCAGCACATTTTTGAGGTAAAACTTTGAGGTATTTTACTGTTCTGGATGGAGAGGATATTGAACTTATTTTTCTCAAAGAGAAAACATTAGGTCTGCTAAGGTAAACTAACAATCCATTGTCTGGAAATGGATATTAACATATTAGGAAATCATTTTCAAGAAAATTAGAATGTAGTGCTGATGCCTGATTTTCTGGTATCAAACTTTTAGCCTATTTTATTAGGGATGCCTAATTTTTTTATTATTTGTTTTTGTTTTCTGATTTCCTGGTATTGAACCTCTTAAATACCATTCCTGAGTAGGTTAGAGCGATTTCATTTGTCTGGCAACCCACAAAGTTAACAGATGCTTGGTGTTTGTTTCCCCACTGAAACATGTTAAAGTAATACTGCCCATAGAAACTCATTTATATCACTTGATTAATAGTATCCTAACTAGAAGAAACCCTTCATATATAAAGAAGACAAAAGAAACCAACAGCTTAAGGCCTTAGGCACACTGGAAAATTGAATTTAAATTAGGCAGTTTGTCCATTTCTTTCTCTTTATCTGGATTTCAAAACCCTTCTACTATCCTACTTGATTACCTCACAACAGTTCTTCACCATTAAGACTTACCAAATCCTCAGAAGGACTCAGTGTTCCAAAAGGGACTTTACTCTTTTTTTTTTTCAATCAAGATTTCCATTTCAGTACAGCAGAGTTCAGCTACCAAAGCAACAGAAAAGCTATAACACTAAATTAATGCACATTTTCTTATTAGTGGATAGTAGAGAATTAGCACTTTCCAATGAAAAATGCTATTAAGCAAATGTGTTTCTAGTTGCAGGAGTTACAAACAATCAAATCAAATGTGAATAATTTTAAATCAGAAGTTCCCAGAGTCAAGCCATTCAATAAAATGTCTCCTAGTTGTGGAGTTCCTTTCTTTCCATACATTCTATACTTTGTCTTTAAATATTCCAAGCTTTTTTATATAATGAAAAATATACCTCTCTATAACAGAGTGTTAGTGGTCATTTCTTTACATGTTAAATTCACATTTATCTGTATTTTCATTTCTCACAATACATAGTGAATAACATAAGAACTTTTATTCAACCTGTAATTGTATTAATAGAGAAAAAAGCACAAAAATTCACATGAAAACTATACATGGATACCATGTATATATGGATCTATACTCTCTGTCTAGATTTTAGGACTCAGAGATCATTTTATTAAATTATTTTACAATAATCCGGATTGAACAATTATGATTAAATTTATGTAGTAGTTGGGTTTTTTTTCCTTTTCAGTGCTTATTAAGGAATTTTCAGTGTGTATCTTGGGTCAGTGATTGCTGAGATGATTTGAATGATTAAGTGCTGTTACCTGTAGGGACATAAGTCCATTAATAGTGATCGTTCTCCACATCTGTTACGCTCATGGAGTCACTGTTCCTGCTCTCAGTCTTACAATTTAATGGAGTCTAGTATATAATTTGTGTAAAATGATATTGCTTAACCACCAAAAATTAAATGTGATTGCTAATATGTGGAAGCCCTCTACTTGAATACACAGTAAATCCTATATTACAAGCATATGTTTCTTTGAAATATGAAGAAAATTATAAAAGAAAAGTACTTTTGAAACAAAGAAATTTAAGATTGTTTTCATTATATTAGCAAATATATATGTTTCAGTTACTGCTTAGCAAGAAAAAAAGTTGAAGTGTATGTCTCTCTACATATGCCAAGTAAAGGTTTGTTCTATGTTCCTGTTTCTAAACCACAGACAACACAGTCTTGGGAATGACTGTTTTGCTTGTACTTTGTCTAGTTACTATTAGTTATTTTCTTGAAAAATAGTTGTTAAACATCAACTTTTATGTGGGACAGTTCTAGAGAGTATATCAATATGTGCATTTATTAATATTTGACATTTGACCAGTTTGTTGCATTTTTCCTTTTATCAACTAATATTGCTCAGACTATATTTTCTCACTTAAAATTTGTTTCTGAAACTGATACATACCACTTAGAGCAAAATTATAAGCTTTTCTTAGTATAGTAAAATTATTTTGAATACCAGGGAATAATCTAGGAAGAAACTGGCACTTTCAAAAGTTATACATAAACTTTTAACTAAATATCTAAACCCCAGCATGGCTGATGAATGAGAATTTATCTTGTATTATGTCCCATAATGTAAATGGAAAAAATAGTATGTGGCAAAACAGAGGTGATATTGCTAGTTATGTGTTGGCCAGGATTTATGCAAAGAGCATAGTTTGCCACTGCCATATCTTTAAAAATTCATTTTCTGACACTTCCCACTTAGGAATTCATGTAGCTATTTTTCTGATATAGACATTAATAGTCACTACAATGTCATTGCACTCCTCAACAGAAATTCTGTTAAATAGACATTGTATATAGATTCACTTAAAGGATACTTAAAAATCTGAAAGCTGAAATTGAAGGAGAAAGTTCCCCAGGTTTCTATAAACTGTATTTTTTCCTATTATACATTTTATACCATTGTTTATTTTGCAAATATTTTCTTTAAAACGCTGTTCTTTTTGACATGATGGTTTCATTCATTGTACTACATTTTTCATCGTGTGAGATCATATTTAGTAGTGCATTCTACGTGCTCTTTTACCTCACCGTGCTGCTAAAGAAATCACTATCCTTTTGAATTTACAACATGCCAAAGATGACATAAAGTTATATTTATTTTTCTTCCTGTTAAAACTGTGAGCAACAATTATCAAGAAATTATGTTAAATTACTGGCATTCTCTGGGTACTAAATTAAAAGGCTGAAACTTTCTAACATTTTATATTTGACCTTGCTTGATCATTTATGGATGTAAACCTGTCTTCTTTTATTAAGTACATAGCTAAATTATACAATTCATTGAGTGGGGAGAGGGACATAGTGAGGGAGAGAGAATGTGAATGTGTGTGTATCACAAGGTTGGGTGCCAAATGTAGCAGGAGTTTAAAAATACTGCTTGCTTATACATGCTCCTTGATATTTCCATAACTATATTTTTCCCTTAAGATTCTTCTAGCATCCTTATAAAGTGAAATAATACAAGAAAATAGGCATGCAAATTTACAATCCTTTAGGCCTTCTCAAGAGAATGCATTTATCTGCAAGGTAAAGTGGCAGGCTCTTTTGCAGTAGGAGCATTAATCTATTTGTCTCCAAGAGCTGACCAATTCTTTTATGTTGAGAAGAAATAAAAAAATTTAACTGAAAAAGAATCCATGTCATGTGACATTATAGCAACTGTGTACACATACAAAATGTAAGTTCATATGTGGCAATCAAAATCTTCACATACCTCTTAGTTCAGCTTCTTATAAGTAAACCTGGCACACCCAGGTAAATTTGAGGAAGTATGTAGAAATTGCTTAACAACTGGCTATCTTCAAACAAACAACAAACAAACTGATTTTGTCTCTCATGTAGAATAAGAGTACATTTTTAGTCAGTAGGTCCCAGAAAAATTTTAAGCCTAGCAGTCTAAGTGTGTTTGACTCTTAGTTGAAAGAATAAAAGAACCAGACTGTAGTTTTCTGTCCCTTTTTACTTCAAACAACAGATTTATTAAAGGTGCTGCAGGCGTGTTTCTGAAGGTACAATTCATATTCATTATAGGATTTGTGTGAATCCCAGAACCACCTCTACCCAATCACAGAGCAGCCTTCCACTTTGAAGCCCTTCCTTCCTTCCTTCCTTCCTTCCTTCCTTCCTTCCTTCCTTCCTTCCTTCCTTCCTTCCTTCCTTCTTTCCTTCCTTCTGTCCTTCCTTCCTCCATCTGCCTGATCTCCTTGCTTATGTGTAGATTAGGCACTAGACTTTTTCTTCAAGACTAAGATACATTCGATATACTTTCTGAACATAAATATTTTAGATTATTTTGTTTATAAAGTTTTAAATAATCCACCATATTTGAAAACAGATTATTCAGTTTCTGAACAAAATGTATTTTTAATAGATGCATTTTTACTCAACAAATGTGTCCTGTATTTTTGTGTCAGATACTATTGTTGATTTTCTTTTTTAAGCAGAAATTATAGGTTTTTTCTTAATGACAAATATGGTGTTTTAAAATTGAAACTTTAAAACATCTATGAGAACAATAGGCATGCTAATATCTACAACTATGAGATCATTTATTTTGAGCATTAAATTTAGATCTGATCTCCTGATAGGAAAGGCAAAAAAGAATAAAAGATTAAATAGTTATTTGACAAGCATCCTAAATTTCAGAGAGACCTTTGGCTGATTTAAAAAATAATGTAGTAACAACCTTATCTTGGAGCCTTGAAGAGATGAATGATTTAAACCATTTTGTTACAGCAAGTATATGAAAACCTTTTGGTTACAAATTCTAGCTTGTGTGTTGAGCATTCAAAGAGAATTTAACTTTTTGGTTTCATGTCTTGATCCCTGTCATGGAACTAGTTTTGTTTTTCTATTTTTCAAACACACTTTCAAAACTAATCCATTTTGAGACTCTATGTGATTTCAAAATGGAAATAACAGGTCTAACCCTTAGTTTCCTCATACATAGCTCCTAGGAGTAGAGTTAAATGCCTAAGTGATACTTGAACTGAAATTGGAATGAGCTAGGGAACTTCTGGTGAAATGTGATACATAAATAAGGGCGAACAGGATAGCTAGCAGCTATTTTCTTTTTGGCTACCCAAATACCTTTCCTGTATCATGGTAGCTTGGGTGAGGAAGGATTCCCACAGCTCAGGCATCTGAACCCTTGACTCCCAGGTTAGTAGTACTGTTGAGAAGCTTAGAGGGCGGTATAGCCTTGTTGGAAGGAAGTATGTTCTGCTCCTTGCTTCCATGTTTCCCCATCATGACAGTCTCATCCCTCTGGAAATGGAACTCAAAATAAACTCTTCCATAAGTTGTTTTTAATCACGGTTATTTCATGACATCAATAGGAAAATTAAACAATAAACATATTCATGCCCATTTTAAATGTATATGCTTTCATAAAATGCATATACTATCCCACTCTTCCCTAAAGAATACTTACATTCTCATCTATTTCTATAATGTAACTTCAGAACCAAGAACTCTAGGTAAGCGGCTGGAGAGATGGCTCAGTGGTTAAGAGCACTAACTGCTCTTCGAGAGGTCGTGAGTTCAAATCCCACCCCACATGGTGGCTCATAACCATCTGTAATGAGATCTAATGCCCTCCTCTGGTGTTTCTGAAGACAGCTACAGTGTACTTACATATAATAAAATAAGTAAGTCTTTGGGTCGGAGTGAGGAGGGCTGGAGCAAGAAAGAAAAAAACAAAACAAACAAACAAAAAACCCTCTAGGTGATATGCAGTTCTCTTAGTTAACTTTTCTGATTTTCTGTCTTTTGTATGTTTATAGTTTTTCATTTGTGGTTAATCTCTGTTTCTGATGTTTCTATACTAACCTCCATTTCCTGTTCATTAAAGCTAATTGTTTATTTGATGTAGGATATAAATATGTAGAAAATGGCATAGTTCTGAAGGCTACTGCTGCATAGATAAGTATACTAAATATGCTGCCAATATCATCTATATTGTATTCTTACACACCCCCTGTAGGTAACTTACTTATTTGTGCATTACTATAACCAAAAATTCTGATAGAGCTCTGAAAGCAGTTTCAGAAAGATTTCAATCTATGAATGAGCAGCTCCGTTTGGGTCAATGAGAATCTGGGCCAATGAGAATCTGAGCCAAATCTCCTCACATACTGGTAGACCAGGAACTAGGGGCTGATAAGGCATTCAGAGGCCAACTCCTATATTTGTCAGCCAGGCCTTGCCTCTCAGAGTCTACACAGCCTTCGATGGGACCAGAAGCTGGAGATAAAGTACTAAAAACATGAGCCTATGGGGACCATTTCAGATTCAAACCATAACAGTAACTAACCTTGTTGGTTTCTTATTTGTGTTCTTTATATAAAGTTAAACACACAGTTTCCTTTCTTCATAAGCAAAGGGCCTCTACTTTATACTCAGTGTATTTTGGAAATTATTAGCTTATAGGTATCATTCTTGTGTTCAGTCTTATGTTTCATTATGTGTGATTCTTATACTTTATTTAAAGTCCTATGCTTTGATAGTTTCCAATGTTTTGCAACCACAAATAATGTTAGAATTCATACATATTTTGATATTGTTGATATATCCATGCTTATATATCATTTACCCTAATACAAAAATTTAAAACCAGGATTTCTTGATTGAATAAGTTCTGTTTTGGTTCCTTTTCCTGTTACCATGATAAAATACCTTGATAAAAACAACTCAAGAGAGAAAGGACATGTGTTGGCTCATCATGGTAAAGTTGAGGCAGCACAGACTGGAGACAGCTAGTCGTATGTATCCACAATCATCCAGCGAGTCATGGATGACTTCTCTTAGCTCAGTGTCTCTTTATGTAGTACAGGATCCTAGGCGACAAATAGTGTTATCTCCAGTGGACCTCTTACCTCACTGAACCTAGTGAAAATACTATCCCTATCCCAAGACACGCTCAGAGGCTCTTGGAGCCCAGGTAGATCTCAGAAAAATCACAATTGAAATTAGCCATCACAAGTAATTGTTCTTAAGACATTGCCAAAATCTCTTCTATTGTCATTAAGCTATTTTGTATGCTTCCCAGAAATGTCAGAAGCACCTATTTTTAGACTAGTTGTCAGGAGCAGTAATTTCATCTGGGAATTTACTAGAAGTGTAAATCTGGGACTGGGATCCAGCAACCTATGATTTAATAAGGCAATTCTTTAATTGAGTTTAGAGTATGCTCATTTTTCCAATCCTAGAATTTGCTAAATCATACTTGATCATAGAATATGACATGGGAATTACTTGTTAAATGAATTATTTTTTATGCCTCAATTAGTGATACCTTCACCTTATTTTCAGTTATTTTCAGTAGACAAAATATAAACAAGATGTTAGCCAAGAAAGTCATACCATGATTTCAGTTGTATGATATACCATAAGCAACATGTCTAATAGCCATTGCCTACTTTAAAAAGTGCTAAGAAACACAAATGCACAAGCTATATTGTAAGAATTTTGTAAAGATTAATACATGGATACATTTTATCTTGCTCATATTTACCTTCGTCCAGTTCCCTTCCACCACCATCCCAGTATCTCACCAAATGTCATGGTTTTTTAAAAAAAATAACCCACCAAGTCTAATTAGTGATGCCTATATGTGCATATGTGTGATGTGTGGGGTTACCTACTGGGGCATGGGAAATTTTCCAATGGCCATCCCCACCAAAAAAAAAAAAAAAGGAGACCTCTCCTACTCCGTGTTGGAATATTTAACTCTTGATTTGTGGAGGTCGTGTGTGAGTAAGCACAGCTGCTGTGATTTCATGTGGGTAAAAGCTATGACATGGCCAGAGAGCAGCCTTTCACATCACCTCTCATCTTCTAGTCATTCTATTGTAAGCATTTTTAAAAAAGAATTATTTAAAATTTAAATTATATTTAAAATTTATCCTGGCTAAACAAAATCTCTATATACTGTGTCACAGCAGCAGCATGAGAAAGATGAAAGAAGGACATGGTGAGGAGTAAACAATTGAATTCATTATAAGTATGGAACTCAAGCCATCTACAGCTCAAAATGGAATCTTTGATTTTCTTTAGGTTTTGGATGAAACATTTTATATACATATATTCACCAAAATCTCCCTTTCAATCATTTCTTTTTTTAAAAAAATTTCGAATTTTTAGATGACTTTTCTCTGTAATACTCATTGCATCTTTCTTCCATAGTTTATATCTTTTGACAAAATTAAATGTGAATTTTTCTAAGATGACTACGTACAAGCACATAGATATGTGTATGACTGTCTCCCAGTGTTTTCTTCACTCAATATCACAAACGTCAACATGATATGACACCTGTTTCTCAACATTCGTACCACTTTCATGTGACTGACTAGTTTCCCCCTGATGATCAAAATTTAATTTCGAGTGTCAGATTTCTTGTGTTTCTGTCTTCTGAAAGGTGAAATTTTCACCTGAGCAAGTAACAAGTTTTTTTGGAGCACAGTTTTTAATGAAATGAGACTTCACATTTGACATCTTCATAAGAGGTGACATTCTCTGTCAAGATTACACTACTCCGTATCTATGTGTAATCTTAAGAAATCAACACAGATACTATTCTATAGTATATTGTAACATTCTTTAGGAATTAGCTTTATCATCCACATATTTAATCAGGATTGGCACCAGCTTTTTTCATTATTATACAGGTATATGCACCTGTCAAGGTACAGCAAAGGCTCTTTCATGAGTTTTCTGTTACTATTGCTATTTAAGGAAAACTTGATTGCTAGCTTTTAATTTTGTAGAGAGAATCACGCAGCATGATGCTTAAGAGTGTTTCAAAGCTGTATGAGGCTGAGCACAAATGTATTTCTATCACATTTAATTAGATTGGGTTTGAATAGGATACTAACTTTTAGTTCTATATAAGGTCTTCTGTTTCATAAATATAAAATCGTAGTGCTTTGTAAGTACATTAGAGTCTATAACATATAAATTATTTAAATTTTAAAACATCTCTAAATATTGTTCTAAAACTAACCGTATTTTCCTTAAAATGCCAGAATTTATTTGCAGTATCTTCTATTTTATTTAATTTTTTCATGTTTTCCCATATTATGTTTCCAAGTTTAGTTTAAAGGAATAATTCCTAATATCTTCTTCCCATAAGATTACATAATGCTCTTAGTTCATGTTTCATCTATGTGTTATTGTAGACTTAGTAACTGGAATTAAGTTTAGATAACCTTCAATGCATCCAGTTGTGCTGGCTGGTTTTATGTCAACTTGACACAGGTTAGGGTCCTTTTTAACTGTAAGAATGTATAAAAGACAATACTCCAATTCTCCCTCCCAAAGACATTCAATTTGTTTACTCAGCTCTTCAAAGTAAACTAAGAAAAAAATTCAGAAAAATTCAAATACATATCCTAACAGATACTGCAAAAATTTTGATAAAGTCTTAACTTTAGGAGGTAATATCCGGTAGGTAGGTTCGACAAGTCTGAGCAAAAGTCTGCTCTTTATCACCGAAGTATCGGGAAAGAAGATGTTCCTAAGACAAAAAAGTTACCCCAGTCTCAGCAAAAGTCTCCTCTTTATCACCGAAGTATCGGGAAAGGAGATGTTCCTAAGACAAAAAAGTTACCCCAGTCTCAGCAAAAGTCTGCTCTTTATCACCGAAGTATCGGGAAAGGAGATGTTCCTAAGACAAAAAAAGTTACCCCAGTCTCAGCAAAAGTCTGCTCTTTATCACCGAAGTATCGGGAAAGGAGATGTTCCTAAGACAAAAAAGTTACCCCAGTCTCAGCAAAAGTCTGCTCTTTATCACCGAAGTATCGGGAAAGGAGATGTTCCTAAGACAAAAA
>CM052722.1:55344496-55351996 GCA_028551405.1 Uromys caudimaculatus | reverse complement strand
GCACTCCATCCTCAAACTGAAGAGGACCATTCCTTTCAAGGATCCCCAGAGTATATATCCAAATTAGATCATTTGTTCCATTTGTAAAACAAACCTCCAAACATTTGAAACCATTAAAATAATTGAAAATAAGTTAACTGCCATCCAGAAATGAAATAACATTTGAAATTATTAAGGGAAAGCTGACAGGAAGGTTTGGAGAAACACTTGTAAACAACAGAACACATGTGGGGCATTTTCTTTATTTATTGAGTCTTCATAAATTTCACACTGTGTACTCCAATCCCACCCATCTCCTTTCCCTTCATATCTGCCCTCAGCCCATTCAACCTCAATCCCCCCACTCAACAGAGAATAAAATAATATAGACTAAAAAATATTTTTCTGGAGGCTGTAGTGTGTCACAGTGTGTAACAAAGTGTATCCTTTTGTCCACACGTCTTGCAAATATTCATTGCCATGAGTCATTGGTCTGGTTTGAGGCCTCTGGCTTCTGCTGCACTATCAATTTTGGATCCTCATTTGGACTCTTCTTGGATATCTGATTATTGCCCTTTGCCATGGAGACCCTGCAGCTTAGGATATTCAGGACTGGCCCTTCACACACTCCAGCAGATCATAAATGGAATAGATGTTGGGGTGAGCCAGTTCAAAACACAGGATCTGGGCCTGGAAGGTAGCTGAGTTGGTCAGCCTACCAGTTTTTCTGGGCCCTCACCACCAGGGCGAGCTCTCCAGCGCTGTCCGGACTACTTCACCAAATGTTTCAGCTGGCAAGAAGAAGGAGCAGCTCTCCTGCTCTCATGTCTTTGGGGGTTATCTCATCTGCACATTAGGTCTGCTGTGCTTCTCAGGAGAGTCACAGGGACACTCTTCTGAGTGCTGCAGCCAGTGAGAGGTGGGGCCAGCTCTCCTGCCTGCTGCAGGCAGTGAAGGGTGAGGTGAGGGGATCTCTACCTTGCCTATGTCAACGAGGGGGTAATTATTGGTAAAACTTATGTACTGTATATTTTCAAAAGAAAATATTGAACATTTTCACAATACATAAAATAAGTGAAATTATTGATATATTTTTATTTGAATATTATATAATGCATGAATGATTGAAGCAATAAATGATAGTTCATAAGTACATACAATTTTATATACCAGTTAAAAACTACTTTTAATTAAAGATAAACAATTCATGGTCCAAAGAAGAATTCTGGAGGGAAACTGAAAAGAATTCATTTGAGAGAGAGAGAGAGAGAGAGAGAGAGAGAGAGAGAGAGAGATGAGTAAAACTATGTGTATGATAGAGGCCTAGATCCAGTCAATGCTCACTCTTTGGCTGGTGGTTCAGTCTCTGAGAGCTTCAAGGGTCCAGGTTAGTTGAATCTGTTGGTCTTCCTGTGGAATCCCTATCCTCTTTAGATCCCTCAGTTTTTCTCCCTACTCTTCCACAAGACTCCCTAGGTCGACCTAGTGTTTGGCTGTGGGTCTCTGCATCTGTTTTCGTCAGTTGCTGGGTGGAGCCTCTCAGAGGACAGTTATGCTAGGCTCCTGTCTGCAAGCATAACAGCATATCATTAATAGTGTCAGGGACTGGTTCTTGCCTATTGGATGGGTCTCAATTTGGACCAGTCATTGGTTGGCTATTCTGCTTTATCTTTGTTCCTGCACATCTTGTAAGCAGGACACATTTTACTTGGAAGGTTTTATGAATGGATTGCTATCCTATCCCTCCACTGGGAGTCCTGCCTGGCTACAAGAAGTGACCACTTAAGGAACTATATCCCCCAATTCTAGGAGTTACATCTAGAATCACCTCCATAGCCACAGTCACCCTGGGTCCTTCTTCTCCCTCCCCCCTGGTCTCTGACAAGTCCTAGAGATGCCCCCTGTACTGGCTGGTTTTGTGTGTCAACTTGACCCAAGCTGGAGTTATCACAGAGAAAGGAGCTTCAGTTGAGAAAATGCCTCCATGAGATCCAGTGGTAAGGCATTTTCTCAATTAGTGATCGAGGGGGGGGGGGCTTGTGGGTAGTACCATCTGTGTGCTGGTAGTCTTGAGCTCTATAAGAAAGCCAGCTGAGCAAGCCAGGGGAAGCAAGCCAGTAAGCAGCATCCCTCCATGGACTCTGCATCAGCTCCTGCTTCCTGACCTGCTTGAGTTCCAGTCCTGACTTCCTTTCGTGATGAACAACAGCTTGGAAATGTAAGCTCAATAAACCTTTTCCTCCCCAACTTGCATCTTGGTCATGATGTTTGTGCAGGAATAGAAACCCTGTCTACGACACCCCATTTGCAAATTTCCTTTCTCTCTCCCCTACTCTCCCTAAACCTGAAATGTCCTCCTCCCTGCTCACCTCCCCAACCCCTCTTCCATCCAGCCTCCCTTTTGGCCCTCCTTGTTAGGGGGGAGAACGCAGCCCTAGTAGTTGTTCTTTGTTCTTTCTTGTTTGGTTCTTCTTGAGGCAGTGGAGGGGGAAGAGGGGCGTCAGCAAGGGTAAGACTTGGTCTTAGGAGATATTTAGGGTTGCTTTACAATAATAAACTGTTTTCCTATCTTAAGTCTAAGTCACTTAGCTTAGCTGCAGTAGCTAACCTGCCTGTATGAGTTCCTCTGAGGCAGAAACTATTTAGCACCTCATCATAAAACAGCAAGGGATAAGTGAAAACATTTATTGCTTGTGCTCCTTTCTCCAGAAACCTCTCTGGGTAAACCGGTTAACACTTTGTGAACCAGAGAGGGAGGAAAGGAAAAGAATTAAGATGCTATATACAGGAAAATATGCACAGACACATATACATTCAAACATTTATACACCCACACTCTGGTCGGTCACGACCGTCTGTCACAATCAACTCCACAAGTATTCATGCATGCTTTCATACACACACATATACCTTGCACACTAACATATAGACAAACAGATATACACATTTGGATGGATGGATGGATGGATGGATGGATGGATGGATGGGGCAAATCTCCTTAATCCAAACCATTCAATTGACCACTTTATTTCTTTTCTCTGGTCTTTTTATATCTTCTTAGACAAAAAGTTCTTTAGAAAATTACTTCAGAGATAAAATGTTATATAAAATGAGAGTTATAGAAGGATATTGATATTAAGCTCAAAGCAGTGTTTCATTTATAATATACTCGCTAAAAGTTTGAAGCAACAGTTATTACATGGCCTTGCTTTATCATAGTGCACACCTGTGACTTTATCCTTGGACCTGAATGTTTTTTCCTTGAACGCAAATTTGTCCAAAGCCTATTTATCTTTTTAGTGTAATTATGAAAGTTCATTGTATTTCTTATTATGCAACCTTTATACTATTCTGAGGAGTGGGCACATTTTATTCTTGATACTAATTTTATTACATATTTCCAGCAATTAAGTCCATCTCTAAAAACTTTCTTTTACAATTATTTTAATCAAATTAGGAATTCTATAGAATTATTATCTATTTGTCTATATAGCTTCACTACAAAATAGTACATCTTTGTTGTTCTGCAGAAATTTGCTCAAAGGTCTGGGCTAATACCTAGTGATAGTTATATATTTAATAATAACAGAAAAAGCATACTAATAGTAGTAATCTTCCCTAAAATGAATTTCTCCTGGATCTTGTCTATTGGAGCAAATCTGTCATGGACTTTAATCTAAGGCAAACTCCTCTCAGGACGATCACCTGCTAGTTATTAGCTTCTCCTGTGATGGCTCTTGACACCTCCTTGTTATTTAGCTTCTTTGTGTCTGTGGAGATCCTGTACTTTATGGCTATTTCTACTTGTAAGCCTCACCAGCGTTTTTTTGGTTTTGTTTGTTTGTTTTAATTATCTTTAATCTTTTGTTTACAGTCCAGTCGTTGTCCTCCTCCAACTCCATCCTCCAACAGTCTCTCATCCCATTCTTACCTGTCTCCAAGAGGATGGCCCCACCCCACCCCCACCTCACCTCAGCAGGCCTCTACTCCTGGGACCTCAAGTCTCTCCAGGGTTAGGTGCATCTTCTCTCACTGAGGCCAGACCAGGTAGTCCTCTGCTATATGTCAGAGGCCTTGTACCAGCTAGTGTATGCTGCCTGGTTGTTCACCAGCATTTTTAATTAAAGTAACTGGAATAGCTAAAATAACATGAGAAGGAATATTGCAGTGGGAAATATTCAGTTTAAGACATTCTATATTGATCCAGTTGTCAGGACTGCATTGTATTGGTTGAAGAGCACAAACATAGATGAATGAAAAAGAAAAAAAGAGAATCCAGAAGCAGAGATACAAATATGCCACTCTTACTTTTGTCAAAGGTCCATATCCAGAAGAGTGAAAAAAATGAAAAAGATGTGTTTGTGTGTCTAAGAGAAGGGAGGGGAGAGAGAAAGCCTTCTTATGCTTCTCATACTTTATATAAAATAAACAGTATTAAACTCAAAAGAAATCATGGATGTTGTCTTAGTCACAATTTCTATTCCTGTGATAAAACACCATGACCTAAAGCAACTTGGGGAGAAAAGGTTTTATTTCCTTTTACAAACCTTAGAGCACATTGCATCACTCAGTGAAATCCTCTGGAAAAACTACCAACTCATTATTCAATACCAAATAGTCAGCCCTGAAAAAAATATATACAAGCAACATTATACAGATTGAGTAGGTTATATTTAAGTTGTTCTCTTGTTGCACCTAGGACCATCTGCTCAAGAGTGGCACTGCCCATGGTATTTTGGGTCCTCCCACAAATCATCAGTCCTGAAAATGTACAGCAGGCTTGCTCAGAGGCTAATCTAAAAGGGGCATTTTCTTAGTAGAGGTTCCCTCTTTCCAAAGGATTCCAGGTTATGGCAAATTGGTATCAAACTGGCCATCACAGATGTAAATTCCACATATAAAGTATATTACTATTTTAAAAAATATATAGGAGAAAATCTTTAGATTCCATGCCTAGGCAAAGATTTTTAAAAGGAAAAATATAATCAACAATAAGGAAAAATATCTTTGATTTGGTTAACCTGACATTCCCACACTCTCATCTTCCTCTCTGTGTTCCTCATCATTATCTGCTTAAAGCTATCCAGTCCCAGTATTTTTCCTCTATATTTTCATACTACCTATATACTAATTCTCCCTCCATACCTTTTATTCACCCCCATAATGGCCTCTTTCCACTGACCTGTAGTCTATAAGTATACCAGGATGAAAACCCAAAAATAGAAACTACAAACTAGAAGGACATACCTCATTTATCCTTCTATGCCAAGGTTCAGTATAGTTTTTCCTCATCAATCTATATTCCTGCACATTTCATAACTTTGTTTCTCTTTGCAGCTAAATAACATTCAATTGTGTAAATCATATTGTGCATATGTACCATGTTTTCATTATCCATTCCTCACTTGTTGGGCATAGAGGCTGATTCTATAGCAGTAATGAACATTGTTGAGCAAGTAGTAGGCTATAGAGTCCTTTGGGTATATACCCAGGAGGGGTAAAACTGTGTCATACTGCAGTTGTATTTCAAGTTTTCTTAGAAACCTCCAAATTGTATGAATGAACTACTTTGCACTCACACAAACAATGAGTACAAGTCTCTCTTTCCCCACATCCACACCGGTATTTGTTGTCATTTGATTTATTTATAATAGCTACACTGATTGGCAAAAGATGGGATCTCAAAGTAGTTTTTACTTGCATTTATCAGATGTTTAATGATGTTGAACATGTTTATAATCTACTATGTCATGATTGAATTAATTATAAAATATTTAAGTGAAAAACCATTTATAGGGAGATACCCTATAAGGCTGGATAATGATACACTCAGAAGCTGTAGGTAATTAGACAAAAATCCCAATGCCAGGTGTGGGATCCCTCCTTATGTACTTATTGTAGATTCTCTTCCAAGATCCATTATTTCACCATTCCCAGGCAGTTGGCTAGGTTTCCAGTGCTAAGCATGATTTCCTCCTTTGTTGTGTAAGCCCTGTGTTCAATGAGAGAGCTTTTGGTTACCAAACTAATGGCCCTCAAATAATACTGGCTGCTTTCTCCCTGTTGACTGTCTTTCATAGTGCCAAAAGGTGCTATCCAGACTCCAGAGGGGAGGAAGGCATCAACAATATACTACAACTGTGAAATTCTACCAACTACAATACCAACCTAACATGCAAGGTGTGTAGTGTACATTTGTTCAGTAGTATAGCAACAGTAATTGGATTCAAGGGTCACTCCACAGGAGGGAATCAATACCTAGTCAAAATTCTGTAAATCAAGTCAAAACTCCATGGGTGTGGAAGTCAAATACCTCCTGGGGTGAGGGATGGCAACTAGCATGGTTGCTTAGCTAAATTGTCATATCATCAAAATCAAATTACCTTCTAAACATGTATATTTATACTCAGACAAATGCTATTGTCATACTTAATCAGAGAAGCCCCTCCAGTGAATAAAGAGACACATGGCTGCTAGAAGTTCTGAGAGTAAATGATAAATAATGAGTGTTCACCTCTAAACAAGGCATTTATGCAATACATTGTATGGTTTAGGAAACACTGTGAAAGAATGCACTGGAGGAATGTAAGAGATGGAAGATATCTAGAACAGCTGGGAAATAACAGCTCTGGGTAAGACAAGACATGGATTCACAATCATGAACTCACAGCAGTCATGTTTGCTGGTGCTAGGAATGTACAAGAATGAATCTGTCAATAGTTAAGCATGGAAGATATGGGGTAGAGGTTTAGGGAGTACTACCCCTCAATGCTGAATTATTAGTTATTGATTAATTCAGAGAGAGCTGGAGTCATTGTTATCAGTTGAATACCTACTGCTTAGGCCACCAAGTGCCAATGGATTGTTCCAAACCCATGGTTACACACATGGCCTTGGTTTAACTTGGTGGGTCCCAAAACAAAAAAATAAATATGGCAAAGGATCACATATATATAACATTATTGAAGAAAATGAACTTGAAAATTAAAAAACAATTGTTCTACACTAGACTTTATCAACAGGATGGAAAGAAAATCTACATGTTGGGTCAAGTAATTAAGCCACATATCTAGCCAAGGTCTAATGCCCAAAATATGTAAAGAATTTTTAAAATACAACCAAGTGATTCTAAAACAACAACAACAAACAGGAAAAAGGAATGAGGAAACATTTCACTGAAGTGGATATAGAGATGGATGATAAGGATAGGAAAAAGTATTCGTTATCATTAACCATCAGGGAAGTGCAAATTGGAGTCCCAATGACACACCACTGCACATACCTATAAGTACAGCAGCAATAAAATGATGGTTCGAAAACAAATTGTTGCAAATACATTGCTGGTAGAAATGGAAAACTGCACAGGCACTCAAACGTAGTTTGCAGATTCTTTTTTTTCCTTTTTTTTAAATTTATTTTTGATACTTTATTTACATTTCCAATGTTTCCCCTTTTCTGGGTCTCCTCTTTGGAAGCCCCCTATCTGCTCCCCATCCCCACCTCTATGAGGGAATTCCACCT
>CM052722.1:55319625-55343996 GCA_028551405.1 Uromys caudimaculatus | reverse complement strand
AGTTACCTCACTCAGGATGATATTTTCAAGTTCCATCCATTTGCCTGCAAATTTCATGAAGTCATTGTTTTTAATAGCTGAGTAGTATTCCATTGTGTAGATGTACCACATTTTCTGTATCCATTCCTCTGATGAGGGACATCTGGGTTGTTTCCAGCTTCTGGCTATTATAAATATGGCTGCTATGAACATAGTGGAGGATGTGTCCTTATTACATATTGGGGCATCTTCTGGGTATATGCCCAAGAGTGGTATAGGAAAGGCCATCCAGAGACTGCCCCACCTGGGGATCCATCCCATATACAGCCACCAAACCCGGACATTTTTGTAGATGCCAGGAAGTGCTTGCTGATGGGCTGATGGAAACCTGATATGGCTGTCTCCTGAGAGGCTCAGGTAGAGCCTGACAAATACAGAGGCAGATACTCACAGCCAACCATTGGTCTGAGCTCGGGGGTTCTCAATGGAGGAGTTGGAGAAGGGACTAAAGGAGTTGAGGGGGTTTGCAGCCCCATGGAGGGAGCAACAGTGTCAACAGGCCAGACCTTCCAGAGCTCCGGGGACTGGACCACCAACCAAAGAATACACGTGGAGCGACCCATGATGCTGGCTACATATGTGGCAGAGGATGGCCTTGCTGAACACCAGTGGGAGGAGATGCCCTTAGGCCTGAGGGTGTTAGATGCCCCAGTGTAGGGGAATGCCAGGGAGGGAAGACAGGAGTGGGTGGGTGGGTGGGTGAGCACCCTCATAGAGGCAGGGAGAGGGGGATGGTATAAGGGGGTTCTGAAGGGGAGACCTGGAAAGGGGAAAACATTTGAAATGTAAATAAAGAAAATATCCAATAAAAAGAAAAATAAAAAGAATCAATCATAAATCTAGAAAATAAAGTGCTCAGTAAATGATGGAAAACACTTTAGTCAAAACTCTCAACAAAAACTAAATAAAGTAGAAGAAGTCTATTAATAAAGGTCAACTTAGGATACCTTGTCTCAAAGAAAATAAAGAAATGAAAAGAAGGAAGAAAGAAGAGAGAGGAAAAAAGAACAGAAAGGAAAAGAAAAAAGAAATAGCAGAGTTTGCCTATAGGACAGATATAGAAGGAAATAAGAGAAGTAAAGATTATATACCCTGTCTCCAGGGCATCAGTAAAAGCACAAACATCCATCACAGTGGCATAACTGAAAAAGGAGAAAGAAAAAGGGTTTGGGGGATTAGAAACCTTGCTCATTTCACGAAAAACTTTCCCAATCTTGGGAAAGATATGGACACCCAGGTACAGGTAGTCTGGAAAACCCTAAACTGCCATGGCCAGAAACAATCTGCAACAGATTGTATTCAAAGTGCCTCAATTATAGACACATATTTACAAGCATTTTGCCTCTGTATGCCCTCCATTCAGCTTCCCTTCTCTCCCTAGAGATAAGCATTTATTTGTATCTTAGACTATCCTTTATTTCAGTATAAAATCATCAGATATTTATACATATCTCTAACTTACAACAGGCACCATTCAAAATGGAATTTCCCAGCTTAGGTATTTTTGTTTGTTTGTTTACCAATAAATATATCCCACTTTTTCAGGGCTGGCCATTTGTTGTTGGATAACCAACTGGTGAGCTCTTTCCTGGGGCTTCTTCTCCCACTCACACCATTCCCCAGTTGCCTCTACTTCTTTGTGTAGAGCTGAGGCCACATGGGCTTTTCTTGTGTACTTTGGCATGTCCATCGGTGTTGTCAAGTATTAAATTCACATTCCCTGTTCTTTTCTACCTGTTTGGTAATCTATTATGTGGCCGTTCCACATTTTCCTCCATAGCTCTCTGAATTTTCAGTCTTTTTCTATAAAACAATCTTACACTAAACAAACTTGGTTTTGAATATGAATTTAATAGGGATCCAAATTCAAGTTTTCTTGCTTATGCCGCAAGGATTTCACCCACTGAGCCATCTCATAGACATTTACTATGTATTCCCAACTATGAGCCATGCATGAAAACATGACAAGTATTAGATTGCCTCCCCAACTCTAATGACTTAAACAGACAAAATATACATACCAATGAATTTCAAATTTTGCACAAGATTTAATATGACAGTGGTCCTTGAGACAAGAGAAACAAATGAAGGATATTGTGATGGTTTCTATGTACTTGGCCCAGGGAGTGGCACTATTAGAAGGTGTGGCCCTTTTGGAGTAGGTGTGGCCTTGTTGGAGTAGGTATGGCCTTGTTGGAGTAGGTGTGGCCTTGTTGGAATAGGTGTGTCACTGTGGGTGTGGGCTTTAAGATCCTCCTCCTAGTCACATGGGAGTCAGTATTCTCTTGTTTGCCTTTGGAACAAGATGTAGAACTCTCAGTTCCTCCAGCACCATGCCTGCCTGGATGCTGCTATGCTGATAATGGACTGAACCTCTGAACTTGTAAGCCAGCCCAATTAAATGTTGTCCTTTATAAGATTTGCCTTGGTCATGGTGTCTCTTCACAGCAGTAAAGCCCTAAGACTGAAGTTAATACTGGGAGTGGGGTATTGCTGTGATAGGCCTGACTATGCTTTTGTTTGGAAGAATGTGGATTTGGGGCCTTTGGATTTGGAAAGCAGTGGAATGCTTTAAATGGTGCTTAATGGGCTAATGTAGTAGGAATATGGAAAACTTTGTTGCTGTGAGTGATTTGAATTGTGTGGACCTGGCCCAAGAGGTTACAGTGAATAATTTCAGAATACGGCCTAGAGACTGTTTTTGTGTTATTTTGGTGAAGAATGTGGCTACTTTTTGCCCTTGTCTAAAGAATCTGCTTGAGGCTAAGGTGAAGAGATTAATTGCATTGACAAAGGAAGTCTCAGAAATGCCCATCATAGACTTTATTCTCTGGTTAAGTCTCATGAAGAGCATTTTAAAGATTTTGGCTTAAACATAATTCTGCATAACTATGGATTACAGTTATATATTTCAATTTCTTGTTCCAATTTTATTTATTTAATATTATTGAGAGGGGGAGAGGGAGAGACAGAGAAAGAGAGAGGGGGAGGGAGAAGGAAAGAGAGAGGAGGGAAGGAGAGAGGGAGAGAGTACACATAAGAATACATGGCACGAGTCGGTCAGATGACACCTATGTGAGTAGGTTCTCTTTTTCTACCATATGGACCTGTCAGTTCATCAGGCTTGCGCAGAAAATGTCTTTCACCATTGTGTCATCTGCAGTCCACATGTTTCAGTTCTTGTCTATAACAATTACTGAGCAAATCAGCATAATTAAAGTTTCCCTCCATTATTACTTTCTTTTTCAAGCCTTGGAGCTTCTCTGCTCAATTTTAAGAGGAACAAGTGGCATTCTTCTCTTTGTCCACTAGGGGTCACTACATTCCTAAAGTTTGATGGAACAGGTTTTGGTGTTTCCATTTTCAAATTTAAGAGCTTGGTACAGGTTTAAACTATACTGAAATTCTTGAGAATCAGAAACAATAGTCATCCTAACACGTGCATAGAAGCTTGTTTTCCTTTTAAAACTTCATACACTTTCCCCAGCCCTTTAACTCTCAATCTGCCTGGAATACACATCTTATTTTTATCCTATATAATTCTGAATTGTTACTAATTGTTAAACAAATTGTTACTAAAATGTTAGACTCATGTATGTTTAATTCAGCAGCTACTTCACATACTTGTACTATATGTTGCAAGATTAACCACTTCTATAATAATAAAAATATTTACAATGACCAACCAATGTAACATTGCTTCATTCTGTCCCTGACTTTATTAAACTTAATATGTCTCTGTCTTTGTCCTTCTATTTCTGTCTCTGTCTCTCTGTCTTTCTGTCTCTCCCTCCATCCCTCCCTCCCTCCATCCCTCCCTCTCTCTCTCTCCTCGACCCCAGCAAGAGCTGGAGCTAGGTGAGCATATCATTTCTAAAGTACATAGCCAGCCCTTAACTATTATCTCTGCAGCATGTGTTTGAAGCTTTCGGCTTGAATGCTAATTATAAATCAAACTCCTCCCTAATAAAAACAGCATTACATAGCAGTAAAGAAAGCTTGTGCTAGCAATGTGATATAAACTCCATGTGCTATTGCTGAAATGTTTTCCATTTGTTTAAATCTACATTGTTGACATTCATTTTAAATAGCCTTGTTCAAAAGAGATGTCTGTGCTCTTCTCTTCTGCTGAGATGATCACCCCTCACAAATAACTTTCACATAATTCTCCTCTTTACATTCACATGGCAGTTTATGGAGAACATACAAAATACTTTTTAATGCAAGGAAGGTATCTGGCTATTCAGAGAACAGACGAAAATTTGTATACAAAATCTGACATATATCTTAATAGAATGAATGATGAGGAATGCCAGTTGTACCAGGGTACCAGTCTGGTATACCAACTGGGACCACTGAGCAGTGGGTCAGCTGCAGGTGTTCCAAAGGGCCGTATCACCCAATCTTTATTTACAAGCTTCTTCAGCCATCTGTGGCCTTCATTTGATTATGTGCTTTGCTTGTAGCCAAGATCCTGAGTTAGTTTTAGAGAATATAACTCTGAATCATTGGCCTACTTTTCAAATTGACCTGAAGCTCTGTTCAACACAGACATCTTTCAGCAGTATGGAATATGAAAGTGGTTTCAATACTGACACTGTTCTCCGACTGCTCCTCAGTTCTGAAAAACATTTGACACCATTTACATTCTTGTTTACATTCTTTGACATATATCTTAATATAATCCATGATCAGTCATGCCAATTGTACCAGGATAATACATATAATTGAAAAAATGACAGGCTAATGACAAGATAAAGAAAAGCAATGAGGCTCTAGAGAAGATATTGCTACAAACCTTACAAACTACAGAAAAGGCTCACTTACACAGCTGTGTTTTATGAGGTTTTACACTTCCAAATTGTATGAAACACCAGGGCATTATTTATGTCATTTTAGTTGCTGATCTAATTTGATCTTGGAGTCTATGCCTGGAGAGTGGCTATGAACTGTTTTCCTGCCCTGATGGGTCTTTTGGCAGGAGGAGTGGTTATGAACATTTACAGTAAGGCACTTATTTGTCTCTGTGCATAGCTTAATTCATAAGTGTCTGGCATCTGGCCAGGACTTTCTCTCACGGGAAATTTATTTATACTGGCAGATGCCCTCTGGGTCTTGTCTAATCTATACCCAGTTTACTCTCAATAAAATAATTTACTTCCTAGGTGAGTACTAACCAGGAGGGTTTGAGTGTGTCAGTCAACTGAGATGCGGTGGAAGCCATAACATGAAACACATGAACTAGTAGAAAGAGTATACTTCTCAGAGGATCCATGGAGAGAAGCATGCCTTAAAGAGCTAACAGAAAGTGAAAAATTATCCTATATACAACTATTAGATCAGCTGATGGGAAGCAAGTAGGAGAGGGATTTGTGGGTAAAAGCCTTTACTTGGGCCCAGTGTGTTGCCCAAGCAATATTTCCTCTATGTGCTCTAATTGATGAAATTAGAAAACGTAACATTATGACTGAGGAACTCTCTCTGGAATATTCTCTCCACATTCCATCTGTGGGATGTGATGGTCAGTGAAGCAAGTCAAGCACGATGAATCTGGCCATTTCATACGGATGTAGTCTGATGAGTGCCTTCTGGAGGTGGTTGTCATAAGACAGATGTCTTATTTCACCACCTTGTGAAACTGAAAGCAGGAGAACTAGAAAGTCAATCATATTCAAAATGCATGTCATGGCATCACAGAATTGCACATACTCCCTAAGAAGCCTATCCAGATAGCTACTAAGTAACTTTTGGGTTCTTTCAAATTTAACATGTGTCTTAAGTGGAGCTCTTAATTTCTAATCACCTAAAACAAAACAAGTCATCTTGCTCAAATGATTCTTATTTCAGTAATAGCACTATTGAGACTTAATCAAATACTCAGTTCACTGGCTAATTGAATAATAATTTTTATCTGCAGATAAGTATCCAACATTTTGTAAATGGTATACTATGAGGGTTAAATAAAATAATATGTATAATGCATAACAAATTCGATAAAATACAGTTATTTCAATGGTCATAATTATAATTCTCGAGTACTTTAAGAACAAACAACAAATTCTTTAGACATTTCACTCTACACCTCACCATAACAGGTATGTGCTGTGATGCCAGTGTGCTTAGAACTCCTTCAATTGTGTGTTCAATTGATTTATGGATAGACAAAATGGACATGAGGTTATAAAATGGAGTGTAGAGACCTGTGCTATAAGGACTAACAAAAACAACAACAAAATGGATGCAGGTAAATGAACCCAGGTATTTTAGTACACCAGTCTTGGCTTCCTTTACCTAGTTTTCTTTGGTGGTCATGAAGTTGTCTTGTTTCTCAGTTTTCTAAGTGCTAAGCACTAATATTCAATAATGCTTGCTGGTATGAAGTAATTAACTAAGTGTGCCTGGAAATTGAAACTAGAGTAGTGAGGCTGATACAAAGGATAAAATATGACACCATGCTATCACAGTTTGGACTGTGTTAGAATCTAGGTCCTGTTTGAATTTTAAAGCAAGTTTTTTTTCAAAAAGCATATAAAGTTTTAGGTAGGTGTGATAATACATCAGGAGTAAAGGGAGTCTTTGGTAGGCTGTGCATTGCATGGATTGTGATATTCTAGTATGTCTCATGTCATATTGTGTTCCTCCAGGATTCCCAGGATCCATATAAAACATTTAAAATATGTTGTAGTGGCCTGTCAAGTCAGTATAGAAGAAGTACAGGACATGTGAGTAGGCTAATTTAACCATTTTATAACGCATATGTTTGTCTATATTTAGCTCCTAAACTTCTGGTGGCCTCTGGATATTGGCCAAGTGATATTCTAGGTAGACATGAATCCCTGCATTCCTCATGCATGTGGTCAAGTCAAGTACATAAATAAGCAGTTCACAAGTCCAAATGGCAGCCATGGGATTATAATGGAATACCAAGCCTGGGGTAAAGAGCCAGGGTGTGTTGAAACTGATATAACTGTAAAATAAAATGGAGTATGTGTAATACTTTTATTGGTAACAAATAATTGTGTGTGTGTGTGTGTGTGTGCTTATGAGCAAAAGATATGAACATAATAACTTCTGACTTCTGATGATCTTATTCTGCTTGAGGGTCTACTTGCCTTTACCATTTTTGCAATGTTCATTTCTTTTTCTAAGTTATAGTCTTGGATCCAAAGTGACTTAAGATCCAGGAAAATGTGAAATCTCTAACAGTGTCTTTCATCTAGATTTAGTGTGCAAATGATTGCCTCTGGACAGAACAGAGAGCCATTTGGTACTATCTCTTGCAGAAAGTTATGCTTCTGGTCTTCAAGGAAAAAAATATCCCAAATAGTAAGTTAAGATATATATTTGTTACTTTGCTGCTGCTGTGCTAAAATAGGATTATCAAAAGCAATTTCAGAAAGAAAGGATTTGTTCAGGCTTATGGTTCTGGAGGGATTCAGTCCATCACGGTAGGGAAGACATGGCAGTGGGATAGTGAACCCAGACTTGTGATCAGAAAGCAGAGCGGTCACATTTCAGCCATGTTTGAGGCAGAAGAAAGAAATTTCTGGTACATAGCCAATTTCTCCAAACCATAAACCAAATGGAATTCTATGTTTCATAAATTACCCTGAGAGTGGTATTCTGCTATAAGCAGCAAAAATTTATTAAGGCAAGCTCCAACATATTTCTTAATGTGAGGTGACTTTTTCTAGGGCATTACTAATATGTATTCCACCCTCCATTGCACCTCATTATCTAAAGAGCAGTTATATATAGTGTTAAATTGTTCCATAGAAAAGAGGGTGTGATGGTTTGTATCTGCTTGGTCCAGGGCGTGGCACTATTAGAAGGCGTGGCCTTGTTGGAGTAGGTGTGTCATTCTGTGTGTGGGCTTAAGACCCTCACCCTAGCTGCCTGGAAACCAGTCTTCTCCTAGCAGCCTTCAGATGAAGACGTAGAACACTCAGCTTCTCCTGTGCCATGCCTACCTGGATGCTGCCATGCTCCTGCCTTGAAGATAATGGACTGGACCTCTGAACCTGTAAGTCAGTTGAATGTTGTCCTTATAAGAGTTGCCTTGGTCATGGTGTCTGTTCACAACAGTAAAACCTAACTAAGACAGGGAATAAATATTAATTTCATTAATACTATAATCTCACTAATTCATGTGATCATATTAGTTATAGCATTGTGCAGGGATGGATATACGAACTCTGCAACACACTTGTCTTAAATTATACCTATAAGAACCTAGGACTCCAACCTGTGAATCAGACACTATATGTATGATGTGGGAAAATGTCTATGTATTGCTCCTCAATGAAAAGCAATGCTTAGCATACAGTTTAACAAAATTACAATAGCACATCCTAATTTTTTATAGCATGTGTTTATAATTTTCAAGACTAAAGGCAGTCTAAGTGATCTAAGGAACTGTTTGTTGTGGTTTGAAACATAAATGTCACTCACAAATGCTCAAATCTTGAATGTTGTCCAGATAGTAGTGCTATCAACACACACGGGGCAGAATGGAAAACTTCCTCATACATAGCAAATTAGGGAGGTTATGGAACCTTTAGGAGGTGGGAAATAGCTGAGAGAAGAAGGTGACCAGAGATGGGACCTTGGTGACTCTCCTGTCCTCTGCTTCCTGGTCCTCTGGGATTTGAGGAGCCTCTATATTCCACTGTTACCCGGATCTAAGTTGCTTCACTGACCTCTCCCACCCATGATGGTCTGAAATGTAAAATAAACCTTTCTCTCCTCAACTGTTTCTGTCAGGTATCTTGGTCAAAGTGACATGAAAGCAACTATACTATAGTTGACATTAAAGTCTTTATGTCCATAAAATTAATGGAATACGTACCTGCAAAAGTCCCTTTTCTATTAAAAAATGGTAAAAAAAAAAAAAAAACCTGGCAAAACTTGCCAGAATCAATGATTCCAGGATTCTGAAAATTAACCAGAAGATTGCAGCAATCTGGGGGATGTAGTTTTAAAAAATAAGTTTCAGTTCTTGAAAATATATTTTAAAACTAAAAGAAATATGTATCTACACAGGTAGTTAAAATGTCAACCCTTCCCCAGTAAATTTACAGATTCAAAGCTGTTCTGCAAAAATAGTGGAAGTACTTTGGAGGATGTGCAGTTCCTCATCAAAGTATTCAACATGGAGTTATTATACATGCCTCAGCAATTAAAATAATAAATATAGTCCTTAAATAAACACATTCACAATTTGAAATTGTGCATAGCGATGTTTAGTGCAGCATTAAAAACAAAAAATGAAAACTGAAAACCCAGATGTCCCTCATCAGAGGAATGGATACAGAAAATGTGGTACATTTACACAATGGAGTACTACTCAGCTATTAAAAACAATGACTTCATGAAATTCTCAAGCAAATGGATGGAACTTGAAAATATCATCCTGAGTGAGGTAACTCAGTCACAAAAGAACGAACATGGTATGTACTCACTGATAAGCGGATATTAGCCCAAAAGTTCAGAATGCCCAAGTTTCACTTTACAGTAACTGCTGGACTGAGAGTGAGGTCCCAGATGGAGGAGTTGGAGAAGGGACTGAAGGAGCTAAGGGAGTCTCCAGCCCCATGGAGGGAGCAACAGTGTCAACTGGCCTGACCCCTGGTCTTCCTGGAGGCTGGACCACCAACCAAAGAATACACATGGAGGGACCCATGGTTCGGACCACATATGTGGCAGAGGATGACCTCGTTGGCCATCAGGAGGAGGAGAGGCCCCAGTAAAGGGAAATGTCAAGGTGGGAATATGGGAGTGGGTGGGCGGGTAGGTGGGAGATGGAATTCCCTCATAGAGGTGGGGGGGGAATAGGTGGTCTCCAAAGAGGAGACCTAGAAAGGGGGAAACATTGGAAATGTAAATAAAGTATCAAAAAAGAAAAAAAGAAAAAAAAAGAAAACTGAAAACAAAAATGTAAGTGAAAAAATTGATAATTGATAACATAAAAATAGTATATCTACCAGAATGAACAATCAGCAATAAAAGCAACTGAAATATTAATACATATTGCAACATGGAGGAATCTAAAATCGTTGTTAAGTGAAATTTCAGAAACAGGTATATATTTTATGATTATTTTATATGAAAATTTTAAAATAGAAATAATAGATTGCTGATTGCCTGGTACTTTGAATAAAGTACTATAGAGAATGCATATTAATAAGTATTAATTTTCTTTTTTGATAATGAAACGTTCTTGAATTAATGGTGATGATACCACAATTTTATGAATGCGATAGAGCCACTAAATTATATGATTTAAAAAGATTAACTTTATATGTGATTTTATTTCAGTCAAAAATTCAGAGGGCAATAAATAAAATATGACATGGTAAAATACTCAGAAATATGAATGAGTAAATATTTAATATATTGATACCAAACAATATTCAAAATATATTGTGAAGTAAAAATGTTAAGGTACAAAAAATCTTGAGGTACAGATGACTAATAAAAAAGTAGAATTTCAGAATATGTATGTATATGTCTACTATATTTGTGCATGCATATGCATAATATGTATAAAGGGCCCATGAGAGACTGATAACTTGAGATGCCCGTGGCAAGAGGACAACCTCCACAGGAAGACACTTCTGTTCCTTTGGAGACCTAAGCAATATTAACAACTAATATTAAATTATGAATTTGATTATTTAAAAAAAGCTTCAAAGGCTAAATTATAATGGGAAAACATTTTTAGAAACTCATATATACCAGTAGTAATAACATTAAGAACCTTATGAAAATATTTATAAAGCTTACAGATAGTTTCTAGGAAAAAATGCTAATAAAATAAATATACTTAAAAAATCTCCTCTGCATATTAATCACTTTTCCCCCATTGCTCTGACAAAATGCTTCCCAAAAGCAACTTAAAGAAAAGGTTTATTTTGGTTTACAATTTTATATCGTAGTTTCTCAATTTCAATTGTCAACTTGACTGAATTTAGCATCACCTAGAAAATACAAATCTGGACTTGTGTCTATGAGTCTGTTTCTAGACTCACAAGGGGAAAAACAGTTATTTCAATTAATCTACTAGTAATTCAAAATAAACAAATAAAATTTTTATCCTTGATCTATAACACATGCATAGATTTAATTTGTAATTTTTTTAAATGAAAATACAATTACATCATTTCCCCTTCCATTTTCTCTCTTCCCTGGAGAAAGACTATTTCTCCTGCTCTTGTGTAGTTCTTTGTCTAGGCCTGTGACCCAGTGAGATGCTCCCCTTCCAGGACAGCATGTCTATTAATGTTGTTACTATTTACATCTTGTTTGGTATTGTTGAGGTACCTGGGGTGAAACTTCCCTGTCATTTCTGGGAGTCATAATCCCACAGCAGACTCTGGCTCTTACAGTTTTTCTGCCTCCTCCTCTTTGATACTCCCTGAGCTTTGAGTGCAGCGGGTGTTCTGTAATCATATTAATTGCAGCTGGGACACACACACACACACACACACACACACACACACACACACACACACACACGCACACACAGCTTGATCAGTTGTTCTCTCCATTATGATGAGCTGTGGTTTTCTGTGACGGCCTCCATCTGCTACAAAGAGAAGCTTCTTTGATCAGGGGAGATAACTATACTTACCTGTGGGTAGAAGAATAAGTATATAGAATAAAGTTAGAAATTAATGCAAAGACTTTTAATGATATCAATACTCATGAATGAATATGACATTTCATATACACTTGGGATACAAATCAGTACACAACTTTCTATAAATGTGTTCATATAAAATTCTTCAAAATATTCCTATATAGTCAGGTGTAGCTGCTCATGTTGTGAGCCCAGCACTTCAAAAATCTCAAGCAGGAGAGTTTCCATAAATTTAAGGTCAGTTTGGGATACATCTGAGTGTACATCTTAGACTACAGAGTGAGATCCTTTCAGCAAGAGTCAAAATTACTTACATTCCTGCAGCTCTTATGAGAGTCCAGACCACATTATCATAGCAGAGACTCAAAACAAGCACGTAGGAGTGCCAAAAAGAGTACTCATTGAGTACCAAGCTACAGTCCCATAGAAACAAGAAGCTCTGGTGTGATATTGCAGTGTAAGTTGAGTATAAATAATAATAAGGAAATAGACATTTCAGGAAAAACTAGTAGAAAAGATATTAAATGTCTTCACTAGAAAAAAATCAATGTTCGAGGAAAGAAACATTTTTATTCCTATTTGAATATCATATAATATAGATGTGTATTGAATGGTAGGTCACTAATATATAATTTACATTTGTCATTTTAATATATGTATAATAGGTCTTAAAATATATTTTTCAATGACTTTTACAACGATAGATCCTGAATTACTTAAAATTATATTATTTCCAAAAAAAGAAAAAAATTGCTTAATAAAAAGTGATTGGAACACAATCAGAAGCTATTTTCTGTCTTCTAGCAGGCCAGTGGGGTGGGACAGAGCACCATTGAGGGAATGCGCCTTTCAAACATTCCAATTCTTTACAGAAAGAGAATATATATTAGATGGAAGTCATTATTCCAAAGGATTGCAGAAACTCCACTGAACAAATACAAAGATTTCTAAAAATTAACTCCAAGAAAATTAAACAAATATCATAATAAGAAATACTGAACATGGTTTAGTCTCTGAATTACCATGGTTTAACTTGTGACTTTTACCTTTATAACAATGTAAAAGCCATACACATTCAGTGGAAACTATGCTTTTAATTTTGCATTTTGATATTTTTCCTGGACACTAAAATGTGGTATAGAGCTTTTGTGATATTAAGCAAAGGCAAACAACCACGTCTACACAATCACAAAATAATACTCTCCTACACTGTATCTTGTTGCTAAAGAATGATATTTAATAGATATCTAAATGCATTTTTAATGTACAGTATTTTCAAGTTACATTGGGGTTATGTTTTTGCATTATAATGAGGGACATAATGCCACCATAAATCAAAAACTTTTACATCAACTTACAATCATAAACAAGGTAAATATCTCATAATATAGAAATCTATAAGGAACTTTATACATCTATTAAAATGTTGCTTATGAAGGAATACAGATAGGCATTCACAGTAGATGTGTGACCATATTTCACTAAGGAAGTATTCAAGCAGATATTGTCAAAAATAATAATGTATGAATGTGGGCCTTTACAAACATGTCACCCAAAACAAAAAGGGTTTGAATCTTTTAGTAAGTCTTCATGGATAAACAAGCCCCTAATGAACAAGACTAAGATTCCAAATCTTTCTCAGATTGATGTGCAAATGCTACCACATCCCCAGTCTCATTCTCCAGTTTTTATTTCAAACTGTCCCTTCTACTGGACAAATATCCTTGTCTAGAGCTCTCTTGACCAAAGAGTGTTTTCCCATCTCTCTCAAACAGGTCTTATCAACTACTGCCCTCTTCTTGTATCATTAACTTCATTTCTACTATTAGCTGCCCAACCAATGATGGCCTCCTGTGAGGCCATGTTAGCTTCTGACATAGTTTTTGGAGAGCACAAATTGATGTTCTCCTTCCCTACATTTACCTAACATCTATGCATCATCCTTAAACTGGTGGCCAAATAGAGTATACAGTGTCCCTGGCATGTCAGTTTCTCATGTTATCACTGGCACTCCTCCAAGCAGGCAATACTTTATAATTCTAAGCATCCCAAAACATAACGTTATTGTGATCACATGATCAAATTTACAACAAAATGTTACGGTCAAATAGCATCATTATGTGAAATGCCTAAAACAGCACCTGACCCATAGCATTTTTCAACAGAAATAATTGTCAAGAAAGTGTTCGATGCCCCAGTGTAGGGGAATGTCAGGGGGAGAGGACGGGAGTGGGCGGCACCCTCATAGAGGCAGGGGGAGGGGGATGGAATAGGGAGGTTCCGAAGGGGAGAACTGGAAAGGAGAAAACATTTGAAATGTAAATAAAGTAAATATACAATCCAAAAAAAAAAAAAATCTCAATAGCAGAAATGCACGGTAGAAGTTCCATGTGTGGCCACTAGATGGCAACATTGCAAAGACGAAACAGACAACTTGGTCTCTGGTGGTTCATGAAGACTGCAATGAGCAGAAGAATGAAAGACTGTAATATTGAAAAGAACGGCATTGGCCCCTGAGACTGAGGTTAGGGTTAATATCAGAAAAACAATCTGCAGAAAACAGAGAGACAGGGCTTGCAGACAGGCAATACCTAAGAGATACGTGGATGACGCATACAAGCAGCAATATAGTACCAAAAACAATCATAAAAATTACACACAGAGAAACAAGGAAATAAACTGTAGCGAAAAGGGACTGAGTTTTGAGGCTCTGGGACCAAAGTTCTTGGCTTTACCATTACATTCGTTGAAAGCATCCACGGTAGGAATTGGGGACTGTTAGAGAATAAAAAACTATTATTTAAGGGAAACAGAACTAATGTTTAGGGTGATGAAAATATCTGGAACGGAGTAATGGTAATGGCTGCACATCATGAATGTATTTTACGTCACTGTATTCTATGTTCAAGAATTTAAAAAGTAATAGGTTTTAGCCATATGTGGTAGTACATGCTGTTAGCACAGTTATTTTCGAAGCAGAAGCAGAAGAGTAATGAACAGGTTCTATAATGTATAGTTTATAATATACATATTATGTTTAGTTTCTTTAATATTAGAAAGAATGACCCAATAAAAGGCAGCATTCAATACCTTGATAAGGCCACTAGCTATTACAGGATACTAGCTTAGAGTGGATGTTCTTTAATCCTCCACGCCATCAGCATAATATTCTACCACAAATTTCACTGCCCCATAAACTGATCACCCCGTAGATGGTTGCCTTTATTCTCTTGAATCACTATACTAGATCAGTTAACTCATCAAAAATATCTGATCTGTATTTGCTTTATTATGTAGGTCTTAATTTCTGTCCTGTATATTTTTTCTGCTTCAAAGAACTTGTCTTGCAGCTTCTTATACACTGACAAGTGATTCCCTCAGCTTTTGTCTGAAAAATTCTCTCTCTCTCTCTCTCCCTCTCCCTCTCTCTCTCTCTCTCTCCTCGCTCCTGAATAATAGATTCACTGGATCCCGAATTGTAGGTTGTCAGGGGTTTTTTTCAACCCTTTAAACATTTCACTGCACTGCTCTTGGTAGATCTGAAGTGCAATACAATATAATTCATATCTTTGTTCCTTTGTCAGTAAGATAGCTTAGAGATTTCCATGTTGCCATGATTTTGATATGCATGCTGTTGTTTTGATATCAGTTCTCCTTGATATTCTCGAAGCTTCCTTGGTTTGTAGACTGCCAGTGATCTTGAAATATATTTACCCATTAGTGTTCTGGGTTTTTTTCTGTTTCATTCTCTTTTCCTCTGTATCGTTTCCTTACTTGTAGTTTACATTGTTTATGGGGTCTCACAGCTGGACACCATATTCTGGGTGTGTGCTTTCATCTTTCTGTTCGCTATTCAATTTGAGAAGTTTCTCCTGATGCATCTTAAGCATTCAGTGTGAGTTCATCGAAGGTATTTTTTTTTAATTTTGGTTAAGGTGTTTTTGTTGTGGTGGTCGTTGAAACAAAGTATCAGTAGGTCAAAGGGTAGCCTCCAATGCCTGGATACCAAGACCCTCCTGTCTGGCTAGTTAGCATTAATTTTATCCCTGGGGTCTCCTCTTTGTGTGTGTCTGGGGCACATAGGAAAGAAATGATAATGAAGCACTGTCCCAAGATTCCTTCTTCGCCCACATCTCATATCCTCCTGATAAGCCAGCAACAACTCTTTATCGATCCAAATCCGCAGTATACTCGACGGTTCACTCTTGGTGTGATAGCTTTATAAATTTTGACAAATTTGCCTTCTCTGGAACGTTACATAGTTGAATCTCACAATACCGAATGTTTTCACATAGCCTCATTTGTTATATACACGTAATACACATAAGGTTGTTCTATGTCTTTCCAGGCTTAATAGCTCATTTCTTTCAGTGTTATTGTTTTAGTTTTTGGAGAGTAGACAGGCTTTCACTCACCTACTCAGAATGTCCTGCTTAATTACAAGTTTGGGCAATTATGAGTAAATTGCTATAAATGTCTAGTGTAGGATTTTGTGTGGACATACATTTTTTTTTAACTTTTGGATAGATACTAGAGAGAATAATCTGAGCTGAATAATAATAGTGTGTTTTGTTTTCTTGGAAACTATCAATCTGATTCCCAGAGTATCTACAGTTTTATGTTCTCCAGAGAAATAAACGCATATTCATGCAAGCATCTGGCATTGTCAGTATTTTGGGCTAGTTTCTCTCTGATAGGCAGATTAGTCACAGTTTCATAGTAGGTGTTTATTTTCTATTCATCTCCCTTGGAAAGAGTTTTGTACAAATATTTGCCGTTTTAAAACTGGTTGGTATATTTTCTTACTATGCACTTTTAAGAATTCTTTTTATACATTTTGTCCTTTACCAAATAGTCTTTTTCAAATATTTTAAGTTCTGACTTGTAAAAATCCACTTTCAAATCTTTTTTCATATTTCTATCTCTCTGCTTGCAACCTACCTATTACATATTGTTCACTTTTTCTATTTGAAGATTAAGCATATTAATCATATTAATCGTAGTTATCAGGAATTCACAGTCTGATTACTTCAATATCTCTGTTGTCTATGAATCTAGTTAAGATGATGCTGTGTCCCTTCAAGCGCTGTTTTTCCTCTTCTAACATATGCCTTGAACAGTTTTCAGTTGAAGGCTAGTCATTATGTATTTAGTAAAGGAAAGTCAAGCAAATAGAGCGTTACTGTAAGGTTCGTGTTTAGGTAAGAGTACAGTGCTCTATCTGTTTTCTATAGCTGGAGATGTGGCAGAAGCTGAAAGTTATTGTAGTGTCTTTGTGACTCTCCCTTTGTCTTGGGATTTCCCTAGGCACCTCTTCTCAAATAGCATGGAACCCTTGGGTTTTTTGTGTTTGCTGTACCTTTGTAACACAGTAGAAATCATACCGGTGTGGTGGTGAGGAATGCAGAAGAAAAGCTTACATATAATGCTATGATTACGTCTCCAGCTTTCAGGGTAGCTATTTATTTCACCAGTGTTGCCTAATTTCCCCCCTTGTGTAACACAGTCTTGGAGAAATGTATGCCAGCTAGGTATTGAAAATCTAATTTCTGTTAGTGCGGGCTTCTTTATGAACAGAATGCTCTGAGCCTATACCAAAATACTTAGAATTCCTCCCCATGGCAAGACTGCAAAGGGTTGATTTTTTTTTTCTACTTTTCATTCGGAACATCAGATAAGGTTTCTGGAAATAAACCTTCCAAATGTACGAAAGTCCCCAGAGAATGGTTCCCAGGGAATTTTTATCTCTGAAGATAATCAGTTACCCCTTTCTATCAATTCTCTGATCTAAGAAGAATTTGTGAGCGTCAGTCTTGTCAAATTTGTGAGGACAGGAATGACAACTTTCAAACTTTGCATGCTAGAACTTGTTCTTTCCAATTTTGCTTTATTTATCCACTTTCAAAGTCAGCAATCTTCCTAAAATATTTGGGAAAATGTTTGGAAAGCAAGGACCCAAGCATACAGCATAGTAAATGTGAACGATTCTGTGTGCTCTAAGATCATTTCAGAGAACATTCATTCTTAAATACAGAACAAATGTGCTAGTTGTAAAGGCTGACGTGCAATAGAACACACACACAAAGCTCCAGACTCCCTCTCTCAGCAGTTTCTTATTCCAAAGCTGATCGCTCTGAGCGTGTTCTTGCCACCTTTCAGTTGAATAAAGACAGACAAGCACATTCACTGCATTTTTTTCCACAAATGGATCAGGCTGTCTTTATTTATTTTTCTACAATTCGCCTTTCTTACTTTTTATTGATGTTAGCGGAGATTAGATCAGACGAAATTTTATGTCCAGCTTTTTTAACATTTAAATGCTTCCTTTCATATTTCAGAAACCTTTCCTACATTCCTTTAGTCCATCTTTTTTGATGTCGTGGATTGAACCCGAGCCCTGCGCTTACCATATCCATGCTGTTGTGCCACAGAGCCAAGTCCTCAACCCTTCCCTTTGTGCTTAAATTGCTAATACCTATCTTCAGTCTGCAACTACACGGCAATGTATTTAAGTAAGCCCACATGTGAAACAGTGAATGTTTTCTTATTTGTTTTTCGCTTATACACCAAGGAAATATTTGTTGAATAGTTATTGCATTTGTGTCACAGCAAGTATAAAATGTCTGTCTCTCTGCTGGTATACACACATGTATATGTGTGAGCTTCATGATGCTTAAATTCAAGCTGTTGGGAGTAGATAATTCAAACTGTCATAAGTTGAGGAGTATATCAGTACCTTATTTTTTATATTCCTTTTTGATAGATTACTGAAACTGGAATTACCAACTTGGAGAATATAAATAGTTTGAAACCCTTAATAAAAATGGTTAAAGGTATCATTAGAAAGTTTGAATCATTTTATTAGCTTGTAAAAGTTGCACAGGCATTATTCAGGCTTACCCTGTTCATGATTTTGTAAAGAGTAAAAGATTTATTATCAAAGTACAGTTAGAAAGTTACAAATATGTAATAATGGCTCACCAATGTGAGGTTTCCACCGCTCACGAAGACAACTGGAATTTTTATTGTAAATTTAGAATAAAATCCATTTCTCAATCTGGACTCTGCTGCCTTGTGAGGGTAGTGGTCACTTTTTCATCTCTACGTGTTTATCTGATTTCTCTTTTTACTTCTTTCAATTCATTTTTTTCCCCAGCAAAATTCATGCAATTTGGTTTAAATACTGTCTGTTTCAAGTAATGTTTCTTGATTCCCCAGATGAACTAGTGTGGTTAGTGCCTACCCTGAAGCCACACTGTACCTTTTTGTATATTTGTGCTATATTTCACAGGACAATTAGTCACATAAGGCAGGGAGTTTGTTTCTGTTACCCTACAGTGTGAAACACTAAATACATTATATCAACTTGTTAAACCGAGGTCCTGGTTTGTAAGCTTATTCTTCAGAGTTTCTGTGCTGTAATGGTAGGAAACTCAACATGTAAAGTGCTTGTGTCATAGCACAGAGCTTGGTTCTAGACATTTAAAAAAATCTCACATTGATTTGTTTCTACTCATTTGGCAGGCAAGAGAGGAAAGGAAAGAGAGCAACTGAGCAGACTAGAATGGGTTAAGAAATTGCCACAAACTTTACAAAGATGCAATAGAGTTAGAGAGAGTAAAACAAACACAAAACAAAAGCGTGATTGAGATACCTAAATACAGAGAAAACCACAAAATTCCCCCTTCTTCCCACCCTGGTAAACTTACGTGAATCACTCATTCATCTTTCCTTCATTCATTTGTTCTGTCCAACAAACCTTTACTGAGTGACTATTACAGAAGGAACTGTATTGGAGACAGAGCGCTCACAGTCTGGGCATGGAGGTGGCTATATAAATAACAATCAGACAAGGAAGACAGTATAAAATATGCATCCTGGAATGTGAAGGGAAACAAGGGCCCAGGCTAGAGCTAACTCGCAGAGCCAAGCAAACAATAAGCCTCTTTCTGCTGCCTACAGCTAATGGTAATAGCTCAAAATTCATTAAAACTATATCTGCCTGGGATTTATGTATTTTTCAAACTTTTTGACCACTTCTTTTCCTATATCTTCATCCCTAAAATGGCCGGGAAAGTTGGGGATAGTGTTTACTTCTTTTCTTGAGTTTTCTTTTTTTTTTTAGACATGGATACCGAACTGGAGGACTTAGAGCAGCTAGGCAAGTGTCATACCAGTAAGCATTATCTCCATTATCATAATTTTATATCATTTTAGCTATTTTATCCTTTAAATTGGAATTAATCTTATTTTCTGTTCATGTTTTCTATTCTCTGATTATAACTTCCCCGATATCAAAACAGAATACATAAGAAAAAATAATAGATGTATGCCTCTTTTCTTTTTGCCAGTATTTGTGATATCATCCACAGATGCTTTCTTATTATGAAAGCCAAATTGGCCAGTTATCCTATCCATCTGATTACCTAATTCATCGAAACAGCAGTATTCAAATAATTTTTGTCCAAATAAGTCTTCTCTAAAGAAATGGGGCGGGGGTCATGATGGGAATCTTGTGCCTTGTGAGCTGATCAATGCCAATTATGAGACAGCTACAGGATGACTAAAGACACGTCAAGCAATTTGAAGACATTCTGAATAGCATATGTAGTTTTGTGCAGAAACAGCACAAAACCCTCACAATTATAACCAGCCACAGTCAACAAAAGATAAAGCCATAAAGCAAGCCAGGCTACAAGGCAGACCACTGTTTGTTGGGCACCAGTGTCTTCTCACAAAGGCAAATGATCACCCAAATTATAGCAATCTGCTACCTCACAAATAACTGGGACACAAGATCCTCTAAGCCTTCTGATGTGAGAAGACAACATAAGTGGGGAACTCTCTCTACTTTGAAATCAGGATAATTATTATTCAAATTCTGGTTCTGCCACTTATTAGCTTTGTAGCCATATGTCACTCATTTTCCCTCTCTCAAACTGCAAGGCAATAATTGTACCCACTTCGTGGCCTGGCTTTGAAAACTAGGTGACATTATACATCAAAAATGCATGGGACGGGAGTTCATAGCAAAGTCCAAACAAACGTATGTTCTTTGAATTTGGATGATGTCTTTCTTTTAGGACTTTTGTTGGGTCTTCCAGGCTCTTCAGGCCTCCATTTTCCCTTTGCATAAAATTGTTGAAAAAGTTTTGCAGAGAAATGAATGAGAATATAAATGTAACCAGAAAACTATAATTCACAGTGGAAATGTTGTTCTTGTGTGTATGTCTTTGTATGGTGTGGATACATGTTTGTGCATGTGTGTGTGTGTGTGTGTGTGTGTGTGTGTGTGTGCGCGTGTGTTGTATATATGCAGACGCACATGTACATAGAGGGCAGAAGTTCATGTCTTCCTCAATTGCTCTCCACTTGACTTATTTTTGAAACTTATTATTGTACATGTGTGTATATGATGTATGTACATATTGCAGGCTCACAAATGCCACAGCACACATGTGCCACAGCTCATGCGTAAAGGTCAGAGGACGAATTGCTGGATTCTGTTCTTTCCTTCCACCATGAGGTCTGAGAACGGAATTCAGAGAATCAGTCTTGCCTGGCAATCAGTTATCTGCTGTGCTATCTGAGTACTCTAGCTCATTTTTTTTTTTTTTTTGAGGCACAGTCTATCATTACACCTGGGACTTCTCAGCTTGGTCTGATTGGCTGACAATAAGCTGCAGAGGTCTGTCTGTCTCTATTCCACTTACCCGGCACTGGGGTTACAATTGCAAACCAGACGTCCAGGCCTGATTATTACATAGCTTCTGGATGTCCAAACTCAGGTCCTTAGGCTCGCATGGTAATTACTTTACTGACATCTCCGCAGCTCTGTATTTGTTAGTTCTTATTTGTTAACACAGCCTTCCACTTCCTAAATTTATTTCCTAATAGAATGAGTCAAACTTGCTGCTGTTGGTAATTAAAATGCTCTTCTAGCTGAATGAACACATCAGATCCTTTATGTGGAAGCAGGAGAATTGAGGATGTATGCTGGTGCCCGGAAGGTCAGTCCACTGTTTTAAATACTTCATTTCTTGGAACAGTTGGAATTGCCAGCCGTTTTTACTTTCTCTACGGTCAGGGCAAATTAATTAGATGTGTGTTCCTCGATGGACTTTGTATGCATGCGTGTACATGTGTTTCTTTTACTTAAAAATGCATTCCTTTTGCAAAAAGGAGAGTACTGCATCATGGAAAGAAAAGAAAAGAAAATGATTCATTGTATTGATGTACCAATTGGCAACTTTTCTGACTTCCAGAAGCTATACTAGGTATTTTTTTCCTTTGTGAAAACAGAAAGAAAATTCAACACTATAAAAAGTACAGCTCAATTAAAATCATAGTTCTGTAAACATGGGAGTTATTCAGGAAAATCTGTGCCTTGTGATTTTTCTCTATGCTCCCAGGGAAAAGGGCTCCGTAATATTCTGAGAACCACATTTATTTTAAAGTGTACTCTTAGAGGCAACAGCACGAAAACTACCAAAACATGTCAAAAGGTCAATGTAACAGACCTCTATGAAATTCGAGCCCCCAGCAGCAGTGGGAGCTTCTGGGTGAGTCTGCTGTCTCTGCTTCCCATCTAATTATAAGAGTATACAGACATACAGGTATCAGCCACCACATTTGGCTTTACTATGGGGGCTTCAGGATTAAACTCAGGATATGAGATGTTTACAGCAAACACTTTTAGCTGCTTAGTCATCTTTCTAGCCAGAACCACATTTTTAGATGTAATTTTAAATTTTTATTTTTTGAAATTAAATCATTATTACAACATTGTTTTACATTAACTTTCTTCCTTTCAACCCCTCGCATGCATCTTCTTGAGCTCTCCTAATGAACTCTCTTTTGTTATTGTTGCATTTGTGTAAATATATGTATAAAACCTGCTCAGTACATACAATGTTACTTACATACATATATATATGATTTCAGGATTGACTACCTTTATTAGACAACCAATTGGAGGTTCTCATCTTGGAAAGACTTTCTCCTACTTTCAGTATTACTCAATTGCCTGTAGTTCTCTGCCTAGAGTTGAGGCCTTCATGATAGTTCCTCCTTCAGTTAGCATACCCTATTGGTGACGGTCTTGTTCAGAGTTTGTTTAGGCAGCTGTGATGATGAGACTTTGAGTACAGTTTCTCTGAAATTTCTAGGAGATGCCATCTCATGTCAAACTTACTGCTCCTTTAGCTCTTACAATGTTTCTGCTGTTTGTCCATGACCCCTGAACTGTAGGTACAGGAGTTGTGTTGTAGATGTATCGGTTTAGAACTGGAAAGACACTATGATGTGCTCTTTGCATTTTCATCAGTTAGAGTTTTCTATAATGGCTTTTGTCTGTTACAAAGGTAATTTCATTAGATGAGGAAGTGGGAACTACACCTTTTTGTAGGTATATGGATAAATATTTACCATTTGGTTAGAAATAATGCTGTTTTAATAAAGTGGTGGTTGTAGATTCTCCTTCAGGGTTCATAACTTCACTGGGCCTGGATACAGGTTCCCAGTACCACACATTATTTTCCCCTTTATTGGGCAAACCTCAAGTCCATTAAAAGAGCTGTTGGTTACCGGGAGTGTATAGGTGCCACTATTGCATCCTTCGGGTTCCCACGCTGGTCTTTCTTGTAAAGAACTACATTTACTTTACTCTCAGTCTGACTCTACATGTGCTGATGTTGATGAATGTCATAGGACAATTAGATCGATCGAAAACCTTTCAGAAAACATGTATATTTGATAAAAATTGCATTGCTTTTCTATCAAACAGCTCAAAAGAATATACAACAAAAGTTAATATTTCCAGACAAGGTGTGTTGGAACACACTTTTAATCCCAGAACTTGGGAGACAAAGACAGGGGCACCTCTGTGAATTCAGGACCAGCACTAAACTCCTTGAGTTCCAGGCCAGCCGGAGTTACATAGAGAGACTGCAGCTATGCCAATTTCCACTTCCATTAGGGATGAACAATGGTCACAGTTTTTCTTCTTCTCCAATGCTTATCTTCTTTACTCATCCCAGCATGTGGTATTAAATTGTGGTTTGATTTGTATTCTAATAGTTACTGTCTGGTGTTGAACATCTTTTACTATTTCCTTTAGCTGTTTATCTGTCTTCCTCAGAAAAAAATATTTATAGGCACTTGTTCTAAATATTTTTAACCTTATTTAAATGTACTAAAATAATAGTTCAACTATTTCACATATATAGTGTGTGTTCTCTTTTCTATCACTCTCACCCTCTTTTATTTCCATCTCACCTCCCTCACCCCTCTACCTGCTCTTCTCTTTTCCCAACTACTGCCTACGCTTGGTTTTGTGACCCACTTGGTTTTCTCCTAGACTGTCTCTGTGACCACAAGTGCAGAACTACTTGCAACCTGGAGGGATTTCCTTTTGCTACATAACTGAAGGCAATGACTTTTTCACCCCCAGGACCCATCAGGTGTCCATAGTTTAACATGACAAAGTAGGGCCCCATAAGCCAATTCTTGATTAATGATTGGTTGTTTACAGCTTTGTGTGCACACTTGATGAAGACAACCACAGCTGCTTGTTGTGAAATTGTGATTGTAACGCCTATGGCATTCCCTGGAGATGGCATTCCCTTTTCTTCTCCCTAGCTTCTGGCTCTTACTTTCTTTCTGCCTTCTCTTATTTACACAATGTTCCTGG
>CM052722.1:55286999-55319125 GCA_028551405.1 Uromys caudimaculatus | reverse complement strand
TCCGCTTAACAGTGAGTACATACCGTGTTCGTTCTTTTGTGACTGAGTTACTTCACTCAGGATGATATTTTCAAGTTCCATCCATTTGCCTGCAAATTTCATTAAGTCATTGTTTTTAATAGCTGAGTAGTACTCCATTGTGTAAATGGACCACATTTTCTGTATCCATTCCTCTGATGAGGGACATCTGGGTTGTTTCCAGCTTCTGGCTATTATAAATATGGCTGCTATGAACAGTGGAGCATGTGTCTTTATTACATGTTGGAGCATCTTCTGGGTATATGCCCAGGAGAGGTATAGCTGGGTCCTCAGGTAGTATTATGTCCATTTTTCTGAGGGTCCGCCAAACTGATTTCCAGAGTGGTTGTACCAGCTTGCAGCCCCACCAACAGTGGAGGAGTGTTCCTCTTTCTCCACATCCTCATCAGCATCTGTTGTCGCCTGAGTTTTTGATCTTAGCCCTTCTAATTGGTGTGAGGTGGAATCTCAGACTTGTTTTGATTTGCATTTCCCTGATGACTAGGGATGTTGATCTTATGGAGGAATTTTCTCAATTGAGGTTTCTTTTGTCAAGTTATAACAAAGCTAGCCAGGACAGAGGTTATACCTTAAACCAGCTATAATATTTACAGTAAAACATCAATCTACTTTTTCTCAAGGGACAATCATTAGCTGTATTTTAATTTATAATTTAAGTAGTTCATTTAAAATTTGATGTAATTAATTTGGAAAGAACTTATCTAGCATGCATGGGTCCCAGAGTTTGACCATCAGTAGATCAAATAAATAGATAGGTAGATGGATAGATAGATAGATAGATAGATAGATAGATAGATAGATAGACAGATATTTTAGTGGTAAAAATTGTGGCTATAGCTTTTCTTTTTGCAATTAAAAATGCAAAATATTAAAGTCTTTTTAAAAAAGAAAATTGTGCTTCAAGAGTGTTTTCGGATTTCATTACAGAAGATTTTTGATTAAGATATTAAATTAACTTTGAATTTTATTTCAACTTTCAATAAGTAGAAAATAATAGAGTAAGGATACTTAGTTACTTTGGAGAATATTCTCTTATGCTCTTTTCAGGTTTAATGATGGGATATGATAGAAAAGAAAGACTATTAAAATATGAAAGCAAGAATCATGAGATAGGATCTGGGAAAATGTCTCCAGGGAGACACTGAAAGAATATGACTTATTCCCAGATTAGGAGAGATTAGAACATTTACATTTTATTCTATATTTATATGGATCATGTGCTAATAAAATGGTGTAATTTTATTTAAACAGGCATGGTTCTTATAGTCATTTGTGCATGTTCCTTTCTTATATAGCTATACATTCTATTTGCTTTCTGTTGTGATAAAACACTGACCAAAAACAATTTGAAGGAGGGCAGGGTTTATTTCATCTTATACTTCCAGGTCACAATCCATCATTGTGAAAATCAAGGCGGAAACCTGGAGGGAAGAACTGCTGCTGCAGACCAAGGACCAACACTGCTGACTGGTTTGCTTCGTATTGGTTACTATGCTGACTTTTTTATACAGCCAAGGCTTACCTGCCCTGGAATGGTGCCGTCTACAATGGGATGAGCCTCCCTCCATCAATTTTCCAATCAGGAAAATGTCCCTTATCTCCACAGGCTAAATTCATGGAAACAATTCTTCAACTGAAATTCCCTCTTCCCAGGTGCATCTAAGTTTGTGTCAAGTCAATAAAAGCTAACCAGCACACTGTGGCAGGTAGAATATTAAGCATCTTAGCCAGCCATTTTGTAGACTAAAAGTATGTATTTCATGGGTGGTAGAGGCTGAAGAGAGGGAGAAATTGGGGGTATAGATTAATGGTACAAAGCGATGAGGTTTCTGACCTATGTGCACTCTGAACAAATAGAAGTACAAGCCTGGGTGTTTCACAGCAAGAGGTGATGGCAGGAATCTCAGTATTTTTGGCATTCCTAATCATTCTGAACATCAGATCATAAATAGCCAAGTATAGTGGTAACTGTTGTTGGTACCTGTACTACAATTCAGTGCTTATACTCTGAATGCGTATGCCTGCGAGTACAATCTCAGACCCTTGCTTAAAGGCTTCTGTGGCTGAAACTAGTCTAAATTTCTATACAGGTTTGCTTTGGATGTTCGTACCCAATGGCAGGACACCTGCCCAGACTTCTCTTGAGTCACTGTTTCAGCTGACATGCCCTCCAGGTGCTAGCAGGAATGGGCTGCTGCAGAGATATTCATCTCAGGCTGTCTTTGTCTGTGAGCACCCATGTGAGGGCTGAGTATTTTTCTATCCTACTCCTTCAGCTGAGGTCCCTCCATAAAAGAGCACAGCAGAGGCAGTGCTAGGAAGGTCCCATCAGACATCTTTAAGTCATGTGCATCGGAGGCCAGAGTAACAGCTGAGTGAAACATCATTCAAGAAACATTATTCAGCATCTCAGCATGCTCTGTAGTTGGGGCAGCAGTGGAACAGTGGAATTCTTGTCCATTTTTCTATGTCACGTTTTCAGAGGCATATGACGGGAACTGTGTGAATGACTGCCTAAAATCCTAGACCTGATGTGATTTCACACATCACTGCTATGTGCTTCCTCTTTGATTTTAGAACCCTGGTCTCTATGTTCTTAAGTATGGCATTCTTCATTCCTCCCCATGTGGCAATACTTGCCTCTGACACAGCAGAATACTTACAGGTTTATGTCAGAGTAACTACATTTGGTTCTAAGGAAGAAAATGGTTGATCAAGTGCGGCAGCTTACCTATTGAGTCCCACATATGAGACTATGTATATGTATAATCCACAGAGAAGTCTGAATGCAAATAATTGGTATATTTTAGCATGGCTCCTGACTACATATCCCATTGTTTTGCTAAAAAAGATAATGTGGAATCCTAAGCAGAGATGTTACAGAGATTTCAAGTTACTTATCTAGTTAGAATGCAATCCTGAGAGGATAGTGATATGACCCAAGAGCTAGAATTGCTTATATTTCTGCTAATAGAGTTTGCTGGAACTTTTTCTTGTACCCTTATCTGCACACTGAGAAGACCCTTCTTCCCTCTTCAGCTGTTGATTTGGGGTGAAAAGTGAAGTGGATGTTCTTGCTCAGATTGTGGCACTGTAACATCTCTGGATCTTACAAGTTTACATTTTTTTGTGCTGCTGACCAGCATTTTTTCCCTTACACTTGCTTTCCTCAAAAGTGTCTATATACCTATTATGTTAGTTATTCTTTGTTTAGGAGCACTGGGTTGCTGGGCAGCTCTTTTTTAAATTAAAAGAAGTATCGATTCTTTGTGAGTTTCATATCATGCACCCCAGTCCTCATCTCCCCATTCTCTCATATCTGCCCTTTGTTCTTACAACCTCCTCCCCAATAACACACACACACACACACACACACACACACACACACACACACACACACTCACACTCACATGCACCATAGAAAAACATCTCATTATGGAAGCTGTAGTATATCACATTGTGTCCCTCTGTCCACACATCTTCACTTGCAAACCTTCATTGCAGTGGCATTGACCTGCTTCAAGGTCTCTAGTTTCATGACACCATCAGTATTGCATCTTCATTAGGACTTCTCCCAATTATCCTCTTTTGTCCTGTGTCATGGAGATCCTTTAGGTTTGAATCAGTAGGACTGACTCTTTCACATGTCCCAACTATTTGCAAATTATATGGATTTGGGGGTAAGCCAGCACAGAGCTATAGATCTAGGCCTGGGTGATATCTGAGCTGTTCACCACACTGGCCCTCCCTCATCTGCACCACCAGGGTGAATTCTACAGCACTCCTCTGGCTAGACCACCCAGTGCTGCCATCAGCAGGAGGTAGGGTCAGCTCTCTTGCTCTCATGCCCTTGGGGCAGCTCACCTGCACCCATGCCTTTACAGCCAGCTCCACTGTGCTGCCCAGTCAAGGCACAGGGCACACTCTCTCAAGTGCTGCAGTCTGTGGGTGGCTAGGCCAGCTCTACAGCTCTCACCCCCTAACCAAGGGGCTGGCTAACCTGTGCCTTCACCATCAGGGCAAACTCTACTGTGTTGCCTAGGTGAGGTGCAGGGCCTGATCTCCTGAATGCTGCAGGTTGTATAGAATGAGGGGGAACATTATCCCTGAACTCATGCCCCCTCATGGCAGAGGAGTGGCAGGGCCGACTCTAATTTGCTTTTGTCCTTGGGGCTGGTTCACCTGTGCCTCCTAGACCAGGGCTAGCACTACTGTGCAGGTGAGGTACAAGAAACACTCTCCAGAGAGCTTCAGTGCTGGGCATTTCTTTTAAGCAACTAATTAAAACATTTCCATGTCATAGTTGAATCTGCAGGTTTAGAACTCGAAAATACAGTTTCAACTATATTTTGATATGTAGAGCAAGTAGTTAACTGCTTTGGTTGTATGGGCATACCACTTCTGTGTCTTGCCTATAAAAGGGACATCATTGGGGACTTTTGGCTGCAGCAGCAACAGTGGTTTGGTCTTAGGCTATATAACATTTCTATAGCTGTTTATTCTTTATTATTCTTGGAGTGTTCTCTTTGTGCTTTCTTTCTATTTGAGAGATCTGTGTATGTGGGTTAAGCTTTACTTCTTTTCCATTCCTATTCCTGTTGCCCTGTCCAGTTAGTGAATTAACTACTTTATTCCATTTCACTGTCTAATTTTTTTTTTGCAGTCTTTAGTATCATCTTCCTACAAACTCCATTTAAAACTACAATGAATATGCAAGTTTCCAGGGCAAATCTTAAAATATCATATCTCAATGGCATGGCAAGTTTTATTTTTGTGAAAACAAACCACCCCAATTTTACAAACCAGATAATGGATTATGAACACCTGGAAATGGTGTCCACTAAAATACAAAGATAATTTAGAACCATTAGATTTATAGTTGAAATTTCCCTCATGTCAGGCATGATTAAGTTTATTTCCAATTAATGAATACAAACAAATATATTTGCTGCTACCAGCCAAATGAAAACTTCCCAATATTCTAACCTTTACCACTAAGCTTAATTTTCTAACAGAACACATTGTAAGCCTTAGGGAGAGAAAATAATTGAATTTTTAAAGGTACTTTAATGACTTATAAAATGTCTTTTAAGCATAAAAGAATAACCAATAAGTGCCATAGGTGATTTATTTTCTAAGATATATAGTTCTTTTTCATCTATTTTATTCAAACCATGGTCCTAAATCATCCTTGGATATAATAACAAAATAACTCAACTAAAGATTCGATTAAGTTTTATTAGAACATTAATGGATTATGACCTCATTGGAATATCTGGACTAGCACCAGGTAAATAATGAGCTCTCTTTTCTTTTGAAGAAAAACTGATTATGCTCTAGAAATACGCATGTATGAGTCTCAAACTATACAATATTGAATATCTTTTTTCATCATTCTTTTGACTTTAAATTTTTCTTTGCATCTCTGTCTTTCCTCTTCCTTCTTACTTTTCTTTCTGCAACTCCTTTTTTATCACTTGCCACCACCACTTTCATTGTATATTATAATTATAATTATATAATAAAAAGTAATAGAAGTAATATGTAGCACATGATACAACCATGTTATTACTGTAGCTGTATACTTACAATAACGTCCTTTTAACAGGCAGAGTCCTGAAGTGATCATATGTCCTTGAAATCATTCTTCTACTCTGTACTTTTGTGATTTTCATATTTGTATGACTTCACATATTGTTGACAGCATATTTTATTTTTCATTTTGTGTCTGGATTATTTAATTTGGCACAATGTTCCGCAGATTCACCTATGTTGTCACAGATGGCAGGAGATCCTTTTATAGATTAATAGTATTCTAAATATGTACTATATTCTCCATTTTGGCTGTCCTGGAACATACTATGTTCCAGGCTAGCCTCAAACTCACAGAGATTTAACCTGCCTTCTGAGTGCTGGGATGAATGGTGTGTACTACCATGACAGGCTATACTATTTTCTTTATAAATTTGTTTATTGATGGATAATTGAAATTATTTTGAATAATCCTGCTGCAATAGACATGGAAGTTTAGGAAGTGGGGTTGCTATATCATTTGGGCATGGTGCTGTTTGTATTTTGATGTTAATTCTGCTCTCCTGGGAGGGGTTGTGGACCAGAAGTGAGTCACATATTCAGGTGACTTATTGTGAACCAATCCCCTAATGAATAAAGGAGCCAATCACTGGGTGAGTAGGAGGGACTTCCGGGTTGGATAGGGGAAGAGAGGAGAAGGAAGAAGAGGAGGAGGAGGAAGAAGAGGAGGAAGAGGAGGAGGAGGAGGGGGAGGAGGAGGAGGAGGAGGAGGAGGAGGAGGAGGAGGAAAGAGGGTCCTTTTGGACAGGGACAGCATGAGGACAAAATGTAGATACTAGTGTTACCTGGTTTCTATGGTGAGCCATTAGGATTTGCCTCTGGAGAGTTTAGATTTAATTAGGCTTACAAGATTAAGATTTTAGTTGTTGTGCCCAGAGATTGAATTACCATTTTTTCTGAACTAAGTTTGTGTTGTGTTTTCCTTCACACAGCAGCTTGTCGGGTTCCAGAGAGAAAGGTACAGTGGCAAAGTGTTTGTTTGCCTGATGTACCCCACAAAGGCCTTGGGGGTTTTATAACATGGGGTTGGCATAGTAGTGACTCACCAGTGGGAACCTATCAAGCTGGTTGGAGAGATTGTGGAGCTCTCAGTCAGATTCTCCATGAGATAAAACAGGTCATCCATTGCCCACCAGCTCATGGCCAGCCAGCCCGCCGGGTCAGAGAGTAGCAGGACAGTAGTGCAGGAATGTACCAGTTTGTTTTTTAATATTTTGTGCAACAGGAACCTCATTTTCTTCATTGAATGTATGGTTCTACATTTAAACCAATAGGGTATAAGAATTTCCTTTTCTTCACATTCTTGATAACACTTGTTACCTTTTGTATTTGTGATAGGTGTTAACAGATATCAGCATTTTTTAATTTATATTTTTGTGATTAGTAGTGATGCTGAACAACTTTTTATCTACATGTTCACTATTTCTTTTTTGGAAATTTGTCTATTGAAGTGTATTGGTTATTTTTATCATATAATTTGTTTTTTTGAAATTGTATTATATGAGTTACTAACTGGTAGTCATAAATCCCTTATAAGACATGGTTCCTATTCTGAGGCCTGAATGTCTGCACTAAAGCAGCTTCTTTCATATCTGAGAGAGTAGGGATACTCTTGTGACATCTCTGATTGGGATTGGAGCAGGATCATATATTAATTTTATATCTTCACTTGGCACTAAGTAGAGAAGGCCTGTTACATGAGGTATGAATAGAAATGATATGTCTTGGGTCTTTTGGCAAACAGTGCTGAGGTCATGAACAAGCCCAAACAGAGTTTTATTCCAAGGCTATTTCTGGATATAAGGTTGTCTGGTTAGACAATGCTTAACAATCAGCTATCTGGACACAAGCCTGTAATCTAAAGGAAGACCTTGTTAGCCCGCGTGTTCACTTGTACTTTACAAACTTTTACTTGGATCCTCTATCAGTTACTTTTCTGTTGCAGCAATAAAATATCATGAACAAAATCAGCTTATAGGTGGACAAGTTCGTTGTGGCCTATAGTTTCAAAGGGAAGTCCACAGTGGTCAAGAAGGCATGGCAGCAGACAGCTGGAGCAGGAAGCTTCTAATCTCATACAGGAAAAGACACTGAACTAGAAGTGGGATAAAACTATAGACTGCTAAGTTATGCCCCCCCCGTGATATACTTCTATCAAGTCTCCATATCCTAAATATTCTACAACCTCCTCAAATATGGCCACCATCTGGAGACCAAGTATTCAAATATAGGAGCCTGTAGAGGATGCATTTCATTCAAACCATCACAGATCCCAAAGTTCTTGCATTTATGCTATGTATGGTTTCCATTGTATTGTTTCTATAAGTGCACATCAGTTGGAATATCCCATTCTACCATCTTCTTGATATGACTCTTTTAAATGCTTTTCACCTCATAAAAAATCATTTAAAAATGAAGTTGTGGGAGGGAGAGAACTAGGTGGGAGAGGGGAGGGGGAGGGGAAAAGGGGGGCAGGATTAGGTATGGGGGAGGAGACAGGAGAAAAGCCCAGAGGGCCAGGAGAATGAATGGAAATATGGAGTGGTATGTGTGGGGGAATATCTCGAAAGTCCCAGAAACCTGGGATGAGGGAGGCTCCCAGGACTCAATGTGGATGACCCTAGCCGAGAAATGCCCAGCAGGAGGGATATGGAACTTGAAGAGACCACCTCCAGCAGTTAGATTGGGCCCTCAGTGGAGAGATGGGGATACCAACTGTCTTAGTTAGGGTTTTACTTCTATGAACAGGTACCATGACCAAGGCAACCCTTAAAAGGACAACATTTAATTGGGTCTGGCTTACAGGTTCAGCGGTTCAGTCTATTATCTTCAAGGCAAGAGCATGGCAATGTCCAGGCAGGCATGGTGCAGGAGGAGCTGAGAGTTCTACATCTTCGTCTGAAGGCCTCTAGGAGAAGACTGGCTCCAACATTGTTAGGAGGAGGGCCTCATTGCCCACCCCCACAATAGTGTATTTCCTTCAAGGTCACACTTACTCCAACAAGGCCACACACCTCTTAATAGTGCCATTCCCTGAGCCAAGCATATTCAAACTACCACACCAGCCCACCTTCAAAATTTTTGACCCCAAATAGTTCCTACCTAAAAGAAATGCAGGGACAATAATGGAGCAGATCCTGAAGTAATGACCTTCCAGTGACAGGCCCAACTTGGGATCCATCCCGTGGGTGGGAACTGAACCCTGAAACAATTATTGATTCTATGTTGTACTTGTAGACGGAGACTAACATGGCAGCACTCTGAGAGGCTCTACTAGCAGCTGACTGAAACAGATGAAGATACTCACAGCTAAACATTGGACTGAGGTTGGGGACCCCTATGGAAGAATTAGGGGAAGGATTGAAGGAACTGAAGGGGATCGCAACCCCATAGGAAGACCAACAATGTCAACTAACCTGAATCCCTGGGAGCTCCCAGAGACTGAACCTCCAAGCAAAGAGCATACATGGGCTGCTCCAAGGCTCCCAGCACTTATGTGGCAGTGGGCCTTGTCTGACCTCAGTGGGAGAGGATGCACCTGATCTTGTAGAGATGTGGTGCCCCATGGTGGGAGTATAGCCAGGGGGCACCTTCTCAGAGCCAAAGGGGGAAGGGGATGGGCAAGAACTGGGATCGAGAGTATGGGCAACAATTGGAATATAAATAAATAAAAGAATGAATAAAAAAGTTTCCCAACCAAAAAAATAAAAAATAAAAAGTCCAGGGCCAAATGATCTTAGTGAACAATTTTAACAGACTTTCAAAGAAGAGCTAATCCAATACTCAAACTACTCTATAAAATAGAAACAAAAAGAACACTACCAAACTCATTCTATGATGCTAGTCACCCTAATACCTAAAGCATACAAAGACTCTAAAGAAAGAGAATTTCAGACCAATTTCCCTTATGTACATTGATGCAAAAACACTCAATAAAATACTCACAAACCGAATCCAAGAACACATCAAAAACGTCATCTGCCATGATCAAGTAGGTTTCATCCCAGGAATTCAGGGGTGGCTCAACATTCAAAAATCGATCAAGGTATTGTATAAACAAATTAATAGGAAAAAAACATGATCATCTCATTAGATGCTGAAAAAGCCTTTGACAAAATCCAACACCCTCTCATGTTAAAAGTTATGGAGATATCAGAAATATAAGGCACATACCTAAACACAATAAACACAATATGCAGCAAGCCAAAAGCCAATAAAAAATTAAATGGATCTTAGTCATTCTGACTGGTGTGAGGTGGAATCTCAGAGTTGTTTTGATTTGCATTTCCCTGATGACTAAGGATGTTGAACATTTCTTTAAGTGCTTCTCAGCCCTATGAAACTCCTCAGTTGAGAATTCTCTGTTTAGCTCTGTTCCCCATTTTTTGATAGGGTTATTTGGTTTTCTGGAGTCTAACTTCTTGAGTTCTTTGTATATATTGGATATTAGTCCTCTATTGGACATAGGATTGGTAAAGATATTTTCCCAATCTGTTGGTTGCTGTTTTGTCCTATTGACAGTGTCCTTTGCCTTACAGAAGCTTTGCAATTTCATGAGGTCCCATTTGTCTATTCTTGATCTTAGAGCATAGGCCCCTGGTGTTCTGTTCAGGAACTTTTCCCCTGTACCCATGTGTTCGAGAGTTTTCCCCACTTTCTCTTCTATTAGACTCAGTGTACCTGGTTTTATGTAGAGGTCCTTGATCCACTTGGACTTGAGCTTTGTACAGGGAGATAGGAATGGATCAATTCTCATTCTTCTACATGTAGACTGCCAGCTGAACCAGCATCATTTGTTGAAAATGCTCTTTATTCCACTGGGTGGTTTTAACTCCTTTGTCGAAAATCAGGTGACAGCAGATGCTGGCAAGGATGTGGAGAAAGAGGAACACTCCTCCATTGTTGGTAGGATTGCAAACTGGTACAACCACTCTGGAATCAGTTTGGTGGACCCTCAGAAAAATGGACATAATGCTACTTGAGGACCCAACTATACCTCTCCTGGGCATATACCCAGAAGATGCTCCAACATGTAATAAAGACACATGCTCCACTATGTTCATAGCAGCCATATTTATAATAGCCAGAAGCTGGAAACAACCCAGATGTCCCTCATCAGAGGAATGGATACAGATAATGTGGTACATCTACACAATGGAGTAGTACTCAGCTATTAAAAACAATGACTTAATGAAATTCTCAGGCAAATGGATGGAACTTGAAAATATCATCCTGAGTGAGGTAACTCAGTCACAAAAGAATGAACATGGTATGTACTCACTGATAAGTGGATATTAGCCCAAAAGCTCGGAATACCCAAGTTTCACTTTACAGTAACTGCTCGACTGAGAGTGAGGTCCCAGATGGAGGAATTGGAGAAGGGACTGAAGGAGCTGAGGGAGTGGCAGCCCCGTGGAGGGAGCAATGGTGTCAACTGGCCTGACCCCCCAGTGCTCCTGGAGACTGGACCACCAACCAAAGAATACACATTGAGGGATCCATGGCTCGGACCACATATGTGGCAGAGGATGGCCTTGTTGGCCATCAGGGGGAGGAGAGGCCCTTGGGCCTGAGGGTGTTAGAGGCCCCAGTAAAGGGGAATGTCAAGGTGGAAAGACAGGAGTGGGTGGGTGGGTGGGTGGGCTGTGGAATACCCTCATAGAGGCAGAGGAGGGGAAGGGGATAGGGGGTCTCCAAAAAAGAGACCTGGAAAGGGGGAAACATTGGAAATGTAAATAAAGTAAGAAAAAATAAATAAAATAATTAAATGGAGATAAATGTAAAGCAATTATGCTAAAATCAGGGACAAGGCAAGCTTGTCTACTCTTTATCTCTTCAGTACAGTACTTGAAGTTCTAACTTGAGCAATAAGACAAGTAAAGGAGATCAAGGGGATGCAAATTAGAAAAGAAGAAGTCAAGGTATTGCTATTTACAGATGATATAATAGTACACATAAGTAAATGAAGTATCAAAAATAATAAAAAACTACTTAAAATCATGTATTGCTAAATAAGAAAGAAAATACCCTCTAAATAGACCAATTTCTCATTTCATCAAATTTTTATATTATTGAAAATAATAATCGATTTGACCTAGTTAAGATAATTAACTACATGTACAAAATAAAAAAAAATAGTATACATAAGCCACCCCAAAATTTCTACCAGAGAACTCCTGCAGCTGATGACCACCTTTAGCAAAGTGACTATACAAACATTTAACTAAAAAAAAAAATAGTAGCTTTAACTTATACAAACTATAAACAGGCTAAGAAAGAAATTAGGGAAACAGTACCCTTTATAATAGCCATGAACAATGTAAAATTTCTGGGTGTAACTCTAACCAAGCAAGCAAAGACCTGTATGACAAGAACTTCAAGTCTCTGAAGAAACAAATTGAGAAGATATTAGAAGATGGAAAGATCTCCCATGATCACGGATCTGTAGGATCCATGATGAAAAGCATCACTCTACCAAAAGCAATCTACAGATTCAATTCAATTCCTATCAAAATTCCAACATAATTCTTTACAGACCTTAAAAAAAGCAATAGTCAAAGTCATATGGAATACCAAAAACCCAGGATAAATAAAACAAAGCTTCATATAAAAGACATTCTGGAGGTATCACCAACTCTGGTCTCAAGCCATACTACAGAGCAATAGTAATAGAAACTTCATGGTATTGGTATAGAAACATTCAGGTGATCATGGAATTGAATTGAAGACCTTGAGATAAATCCACACACCTATGAACACTTGATTTTTAACAGACAAGGCAAAACCATACAATGGAAAAAGAAAGCATCTTCAACAATTGGTACTGGTCTAACTACGTATCTGCATGTAAAAAAATGCAAATAGATCCATGTCTATCACCCTATACAAAATTCAACTCCAAGTAGATCAAAGACCTCAACATAAAATCTAGTAGAAGAAAAAGTGGGGAATAGCCTTGAATGCATTGGTACTGAGACAATTTCCTGGACAGAACACCAATAACTCAGGCTTTATGATCAACAGTTGGTAAATGGGACTTTCTGCAACTACAAATCTTCTGGATGGCAAAGGATACTGTCAATAAAACAAAATGGCAACCTACAGATTGGGTAACAATCTTTACCGACCTACATCCGACAGAAGACAAATGTCCAAAATATATAAAGAATTCAAGAAGTTAGACTCCAGCAAAGCAAATAACACAATTTAAAATGTGATATAGAACTAAACAGAGAACTCTCAATAGAGGAATCTTGAACGGCAAATGGTGAAGCACTTAAAGAAATGTTCAATGTCCTTCCTTATCAGGGAATTGCATATCAAAATTACCCTGAGATTCCATCTTATACCCATCAGAATGGTTAAGATCAAAGCCTCAAGTTACAGCATGTGCTGATGAGGACATCAAGCTAAGGGAACACTCCTCCATTGCTGGGGGAGGGGGGAGCACAACCATTTATAACAACTTTGGGAATCAATTTGGTGGTTTCTTAGAAACATGGGAATAGTTCTACCTCCAGACTATACCACAGGGACACTTGTTCAACTATGTTCATAGCAGCTTTATTCATAATAGCTAGAAACTGGAAACAACCTAGATGTCCCTCAACTGACAAATAGGTAAAGAAAAGTGGTACGTCTATGCAATGGAATACTGTTCAGCTATTAAAAACAAATACATCATGAATTTTGCAGGCAAATGGATGGAATGTGAGAATACTAACACAAGTGAGATAACCCAGAGCCAGCAAGATATGTGTGTACTCACTTATAAGTGAGCATAAGCTGTAAAGTTCAGGATAACTATGCTATAATCCACAGACCCAAATAAATTGGGTAATAAGAAGGTCCCAAGGGAGGATGCTTGAATCTCACTCAGAAGGGGAAACTAAAGGGTCCCAGAAGGTTAATGAAGAGAGGGAATTGGGTAGTAGAGGGGGGGAGAGGGAAAAGGGCATGGTGATCAGATGTGGGGAGATAGGGTGCTGAAGAGGATTGAGAATGAGAATAGAAATTGGCTCTGTGGGGGCATCTCTGGAAATACTAGCTGGAGACCTGGGACAGGGGAGGATATCAGGATTCTATGGTGGTGACACTAGCTGAGATTTGTACTGGAGGAGGATGTAGAGACTGAAGTGGCTACATCCTGTAGCCAGACAGGACTTCCAGAGGAGGGAGGGGGACATCAATCCACTGACAAAATCTTCAATCCCAAAATTTGTCTTGCTTACAAGATGTGCAGGGATAAAGATGGAGCAGAGACTGAGGTAATAACCAACCAACGACTATGCCAACTTGAGACCCACCCCACGTGAGAGAGCCAACCCTGACACTATTAATGATACTCTGCAATGCTTGCAGGCAGGGACCTAGCATAACTGTCTCCTGAGAGGCTTTATTCAGCTGCAGATATAGGCAGATGCAGAGACCCACAACCAAACATCAGGTGGAACTTTAGAAATCTTGTGGAAGAATAGGAGATAGAATTGAGCAAGCCAGAGAGTCGGTCAAGAACACTACAAGAAGACCTACAGAATCAATTAACCTGGGATCATAGAGGATCACAGAGACTGGGACACCAATCAAAGAGCATGCAGGAGCTGGACCTAGGCCTCCCATACATTTTTAGCAAATGTGCACCTTGGTCTTCATGTGGTTACCCTAACAAGTGGAGCAAGGGCTGTCTTGGTCTGTGTTCCCTACTAAAGGATCCCTTTTTCCTAACTGGACTCCCTTGTCTTGCCTCAGTGTAGAGGAAGTGCCTATTCCTACTGGGACTAGAAGTTCCAGAGTGTGGTGGTACCCAGTTGGGGGGTCCCTTCTCTGAGGAGAAGGGTAGAGAGCAATTGGAGGAGGGATTTGTAAGTGTAGGACTGGGAGGAGAAGAGGGATGGGGGCTGTGACCAGGATGTAAAGAGAATAAAAGTAAATAAATTATTGGAAAGAAGAAAATTTAAATTACATACATAGGAAAAGTATGGTTTTGGAGGTCTCTGGAACTTAACATAGATCACATTGTTAACTAGCTGCTACAGTTTAAATGTGTAGTCTTCCTGAAGTCTAATTGCTCAAAGTATTCATCATTTGTGTGACAGTATTGGAGGTGGTGGAAAATTTAATAGGTAAGACCTACAAGGAGACAAATTATAGGTGTATTCTTCTCAGAAAAGATTATTTTGTATCTTTCGGAGTAATCTAGTTTTTCTGAGAAAATGCTTGTTATAAAAGAGGAAAAATGACTCAGAAATAGCTTCAGTATTTTGCTCATCATATATTTTACTCACGCCTTCTGTTATTGTGATGTCATCTACTGTTGACCATTTGCAGAACATTAGTGCCATACTTCTTGGTGGCTCCTTTTTCCACTACCATATATACATTAAAATAATGTATCAAATCTCTGCTTTATAAAGTACTCACCCTCTGATTTTTATTATAACAATAGAAAATGAAGTAATAAACAACTGGAGAAGGTTTTATGGCCTTCAGATTCAGGTTGCACTATAGCACTGATTTTCAACTTACATTATGGGACTAGTCCTACTACTAGTCAGTCTCTGCAATTGCATCAGCCAATTCATCAACTGAATCTCCTTTTCCTTTGTTTCCCCCTTCTTCCTCCAACACCTCCTACTACTATCTCTGTTTGGAGAATCCAAACTAACATAGGTTTGACTTTCTTTGACCTTTATTTTGGTTCTCTATATGCTTGAGTCTTTGAACCATGGCAAATACTTCCCTTAGTGGCTCTATCTGAGCGAAGTACTTTAGAAGCTCTCTTTTCTTAGGGTAAAGTCTTTAAAATTTTACATCCAGACCCCTCAGGTAGGTGAAAAGTCTGTTGCATTAAAGAGATATCTCTAAGTGCAAAGTCATTGACCTTATCTACTACTGCTAATTTCTTTGACAACTACACAACATACTCTTTTTGTGACATACTGCACATTTTTAAAAATTCTTCTGATTTGTTTATTGCTGATTCCATTGAGAAAGCAGTCAACAACCTCTATGGCCTCTTCAAATTTCCTCCATCAAATTAGTCTATTATGTTTAAATCTAGTATGAACAAAATATAAATAAAATATTTTCCATAATGTAGCACTAATATCCTCTAGTCCAATGTTTGTGTACAGCCTATGGCCCTGTTATAAATCTCATGAGGATATTTTTTTCAGAGATTAAAAAAAAGTATGTAAAAAATTATTTGTATGTCTGTGTGAGGGTACGCACACTTGAGTATAGTTGATACCAGAACCTGGAAGAAGTTGCTGGATCCTTTAGTACTGGACCTAGAAGTAGTTGTGTGCAGTCATTCACTGTGGGTGCTTGAAACTGAACTTTGGTTCTGTGTAAGATCAGCAAGCACTCTTAGCTATTAATCCATAGTTTTAGCCCCACAAACCCAATTTTTACTCTCCATATTTCTTTCTTTCTTGTCATTGGAAAATAATTATTGTATGTTATAGTTTAAAAAATTCAAAATAATGTGTACTTTAATGTCAAGATTAACCCATTTTCTATCTGTTTTTATATTCATACATTTGGGGATAAAGGGGAAATATTGCAAAGGAGAAGAGAACAATCAATTATAATTGGGAGGTAGGCTAGCTATTTATTGTATTTTATTTAAAATTTTATGCATTGATTAGTGTATATTCATTGTGTATAGTAATGAGTTTCATAAAGACATTTTATATAAATATATTTTCTACTTTCACCATATTCACTCCCAAACTGTCTCTGTGTCCTCTCTTTCACCTTATAATAGCATCCTTTCTTCCTTAAAATAATCTCACTTTAAGGTCATCAACACAAAAAATGATTTTATGTATCTATATAAAATCTAGGATACACAAATTAGAGAGTATGTGTAATATTTGCCTTTTTTTTGATTCTGAGCTATTTCACATATGTGATGATCTTTCATTGCATGTATTTTTCTACAAATGTTATAATTTAATTCTTCTTTATCACTGAATAAAACTCTACTGTTTCTATATACCATAGTCCACCATGGCAGGTAGGGCAGAATAGATCAATGAGGTTCATCTTACAGAGGCTAGAAAGCATATAAAAAGAGAATTCAGGCTAGGTCCAGAGAAAGTATAGCTCTAAGAACCAATTTCAACTTCTGTTCTTCCTCTAGCTAATTTCTAAAGTTTGCAGAATTTACCTAAATGGTACCACCAGCTAGGAAGATCCAAAACACAAGCCAATGGAGGAGTTACTAATAATAATTTGAGAATTTTTTTATTTCAATAAGCTATGTATACACACCTGCTGTATTTTCAAGTTTTTTGTATTATTACATTTCTCATTGCCAAGACCATATATACCTTACAAGAAACAATTTATGGAGAAAGAGTTAATCCTAACCTATAGTTCTAGAGCATCATTTTCTATGACATGGGAGGCATGACAACAGGAGGAGGAGGCATGGGAGAGATTCAAAGACTCAGCTTCTAGGCATTGTCCTGGTGGTAAGCATTATAGATATACTAGGTATTTCACTCATTGTTGAAACCAAATTACTTGGAAGTAATGACTTATGGGAAGACATATTTATTCTGGCCAGAGCTTCAGAAGAATAGCCCGCCATATCTTGGAAGGTATGGGAACAAGAGTAACTCTGTTAATGGTGATGGAAACCTGACTTTTGTTTCTCACATTATTGCCTATCAGGAATCTGAGAATTAGATGCAGACCAAAAGGAATAATAATCCTCAAAGTACAACCTCTAATGGTCTGCTTGCCAGTTGGGCTCCATGTCCCAAAGGTTAAAATAGTACCACTGGCTGGAGAATAAATGTTCCCATGAGCACATAGGAATATTTTATGTCCAAACCATAAAATTCTGCTTCTGGACCTAGAGTCCCCTGATCATCTCATAATATAAAATATATTCAGTACAACTTCAAGAGTTTCCGTGCTCTCTGATAGACTCAATACTGTCAAAAGTACAAAATTCAAAGTCTTCATTGAGATTTAAATCAATTTCTTAGCTGTGAGTGCCCGTGAAACTAAAAACACAAGTTACATATTTGTAATGTCAATGTCTTATCCCAAAAGGAAAGACTAGAAAAAACAGCATGGAAAGACCAGACAAAAGAAAAACCAACATCAAGCAAGATTTACTAGTCAATCCTGCAACTCCATAGCTAGTATATGACACACATAATACCATTATCTGGATTTCACTGTGCCAGACCCACTACAGTATTTCAATTATAAGCCCTAGATTTAATTTATTTTCTATCTTAAGTGGAAGCATTTCTTATGGCAGCTGGATTATTTAAAGTTGGGGAAAAGATGATGTCTTAGGGTTTCCATTGCTATGAAGAGACACCATGATCAAGGCAACTCTTCTAAGACAAACATTTAATTGGGACTGGCTTACCATGTCAGAGGTTTAAGTCCATTGTCATCATACCAGGAAGTATGGTAGTATGCAGGCAGACATGGTGCTAGAGAAGGAGCTGAAAGTCCTGCATCTTGATTCAAAGGCAACCAGAAGAGACTGGCATCTAACTGTAGGCAGCCAGATGGAGGCCTCTTCCACACTGGAGCCTGAGTATAAGACCTCAAAACCTGCATACACAGTGACACACTTCCTCTAACAAGGACATATCACCTAATAGTGCCATTTACCATGGGCCAAGCATATTCAAATCACCACATTGTACTCCCTAGCCCCCATAGGCTTGTTCAAACTCATGAGTCTATGGGGGCCATGCCTAGCCATAGCATTATTTAAAATACATTTAGTTCAACTTAAAAGGTCCCAATACTCTATAGCAGTCTCAACAATGTTAAAAGTCCAAAGTTCAAAGTCTCTTCGGAGATTCATCCAGTCACTTAACTGTAATCCCCAAAGCAAGACTAAAAACCAGCTGATCAAACTCCAAATTCTGCATCTCCATGCCTGATGTCAAAGCAGTCTTCAGATTTCCAACTCCTTTCTGCTTCATTGACTATAACAAACTTCTTTCTCTTGGGATGGTTCTACTCCTTGTTAGCAGCTTTCCTCAGAACGTATCCCATGACTCTGGTGTCTAGAACATCTTAGGGGTATCCAAGAAAACTTCAACTTCATAGATCCACACACGATCTCCTGGATTCCTCCAAAGGTCTGGGTCACATCTCCACCTGCCGAGTCTAGCATGGGCTTGGTAGGGGTGCAATGACACGGTTCCTGTCCCTGGAACAGGGCTAGCAGGCATGAGTGTCAATGGCTACTGTGGACATAAGGCTTGTTTGTATAGTAATGTACACATATTCATGTTCCTCTGAGGAATGTCCTCTCTGTTAATGTTAATGACTCCATGTTAATTAAAACAGCTCAAGTCCAGGAGTAGAGGCTATGTCTATATCCTTAGCAAAATGGCAAATGCTAGGACCTACAGGACAGCCCTTAAGGCTGTGGAATAGAACTCTAAAAACATGAGTTCAAAAATATATAATTTATCAACTATGTAAAATATAAGGATGCTATATTAATTGTATAAGGAGCTTTATAGATCTAAAGGAAGAGAGGCAGCAGCACTATGAGCCAACTTGTCAGAAAGATTCTAAGGAAGAATATAAAGAGATTTAGTGAGTTGTTATCATAGGAGATTCCCACCCAGCTAAGTTTTTTAGTTTATGCTTACTAAGGCAGGCAGATTCCTGAGTTGGGGTTGGCCTGTGGCAGAGCAAGGTCAGGCCCTCTGAATTCTTTTGATATGTTAAAAAAATATGATTGCTGTCTTTCTGGAACCAAGGGGCTGGGTTCTAGGGATGCTGATTTATGGGATATTCAAAAGCTAACCAAGAGTAATGTCTGAATTGATATGTAAAATAAAAGATTGTTTTTTTTTGTTGTTGTTGTTGTTTGTTGTTTGTTTTTGTTTTTGGTCTGCACAAGAGCTGAGCTACCCAGAGAGTTTTTAGACTAGCAAGAGAAAGCTGTCTCAAGCAGAGTAGAACACACACACCTACACACACACACACACACACACACACACACACACACACATGAGTGAGGGAGAGGCAGGGAGAGAGAGAGAGAGAGAGAGCAAGCAGTTTGGATAGCTGTCTTGAGCAGAACATAGGCTGCCAGCTTGTTACTCATGATTTGTTTCACTGCTCTCAAACACCCTTTTACTCAGGACCCTTTCTAAGCTGAGGCTGGTTCTTGGCATCTAGCTCTGGCCTCTATAGCACTCCAGGGTCTGGTTAACTCTAGTTCATTGCTGTTGCTGGTTTGGGTGGTCATCCCATGGTACTGGCATCTCCAATATGCTGGGGTCTACTGCTGCAACTAGGCTTCACCAATAGCCTCTCACAGGCTCCCTTCATGGTGACAAGCCTCAACTCCTTTGCATGCATGACCCCTTCAGTCCTGGGCCATCTACTGCAACTGAGGCTGCACCTTCACCAATGACCTTCCCTGGCCTCTCACAGGGCCAAGTCTCAACTGCTGTCATGACCCCTTCATGCCTTCAAAACCAGTACCACCTGGCTGATTCTTCTACATTACTAAGTCCAGCTGTAACATGAGGTACAAACTTGATTATTTCTGGAACACAGCTTCTTCTTCTTCTTTTTTTTTTTTTTTTGATATTTACTTTATTTACATTTCAAATGTTTTCCCCTTTCCAGATCTCCCCTTTGCAACCCCCCTATCCCATCTCCCCTCCCCCTTCCTCTGTGAGGGTTATCCCCTACCCACCCACCCACTCACTCCTGTCTTCCCTCCCTAGCATTCCCCTACACTGGGGCATCAAACACCTTAAGGACCAAGGGCCTCTCTTCCCACTGATGGCCAACAAGGCCCTCTTCTGCTATATATGTGGCCAGCACTATGGGGCCCTCCATGTGTATTCTTTGGTTGGTGATCCAGTCTCCAGGAGCTCTGGGGGGGGGTCTGGCCAGTTGACACTTTTGTTCCCTCCATGGGTCTGAAAACTCCCTCAGCTCCTTCAGGCCCTTCTCCAACTCCTCCATCCAGGACCCCACACTCAGTCCAACGGTTGGTTTCGAGCATCCACCACTGTATTTGTCAGGCTCTGCCTGAGCCTCTCTGGAGACAGCTTATCATGCTTCCATCAGCAAGCACTTCTCAGAATCCACAAGAACATCCAGGTTTGGTGGCTGTATACGGGATGTGTCCCCAGGTGAGGCAGTCTCTGAATGGCCTTTCCTTGAGTCTCTGCTCCACACTTTGTCTCAATATTTTTTCCTGAGAGTATTTTGTTCACACTTCTAAGAAACACTGAAGCATCCACATTTTGGTCTTTCTTCTTCTTAGGCTTCATATGGTTTATGGGTCGTATCATGGGTATTCCGAACTTTTGGGCTAATATCCACTTATCAGTGAGTACATATCGTGTTTGTTCTTTTGTGACCGAGTTATCTCACTCAGGATGATATTTTCAAGTTCCATCCATTTGCCTGCGAATTTCATGAAGTCATTGTTTTTGATAGCTGAGTAGTATTCCATTGTGTAAATGTACCACATTTTCTGTATCCATTCCTCTGTTGAGGGACATCTGGGTTGTTTCCAGCTTCTGGTTATTATAAATATGGCTGCTATAAACATAGTGGAGCATGTGTCTTTATTACATGTTGGAGCATCTTCTGGGTATATGCCCAGGAGTGGTATAGCTGGGTCCTATGTAGAACACAGCTTCTTTTCACTCTCAGAGAACACTTTCCAGAAGATTTCCCCTCAGTGATGCTGGTGTCTTCTTAAGCACAGCTAATTTCTTAGCTCTAGCTAATCAGCATCAATTGTTTCAGTAACCCCTTCAACTTGTGACTCTAAAACCAGAAACATGGCCAAAGCTGCCAAGTTTTGCTGATTACTGGGGCTGGAACATGCTCCCCTCCCCATTCTATTACATCATTACCAGCTTTCTGTTTTCCAATTTCTTCATTGCCTAAGTTTGGCTGTCCTGGAATTTGCTCTATAGAGTGACCTTGAACTCATACATCAGCATGTCTCTGTCTCCTGAATGCTGAGATTAAAGGCACGTACCACCACACCTGGACCTAAGCTTTCCTTTACATGGAACCTCCTCTGTCCCAGGCTGGTCTTGAACTCAGAGATCTGCTTGCTTTTGTCTCTGAGGATTAAAGGCATGTACCACAATGCCTGGGCCTAAGCTTTCCATGGCCAGATCAAAATGTATATCATCTCATGTCAAGACCCATATCCAAAGCCTGTGTCTTCAAGCCTCAAGATCTGGATCACAGGTGTGCTCTCATTTCTGGATTATAGTTCCTTTCAGAACAAAAATCCAAATGAAAACAATAACCAGTAACAACAGCTACCATATTCCTTGTTTAACTGCATAAGCTTAGTTGGGTAGGGTCTTGTCCGGAGGTCCCACTCCCTCCCTTAATTCCATTTAATGTCCTTGAGCACAGGATTTAGCTCCATTGCACTTGCTGGTGTCCTTTTATTACTTGAACCATACATTTTGCATTTTTCCTTTCTAAGCATGCTACCTTTGATCAAAATGCTCTTTATGAGACTAAACCAGAGGACAAAGTCTATGCTGGGCTTTTCTGAGACTTCCTTTGTCCATGCAATTAATAGAAATCTCTTTAGCCTCAGGCAAGGGCAAAAAAGCAGCCATATTCTTCACCAAAACATCATAAGGATAACTTCCAGGCAACATACTAATATTCTTCCCCTCCAAAACCCCTTGAGCAAGGGCTACACAATTTAAGTCCTGCACAGCACCAATATCTTTCATATTCCTACTAGGATAGTCCATTAATCCCCACTTAAAGCATTGCACTGCTTCCCAAATCTGAAGTTCTCAAATCCACATTCTTTGAAACAAAAGCATTGTCAGGCCTATCACAATAATACCTCAGTCCCTGGTACCGACTTCTGTCTTAGTTAGGGTTTCCATTGCTATGAAGAGACACCATGACCAAGGCAACTTTTACAATATTTAATTGGGGCTGGCGTAAAGTGTCAGAAGTTTAGTTTATTATCATCATAGCAGGAAACATGGCAGTATGCAGTAAGAGGTGGTGCTGAAGAAAGAGATGAGAGTTCTCCATCTTGAGCCAAAGGCATTCAGGAGAGACTGGTATCTGCTGGCAGCCAGGAAGAGGCCTCTTCAGCACCTGGGCAGAACCTGAGCATTGGTGACATATTTCCTCTAACAAGGCCACATCTCCTAATAGTGCCACTTCCCATAGGTAAAGCATATTCAAAACACCACAGATGTCCTTCTACTTCAATGTATTTCTTTTCATTTTATTTGTACTGAAGGAAGGTCTTGTTCCTCAACTAATTTCCTCAGTGATAACAGAGAGTGCTGTGATGCATGATTTGAGTTGGTGGGCAAGCAGGGAGGGAGAATTACTGTAGGAGCTTATCTATTGCTTTGCTCTTACTCTTTTGTGTGATTTTTAAAAATTAATTGAAAATCATTATTTTTTTACATATTGTGATCATGGTTTTCTCTCCCCAAATGCCTGTCAAATTCTCCCTAACTTCTCATTCACCCAATTCCACACCGTTTTTCCTTCCCCTTATGAAACAAACAGGTAAATAAAAACCCCAAACAAAGCAGAATTTTAAAATGAAGAAAAAACAAGACAAGCAAACAAAACAAATAAAGGCACAAAATTGGAAAATACAATATACATGGATAAACCAATAGAATGAAAGTTCTGAAATCAGCAAAATATGAAAACAAATTTCTACAAAAATATCATTGATGTCATTTTCTTGCTGTGCATGCACTGCTGGATATGGGGCCTGTCCTTAAGTGTGGTTAATACATCCAGCGAGACTCCATTGGAGAAAGCTAATTTTTCTTCCCTGTGATTCTTTTAACCCTTATTGATGTTATTTTAGATGGGTTAAACCCATTAGAAGCTCTGAGCTTAGCATACTTGTCATCAGGTGTAGTGGGCTGTATTGTTCCTTTTTTTCTGGATTGTTAGGGTCTTGAGTTTTCTGGTGGATCCATATATTTGGTCTAGCAGTTAAAGTAAGTGATCATCTGATTATGTAGACATTGCTGGAACAGGACAATTTCTTTTGAGGTATATATTTTACACTGTGACCCTTAGTGGGGACAAAGTTTCTGTCAGTGTCCTGAAGCTTGCACAAGAACATGAATATGTATAGATCTGGGTACAATAGCCACTGGTGTCCAATGTGGCATACAGATACCTTTTAAGAACCAATGAATGGATGTCTACCTTTTGATATTGTGCCATTTAGTAGTTTCCAGATATTATGAAGGCCTGAGTACGGTTTGTAAAGCTAGTTATTGTAGCCTGCCTCATCTATTTATGGGTTTCATTGAGGCTGGAAAATGCAACTTGCCCATCTAACTTACTTGATTATTAGCATGCTTCATTTCTCAGATTGTCAGGGCTAAGGATTATGTAACAGGGCCATGCAGCTGGTTTTCAAGGCTATATATACTCAGCTCTTAGTGGCAGTTACTTATCTACTTAAAAAAAAAAAAAAACAGAAGTGAACAGATCTTGTGGTAGCACTGTGGAGTAGGATCTTAATTGAGGGTTAGGGAAACAGACCGAGATTCCTCTTTGGGGAATGCAGCAATCTGGATTCCCAAGCTCTCCCAATGTAGCCCCAGGATATGTGAGGCCTTCAGTCTTCTCTAGCAGAACTATTTCAGGTGTCCAAGCTATTAATAAAGAGTTCTGGGGATCTCCTATTTACCCTGTCACCACTATTTAAAGTCTTTCTCATCTTTGATCTTAAATAAGGAGAAATGATGAGAGATAGTGTATAATTAGTTACCTGTTTTATTTATAAGTACATCATATATTCCACTTTTCATTTCTTTTTCATATGCACACTAGACTCTTGCATGCTGTATCAAATAATCTAGCAGAAGAGCAGGGGTGTTTTCCCCCATTTTGATGTTTTGTGGAGGTTTGTGCTCTAGGCACATGTAATCAGTTATTATGTTGACATAATCCCAGATACTGAGCACTTCTATAAACAAGAAAAAAAGTGCCTCATTAAATTTTGTGCCTAAAGCGCATTGCCCATTTCACTCTAGTCCAATACTATGTCATTTCTTAAAAGAGCTTGCTTCCTGTTTTAACTGTTTCCAAAATCCTGAAGGACTTATAAGCTTCCTGGAAAATGTTCATGTATATTAGTAAAGTAATTTGATAAATTCCATTAAAAAATCTGGAGTGGACATTAGGCCAACAAAATCATCTCAGTAACTGTCATGTTTCTGAATTATGAAGTAAGAAGATAAATAGTTGAGTGGCATTTTCTGGCTCATATACCTATGGAATCCATCACAGCATTCATGATGAGATCATGATCTCCACGGGCAGCTTTTAGTTAATTACTTAGCTGGGTCATTCAATAATGTGGCTGGTACATTCCAGCCCTGTAAGGAACTCCTTAAATGGTCAGTTTTGGGGAATGTTTATTGGCCAGTAGTTAGAGACTCTTTCTGTTGGATTCTTTTATTCCTTTTCTTTCCACAGGTTCTGCATCTTTATCATTGTTTGAAAGTGCTGACTTCATTTGCTATCTTTATACTTTATAAATATTTCTTTTAATAAATATCTTACACTTTGAATGTTAATATGATGTATGCTTCCCAGAACACCTGAATCAATAAATGATATTATTCATAGTAAGTAACAGCAATGATGGTGATGATGACGATGGTGATTGTTGGCTTCAGGATGATGATGATGATAATAATAATAATAATAATAATTTTATCTAAAATAATAATAATTTTACCTGGTTTGAGAAAACAGGTAACATGGAAATATTTTGATGCTGGAGCAATCTCTGCCAAGATGGACATGTGTTTATGGTCTGGATGTTAAAACATTCACTTTTGGAAACTGTCTTGCCAATGTAATTATTCAGAGATTTAAAATACTTGTGGGAGTAGTAAACACAAAGACAATAGTACTAGCTGTTTTCACAAATTTGTTTTCCCATTTAGTAGAAAGTAGTTAATATTCAGCTAAATGTTTATTGTTATAGTTAAAGACCTTCCTTAATAGCTTACAAGGAAGCGATTATATTTTGCAGTGTATAACTGACTTGACTAAGGAGAAAACAGTAATGTATACAGAAATAGAAATCTGAGGACATAATCCTTAGCCAAAGAAAATGCCTTGTTCTAAGTTCAGAGTCCTGGTTGGAAAAGCTTGTGGACATAAAAGAGCTGATGACATATGAGTGGCTACTGTTGTTAGGCCTTTAGAATCAGCAAAGTGATAGACAAGTAATACAGTGTTGGCCCATCACTCAGTGAAAGCCCACACTTCTCTCACATAGGGAGACCCTGCATGAGTTTAACTGATGTTGTTTAAGATTCCCTACCTTATCTCCTGTTGCTAGTCTGACAATTAGGTTTATTTTGAAAATATTTGTCCCATTAAGGGAGAAGTGAGGCTATGTACCACTAGCAACTGGTGAATATGAAAGGACACTGTAAGATGAAGTATGCCAAACTACAGTGACAGTTGACGTTATTTCACTCCTGTATTTTTTTGTCTCATTTTATTCTAAGGAGAATAACCCTATGAATTCTGGAGTTGACATGTACATAGAAATGGATATGTGCTATGACAGTCATGGTTTGCTGCTCAGGATCTATTTCATGTGAGATACTACTATAAGAAGTGTATACGGCTGCCAGCTTATAGCTGCTGCTCCTTTGAGAGCTTGCAGCACTCAAGGTAGGACCACAGTTACTAAACTGCTCCCTATCAATGTGCAAACTGTAAGGGCAGATTCTTCCTTTCTAACACCAACTCCTCATTCTGCTAGCTCAGACTTTCTCTGATCTGCAACTCAGAGAAGGCTCTTTGTCACCATCTTTCCTTTCTGTTGCCTTTTTACAGTGGTGTGACTTACAATCTAAAGCACACTTGCTGTTCTTCTATACATATTTCTGAAGCCTGTCCTTGAACCTATACACTTGTGCTTCTAAATACATCTTTTATACTGGAAATTATATTTCAACTTTTGATTCCTAAAGAATTATTTTTTTTTCAGAGAAGAAAGCTATGATGACATTTAATGTAGAGGGTATAGCAGGCATTTAATAATTACTTTAGTGGGCTGTAGGGAGAACTCAGCAGGTAAAGGCACTTGCCAGCAAGTCTGAAAACCTGAATTCAATACCTATGGCTCACATGGTGAAACTAAAGAACCAACTCCTTCAAGTTGTTTTCTGTCTTATACATATGAACAGACACAGCATCTAAAAAATTATATTAATATAATAATATTAATATATATTATCACATATATATGATAGTTTGGAAATATTTTAGGATGTAATCAACAACTACTTGATTAGTTTAAACTTCACCACTTTCTCTTATCCTCTAATCCTTTGTATTCTTATTATTTTATCCATAGATTTTTAATAGAAATACATATAAATACAAATATATATTTTCTTCTTTTGCTTTGACCCAGGGCTTGAGCAAATACTCTATATATGGGCTATATTACCAGCATTCTCCTATTCTTGTAAAAGAAACATAAAAAGCATATATCCTCCTCTTCTTGATTTTTTCATTTTTTATATTGGAGATCTTCGTAAAACATTATATGTATATATATTTTTACATTTCCACAGCACACCATCATTTCTATCACTGTTACATATTCAGGTAATTATTTTTTGGTAGTGATTAGATTCTTTGTAAACTTAGCAATTTTCAATGATGCAATAAAATGTTTTTTATATGTGCTGTTTTACATGTGTGAAATTACCAAGCATCATAGAAAAAATGAAACCTCTTTAAAAATAAATCTGAATTCTAGTTATTTCTGAGAACAGATTGATATCAAGATTAGAATGAATGTGAGCTCAAGTCCTTTCCACCTGAGAGTCTGTGCACTGAGCTATATATATATGTCTCATAGACAGCACCTTCCCATTCCTGTTACCCCAAATCTCCAGAATCTGAATGTAGAGTTTCCTCAAAAACTAGAAACAAATCTATTATATACTCAACCATATCACTCCTCAGGAATTCATATTCTAATACAGAGGCACTTATGCATTCATGTTTGTATAAACTGTATTCATAAGAGCTAGGAAATGGAATCAGCCTAGATGTTCACCAACTGATAAATACGTAGTGTATATATACTGTGGAATTTTTTTCAGATGCAAAGAAAAATTATAAAATTTGTAGGTAAATGGATAGAGCTGGTAATAATTACTGAATGGCGTAACTGAGACCCAGAAAGACAAATACCGGATGATTATATGTAGTGAAGGAAACTAGCTTTAAAACCATACACATGCATATTTAAATTGAAGTACTCATAGAAGTCAGGAAACTAGTAAGGTGTCTTGATGGAGGATTTCAATGGTAAGGACATAAAATGCAGGTAGTATAATAGGGGAAGGGTGATAATGAGGCAAAGAAGATTAAATATGGTGGGGATGGAAAAGCAGAGTAGACAAGGAGAAACGGAGAGCGACAAAAACACTCAACACCTTTGAAAAATCCATACAGAAACTGGAGCAAGGTATGGAGACTGAGATGAACTCATCAGTTCAGTTGGTCCAACCATAAGGTGTCCAGGTATTTACTCTGAATTTCTGTCATACCCTCAGCTGTAGACTCTAGGCTGAGGCACTCAATTAGATGGATATATAACAAGAAAACAGAAATCAGAACTGTCTTCTAGTATTCCTGGCTTCCAGAAAGGACATCTTAATAATTGCAGCTTTGGGGAACCTGACCTACCTAACCAATTTCTACTTCCTGTCCTCACCAATGATATTAACCTCCCAGCAAACATCTCTGACTGCATGATGCGTGAAGTTCTGAGAGTGAAAACAATTTGGAGTTGCTAAGAATACAGAATGTCCACTGAGGAAAAAGTTCAGGCATCAAGTATAAGTTACTTAAGACACAGGGCTATCCAAATTCTTAGCAACCTGCTTCTTGTTGTAGCATTTTCTGGGTGTTGAACATGGAACATTATGGTTTAATGTTTTTCCTGGTTGATTTAAATATTGCTTTCTAATTAGTTTTTGCCCTTTTCTTGTGACAAGCTTTGGAATTAGATTTTTTTTTATCTGGTGTCATTTTATCTTGGAAATACTGAACTTTGCCTTTTACTTCTTTCAGGGTATCCCAGCTAAGTTTGTCTTGAGTCTCAGTGAAGACTTTATACTTGGACTTTTTAGCACTACTGGAATAAATCTACAGACAGTTTTAGAAATTAACTGAAAATATTTTGCATTTTAAGAAGCACATATAAATTTTGGGACAAAATTATGGTTTGAAAGTTCAGTGTCTCTAATAAAGCACACACATTAAAGATTAATCTGTAGCTTAGCACTATTGGAAAGTAGTACAAACTTTTAAGATTGGGACCTAGTGGGAAGCCTTTCACTCACTGTGGTTTTACTGAGATGATAGCAGGATCCTAGACCCTTCCTCCTCTTTAATGAGGAAGAAGGAGCTGGCATATTTTATTTTCTGTTTTCTTTTCCATATGTTAAGTATAATAGAAATAAACAAAATGTGGCAAGGTCATCCATCAGATCACTTCATTTTCATACAAACACAGAATTTGTATCAGAATGAAGGTTCAGTGAATGGAGTAAAATATCACATCATTTTGATCTGAGTAGTTCAAGCATTTTACAAATGGAGAACATGTCTCTACAAATCATCCTTTAAGTAATATGAAATGGCAATTGCATATGGTCATGTCACTTCCCAGGCCAAAGCTCTGCCTGCCTTTGGGGAGGCCTGCTTCCACCTGGGACAAGTAGTCTCAGAGGCCCGCTACTCCCAGAGACTACCAGGACAGCCAATACCAGAAATAAACAGATGCCTAAGGAAAAGTACAAGAACACAATCAACAAAAGCCAGTGAAATATAGCAACATCAGAATCCAGTTCTCCTACTACAGCAAACCCTGAATATTCATACACACCTGAAGAGCAAGACTATGACCTTAAATTTCATCTCATGAAGATGATAGATACTTTTAAAGAGGAAATGAGTGGCTCCCTTAAAGAAATACAGGAAAATACAATCAAACAGGTGAAGGAAATGAATAAAATTGTTCAATACCTAAAAATGAAAATGGAAACAATAAAGAAAACCAAACAGAGGCAACCATAGAGATGGAAAACCTAGGAAAGAGAACAGGAACTACAGACACAAACATCGCCAGCAGAAAATAAGTCAAAGAGGAGAGAATCTCAGGAGTAAACAACACAATAGAAGAAACTAATACATCAGTCAAAGAAAATTCCAATTCTAACAAGTTTCTAATGCAAAACATGCAGAAATTTGGGACAGTCTGAAATACCAAACCTAAGAATAATAGGAATACAGAAGGGAGAAGATTACCAGTTCAAAGGACTAGAAAGTGTCTTCACCAAAATTCTAGAAGAAAACATCTCTAACCTAAAGAAAGAGATGGCTATAAATGTACAAGAAGCATATAGAATATATTGTACTAGAAAAACATCCGCCATCACATAATAATTAAAATACTAAATGTACAGAATAAAGAAAGAATATTAAAAGATGCAAGAGAAAAAGGTGAAATAATATATAAAGGCAGACCTATCAGAATTACACCTCACTTCTCAACAGAGACTCTAAAAACCAGAAGATCCTGGACATATGTCTTATAGACCATGAGAGATCACAGATGTCAGCCAAGACTATTGTACCCAGCAAAAAATTTAATCACCATAGATGAAGAAACAAGGTATTCCATGATAAAACCAAATTTAAACAAATATCTTTCTACTAATTAAGCCTTACAGAGGAAACTAGAACAAAAACTTTGACATAAGGAGGGTAACTACATCCAAGAAAACACAAGAAACTAATCAACTCACAACAAACCCAAAAGAAGAAAATCACACACACATAATACCACCTCCAACAACAAAAAAAACAGGAAATACAAATCATTTGTCTTTAATATTTCTCAACATCAATGGACTCAACTCCTCATTAAAAAGACACAACTTAGCAGACTGGATATGTAAATAGGATCTGGCATTTTGCTGCATACAGGAAACACACCTCAGTGAGAAAGACATACACTACCTCAGAGTAAAGGGCTGGAAAAATGTATTCTAAGCAAATGGACCCAAGAAACAAACTTGAGTAGCGATTGTAACACCTAATAAAATAGATTTTCAACCAAAATTTATCAGAAGAGACGAGGAAGGACATGTTATACCCATCACAGGAAAAATCCACCAAGATGATGTCTCAATTCTGCACATCTATGCCCCAAAGGCAAGGGAACCGAAACTCTTTTTTTTTTTTTTTTTTTTTTTGATACTTTCTTTACATTTCTAATGTCTCCTCTTTGGAAACCCCCTATCCCTTCCCCCTCCCCGTCTCTATGAGGGAATTCCACCTCCCACCCACCTGCCCACCCATTCCCATATTCCCACCTTGACATTCCCCTTTACTGGGGTCTCTGACACCCTAGGGCCAAGAGCCTCTCTTCTCTCCCTGATGGCCAACGAGGCCATCCTCTGCCACATATGTGGTTCGAACCATAGGTCCATAGATGTGTATTCTTTGGTTGGTGGTCCTAACTCCAGGATGACCGGAGGGGGGGTCAGGCCCATTGACGCTGTTGCTCCATCCTTGGGGCTGCAAATTCCCTCAGCTCCTTCAGACGTTTCTCTAACTCCTCCATCTGGGACCTCACTCTCAGTCCAGTGGTTTCTGCAAAGGGAAACTTGGGCATTCTGAAATTTTGGGCTAATATCCACTTATCAGTGAGTACATACCATGTTCGTTCTTTTGTGACTGAGTTACCTCACTCAGGATGATATTTTGAAGTCCATCCATTTGCCTGCAAATTTCATTATGTCATTGTTTTTAATAGCTGAGTAGTACTCCATTGTGTAGATGTACCACATTTTCTGTATCCATTCCTTTGATGAGAGACATCTGGGTTGTTTCCAGCTTCTGGCTATTATAAATATGGCTGCTATGAACATAGTGGAGCATGTGTCTTTATTACATGTTGGAGCATCTTCTGGGTATATGCCTAGGAGAGGTCTAGCTGGGTCCTCAGGTAGTATTATGTCCATTCTTCTGAGGGTCTCCCAAAATGATTTCCAGAGTGGTTGTACTAGCTTGCAATCCCACCAACAGTGGAGGAGTGTTCCTCTTTCTCCACATCCTGGCCAGCATCTGCTGTCACCTGAGTTTTTGATCTTAGCCATTCTGACTGGTGTGAGGTGGAATCTCAGACTTGTTTTGATTTGCATTTCCCTGATGACTAGGGATGTTGAGAATTTCTTTAGGTGCTTCTCAGCCCGGCGAATTTCCTCAGTTGAGAATTCTCTGTTTAGCTCTGTTCCCCATTTTTTTGATGGGGTTATTTGTTTTTTTGGAGTCTAACTTCTTGAGTTCTTTGTATATATTGGATATTAGCCCTCTATTGGACTTAGGATTGGTTAAGATCTTTTCCCAATCAGTTGGTTGCC
>CM052722.1:55254137-55286499 GCA_028551405.1 Uromys caudimaculatus | reverse complement strand
TGGATTTCATGGATGTTTTGGGTTAGGAGCTTTTTGCATTTTGTATGTTCTTTTACTGTTGTGTCGATGTTGTCAATGGTATCTTCTGCTCCTGAGATTCTCTCTTCTATCTCTTGTATTCTGTTGGTTATGCTTGCATCTATGACTCCTGATCTCTTTCCTAGGTTTTCTAACTCCAGGGTTGTCTCTTTTTGTGATTCCTTTATTGTTTCTATTTCTATTTTTATTTTCTATATGGTTTTGTTCATTTCCTTTGTCTGTTTGATTGTGTTTTCCTGTAATTCTTTAATGGATTTCTGTGTTTCATCTTTAAGGGCTTTTAGTTCTTTACCTCTGTTCTCTTGTGTTTCTTTAAGGGTGTTTATTTCTTTCTTAAAGTCTTCTATCATCATCATGAGAAATGATTTTAAATCTGAGTCTTGTTTTTCTGGCATATTGGGGATCCCAGGGCTTGCTGTGGTGGGAGAGCTGGGTTCTGATGTTGCCAAGTAGCCTTGGTTTCTGTTCCTTAGGTTCTTGCCCTTGCCTTTTGCCATCTTGTTAACTCTGATGTTTGGTAATCTTACTCTATCTGGCTATGGCTTGTCCCTCCTGCAGGCCTCTGTATCAATATTCCTTGAAGACCAGCTCTCTCTGAGAGGTGTTTTTTCCACACTCCTGGCACAGTAACTTTCTCCCGGTGTTGCTTGGCTATGGAACCCTGGAGGCCCAGGCAGAGGTCTTCTGCTGCTGCTGGGATCCAGGGAGTGTCTATGCCCGCCTACCTCAGTCCCTGTGTCTTGCAGTTTCTGGGTGGTTCTTGGTGAGCTTTGGAGCTTGTCTTGGCCCCACTCCTGGCTTTTCCGTTCTCCTGGGAGGGTAGCTTTCTCTCAGCACTAATTGGCTATGGAGCCCTGTTCCCCAAGCTGAGGTCCCCAGCCGCCAATGGAGGGAACCGAAACTCTTAAAAGAAACATTACTAAAGCTGAAACACATATGGAAGCCCACAAAATAATAGTGAGGGACTTCAACACCCTACTCTCCCCAATGAACAGATCACTGAAACAGAAATTGAACACAGAAATAATGAGACTAAAAGATGCCATGAACCAAATGGATCTAACGGATATCTACAGAATCTTTCACACAAAACCAAAAGAATATACCTTTTTCCTCAGTACCTCACAGAACCCTCTTAAAAACTGACTATATATTCTGGTACAAAGCAGGCCTCAACAGATATAAGAAGATGGACATAACCCCTTGCATCTTATCAGATCAAACGGATTAAGGCTTTATTTCAATAACAACAGAAACAACAGAAAGCCCACATATTCCTGGAAACTGAACAACTCTGTACTCAATGATCAATTAGTAATGGAAGAAATAAAGTAAGAAATGAAAAACGTTCTAGAATTCAATGAAAAAGAAAGTAGAGCATACCCAAACTTATGGGACACAATGAAAGCAGTGCTAAGAGAAAGTTCATCACATTAAATGCCTTCATAAGAAAAAAAAAATGGAGAAATTTCATAGTAGCAACTTAATAGCATACCTGAAAGCTCTAGAAGAAAAAGAAAAAAACACATTCAAGAGGAGTAGATGTCAGGAAATAGTCAATCTCAGGGCGGAAACCAATCAGTTAGAAACTAAGAGAACAATACAAAGAACCAACAAAACTGAGAGGTGGTCTTTTGAGAAAAATCAACAAGATAGTTAAACCCTTAGACAAACTAACTAAGAGGCACAGAATCAGTATCCAAATTATCAAAATCAGAAATAAAAAGGGGGATATAACAATAGACACTGAGCAAATTAGAAAAATTGTTAGGCCTTATTTAAAAGCCTGTACTCCACAAAATTGAAAAATCTAAATGAAATAGATGATTTTCTAGACAAATACCAATTACCAAAGCGAAATCAAGATCAATTAAACTATCCAACTAGCCCTATAATCCTTAAGGATGAAAAGCAGTTATAAAAGGTCTCCAAAGGAGAAAATTCCCAGGGTCAGATGGTTTTAGTGTAGAATTCTACAAGACTTTCAAAGAAGAATACCAATTTCCCTCAAATTGCTCCACAAAAGAGAAACAGAACAGTGCAGAATTCATTCTATGAGGCCACAGTCACCATAACTAAAGCACACAAAGACTCAAGAAAGAGAATTTCAGACCAATTTCCCTTAAGAGAAAAGACACAAAAATAATCAATAAAATTCTTGCAAACCAAATCCAAGAGAACATCAAAAGCATCATTCAACATGATCAACTAGACTTCAACCCCAGGGATGCCAGAATGATTCAGCATATAAAAATCCATCAAAGTAATCCACCATATAAACAAGCTAAAAGAAAAAAATCAGATGATTATCTCATTAGACACTGAAAAAGCCTCTTACAAACTGCAGCACCCGTTTATATTAACAGTCTTGAAAAGGTCATGGATACAAGGCACATACATAAACAAAATAATAGCAATATATGACAATACCTAACATCAAATTAAGTGGAGAGACACTTAAATCGATTCCATTAAGATCAGGAAGAAGATAAGGTTTTCCACTCTCTCCCTACCTACTCCATACAATACTTGAAGTTCTAGCTAGAGCAACAAGACAACAAACGAGATCAAGGAAATACAAATTGGAAAGGAAGAAGTCAAAGTATCACTGTTCAGATGATGTGTTAATATACATAAGTCACCCCAATAATTCTACCAGAGAACTCCTATAGCTGATAAACAACTTCAGCAAAGTGTCTGTATACAAAATTAACTCAAATAAATCAGAAGCTCTCCACTATAAAAATGATAAACAGGCTGAGAAATAAAATAGGGAAATGATACCCTTTGCAACAGCTAAAAATAAGATAAAATATCTTGGTGGTGTTAGTCTAGCTAAGCAAGTGAAAGACCTGTATGTGAAGACTTCCAAGTCCCTGAAGAAAGAAATTGAAGAAGATATCAGAAGATGGAAAGATCTCCCATGCTCATGGACTGGTAGGATTAACATAGTGAGCATGGCCATCTTACCTAAAGCAATCTGCAGATTCAATGCAATTCCTATTAATGTACAAACACTTTTTCAACAGCCCTTAAAATAGCAATTCTCAACTTCATATGGAAAAAAAAAGCCAGGATAGCTAAAACAATCCTGAACAATAAAAGAACTTATGAAAGAATCAGCATCTGTGATTTCAAGCTGTACTACAAATCAATAGCAATAAAAAACTATATGGTATTGGTATAGAAACAGGCAGGTTGATCAATGGAAATGAATTACCAATCCAGAAATAAACACACATACTTAGGAGCATTTGATTTTTGACAAGAAGTCAAAACTGTATAATGGAAAAAAGAACGCATCTTCAACAAATGTTGCTGTTTTTATCTGATGTTTGCATGTAGAAGAATGCAAATGGATTCTGCACAAAACTCAAGTCCAAGTAGATCAAAGACCTCAACCAAAAACCAGATACACTAAATATATTAGAAAAGAAAGTAGGAAATAGCCTTGAATTCATTGGTACAGGAGATAAATTCCTAAACAAAATACCAATGGCTCAGGCTCTAAGATCAATAATTGATAAATAGGACATCATGAAACTGCAAGGCTTCTGTAAGGCAAAGGACATTGTCAACAGGACAAAATGTCAGTCTACAAATTGGGAAAAGATTGTCACCAGTGCTACATCTGACAGAGGGCTAATATCCAAAATTTATAAAGAACTCAAGAACTTAGACACCAACAACTGAAATAACTCAATTAAAAATGATATACAGATTTAAACACAGAATTCTCTACAGAGGAATCTTGCGTGGCCCAGAAGCACTTAAATGCATGTTCAAAGTCCTTAGTCATGAGGGAAATGAAAATCAAAGGAACTCTGAGGTTCCATCTTACGCTGGTCAGAATGGCTAAGATAAAAACCTTAAGTAATAGCACATGCTGGTGAGGATGTGGAGCAAGGGGAACTCCATTGCTGGTGGGAGTGCAAACTTGTACTTGTGGAAATCAGTTTGGTGGTTTCTTAGAAAATTGGGAATAGCTCTACCTCAATATACATCTATACCACTCTTGGACATATATTCCTCCAAATGATGCCTACTATACTACAGGGACACTTGCTCAATAGCCAGAAACTGGAAACAACCCAGATGTCCCTCAATTGAAGAATGGATACAGAAAATGTGGTACATTTATACAATGGAATACTATTCAGCTGCTAAAAACAAAGATATGAATTTTGCAGGCAAATGGATGGAACTTGAGAATATCAACCTGAGTGAGGTAACCCAGACCCCAAAGGACATGCATGATACTCATTTAAGTGGATATTAGCCATAAAATAGAGAATCTCCAAGCTACATTCCATAGGCTCAAAGAAGCTAAACAAGAAGGGAGGCTCAAGCAAGGATGGCTGAATCTCACTTAGAAGGGGGAGTAGAATAGTCATAGGGGGCAGATGGAGCAAGGAGGATGGAGAGGTTATTGTGGAAGGGAATGGGGGTTTCAGTATCAGGTGTGGGGAGGGACATGAGAGATGACTAGATGACCATGAGAAAGAATGGAAATATGTAACTCACACAGGTGGGGAGCTGGAGGTGAGAGAATCTGTAGAATGTGCCAAAGATCTATGATAGGGGAAGTGCCCAAGAATCAATGAGTGTGACTTTAGCTGTTCATAGCATTGGGGATATGGATTTTGAAGAGGCCACCTCTTGTAGCCAGGCAGGAACTCCAGTGAAGCATTAGGGATATAAACCCAGCCACAAAACATTCAACCCAAAATGTATTCTGTCTATAAGAAATGCAGGGATGGGGGATGGAGCAGAGACTGAGGGAATAGCAAGGCAATAACTGGTCCAATTATTGACCCGTCCTGTGGGCAAGCACTGATCCCTGACTCTGTTGATGATATTCTGTTATTCTTTCAGACAGGGTTTTAGAAAGGCTGTCCTCTGAGAGGCTCTACCCAGCATCTGACTCAGAGGGATGCAGAGACACATAGCCAAACAGTAGATGGAGCTTGGGGACTCATGTGGAAGAGTTAAGGGGAGGACTGAGGGCTCTGAAGTGATAGTAACTCCACAGGAAGACCAAGAGAGGCAAATAACCTGGATCCTTGGGGCTCTCAGAGACTGAACCATCAACCAAAGAGCATATAGGGGCTGGACTGAGGCCCCAGGCACATATATATAGCAGATGTGCAGCTCAGTGTTCATGTGGGTCCCCAAACAGGCAAAAAGCAAAGCAGGGGCTGTCCCTAAAGCTGTTGCCTATTTGTGGAATCTGTTCCTCAACTGGGTTGCTTTGTTTGGCATCAGTGGGAGAGGATGCCCCTAACCTCATAGAGACATGATGTGCCAGAGTAGGGGAATGGGAGAAAGGAGTCAGAGATCAGGAGACTAGGACAGGTTAGGTCAGCGATCAGGATATCGGGATGTAAGACGAATACATAAATAAATTAATTAATGGTGAAAAAAATCTTATGATACAAACACAAACATACATACACAAATATATACATGCAAAATCACACACATACACACATTAACACACACACACACATACACACACACACACACACACACACACACACACACACACACACACACACCACTAACTCACAGATTTTGATATTTTGATGCTGGTCTTTATTATAGTTCCACAGAAGCGAAGAGGCTGATTTGAAAGTAGTTTGCTTCCATAAGGCCATTCTGTGAAATCTAGGACTCAGCTGTTCTTCAGAGCAGCTTATGAATCCACTCCACTCCAGGCTGAAGGATAAAGTTGAAAGATAGAAATAAAAGGAAAGGATCATTAATTAGAGAGAATGCCTGATATGTTAAAGATTATAATCAAATACATACTATTGTAGATTGAAGAGAACTTGGATTGTTTCTAAAGGCTGTCCTTCCCTGGACTCCACCATAAATCTGTAATTTTCAAGCCTTTGAAGATAGAGTTCAGTGGTGTACACATCAACCCCTAAGGTGTGCCTAATGGCACTTAGGTAGTAAATTACCAAATGCTAGTGTAGTTACCATTCTATTTGGAGTAACTAAAACCCACTAAAAGTCACACTGTCTGTGTTATTACCACTGTTTTTATGATTGAAACCTTCAAATTTGAAAATACAACACTAATTATACAAGACTAATACAAATATTTTTACATGATAAAGTGCTATTTAGTCTTTCTACAAGTACACAGTTTTTTTTTCTCTTAGTTTCAATGTCATAGTATTTTTCCTATTCCTTTCTCTTAACTTTATAGGTATCATATGAATATATGTATATTTGTATATATATATATATGTACATGTATAGGTATGTATGTGTGTTTATGTAATAATTTCATGTTTTGATAAGCAATAATTTTATAACTTTAATTTCAGAATTTTATATATTATAATCTTCATAATTATGCTTACTTTGATTTTCTTTCTATGAAAAATATTTTAGCAAATTTCTTAAATAGTCATTACTATGACTCTTCTGACACATCCAAACTTGGGCCTAAATAAAAGTTAAGGGGATGACAGGGAAGATGAGACAGATAAATAATGAATGATAATGAAAAGGATAAGTTTGATGTCTAACTGTAACTTGGATTGTCTTGCATTTATCATGACTGAGAGCCTCAGCTCTACCATAGTAAGAACAGACAACGAACAAGGTAAAAGCAAAGGGAACAGGTTTGTGATGTTTGTCCCAAATATGTAACTGGGTAACACTTCACCCAAAGATTAGAAAAACCTAGAAAGAGAAGACAAAGTATATATCAAGAGTGCCTTCCAATGTGATTTGTATATTTATGTCCCCTAAATCCCCCAGGCTATTTAGAAAAGGGGAATGAAAGAAACAATCTCTTAGATGAGAAAAGTAGAAATTATAAATCAACAAAGTATTTATCTCCAAGAAGAGGACATTAACCTGAAAAGGATGGTTAAAAACCAAAGGAGATTTTATGACTTCTGAAAAGTTAACTTTGATTTTCATTGTCAGTAAGAATCAGGGCTCATTAAAACCTTTGTTTCAACTTGAATAGAATAAGTTTTGTGTATTCTTGAATCTCGGTGTTCTTTTTATCTGTTGAGTGCAATTTGTTTAACTGAGACTTACTGCATTAAGCAACTTCCCAGAAAATGTCTTTACGCTTCATTTAAATGTTCCCATGGAGTTTTAATCATTTTTTAAAAATTTTGTTTGCCAAAAGTGTTATATAGTTAGTTACCTATTTCTGTAATGACTATAAGTAAGTAAAATGTTTGCTTTAAGTCACAAACCACTTTTCCCTACTCTAGTCAAAATACGTATTTATCTCTTGAAATGTAAGCATTTGTTTGGCAACTTGGTTAAGCTATTTTGATGGATTTTCATTTTCTTTACCTCCAAGTTCCAAATTACTGTTAAATATAAAATAAAAGAAAATTATTGCCTAGATAACACACACACACGTACACACACACACATAATATATATTCAGACTTTTAAGCTGTCTCACATCAAAATCCAACTTGTCTTACATATTAAATATTAGTAAACATACCAAAGGAGCATATCTTGCGTTTCGAGGTCGTGGAGGTGTTGTCTTGCACTGACAGGCACGTCTGGGCTTAGGTGACGCTGTAAAAGGCTCACAAGGAGGTAAGTGTAGTCTTTCTCTTGATGAAGGGATTCTACCAATCATACTTCTTTTCCCCTTTTCACTGAAAGTAGTCTTTTTGGAAAATGTTCTAAATCCTCTCCTGAATCCTCTCTTTGAGTCTGTGGATGAGGCATCTGAATCATCAGTGGACTTCAGAGCTCTAAACTCTGATGAGTCGGATTCAGTATCTGAGAGTCTTGCCATTTTTCTTCTGCCTGACTTGGAAGATGTACTAGATGCTGAATCACTGTAACTCCCTACGTCCTTCATTTTATCTTTCTTTTCCTTCTTTACTCCCAAATCAGAGTAACTTCCAGAAGACACTGAAGTCTTTTTTGTATCCTTCTTTTCTCCTTTCCTTGTAATTTTCTTATCCTTCTTTTCACCCTTTTTACATGTTGAACCGCCTTCAGATTCAGAATCAGCATCAGTAGACTCTGTATCCTTAATAAGCTTCCTCCTTTTCCCTTTACTTTCCTTCTTTTCGTCTTTCTTGCCCTTCTTTGAGTCTGCCTCTGATTCAGAATCAGTGGAGAATGCACTCCTCGAGACATCTTTCTTTGCTTGTTTCTTTACTTTCTTTGCACCCTTTGAATCTACAGAGTCACTACCAGAAGATGCTGTATTCTTTTTGCCTGAACTCTTTTTCTCTTTCTTACATTTCTTTGAAATCTTGGACTCCCCAGATTCACCACCAGTAGAGTCTGTATCCTTCTTTTTCTTGCTTTCCTTTTTTTTACTTTTTGTTCTTTTCTTTCCATCCTTGGAGCCACCAGATTCACCATCAGTAGATTCTGTATCCTTCTTTTTCCTGGACTCTTTCTTGTCTTTTTTCTTTCCCTCTTTCTTTGCATCTTTTGAGTCTACAGAGTCAATATCTGAGTCCCTTTCCTTCTTTCCTCCCTTCTTTGAAGGCTTCTTTGCATTGTTCTGTGAGCAATTTGTTGACCATTCATCAAAAACTGTGAATTCAGCTCTGAACTCATCTAGACACAACATTAAATTTATATTTGAGCTGTGTATACACTCTGATATCTCATCAGAAAATTCCTCAATGTTCTTCTTAGAATCTGTATTGGGGTTGTCCTTGCACCATGTGGCTCCATTACTGATCTGCTTCTGAATGAAATTCATTGAAGTTTTGTTGTTATTTCCCAAACTCATTTCCAAAGTTTTCTTAGAATTGTTGGATTCTAGATTTGTTTCTGACATAGAATTTGATTTCTTAGGCAATTTATTTTTTTGTGATGATTTCGATGGATGTTTTCCTGTATTGCCTAGTATTTCAGGTTTTCCATTGGTTATTATTCTCATGGACTCCACATTTATTACACATGAGCGTATTTTTCCCGTGAATTTATTCTTAAAAGTTTTTCTTCTTTTATCATCTTTGGGCTTTCTAGTTTCTGCCATTATATAATGGTTTCGAGGATTATAAAGATATTTGAATGGAGCCTGGGTAATAAAAGCTAGAGCAAAGGATGACTTTAAGAAAACTTCTCTTAAAAACTGGTTTATCCACACATGAGCTGGTTTCTGACCTTCCTTAATTTTCCTTTTCTCTTGTCTCTGAAAAGATTGGGGAGAATGGTGATAAGAATATGTAAATGATTGATATATTTTCGTTTGCAGCATAAAAAGTAAAAACAAGTAATCTATTAAAAAGAAACATGTTTTATTTCAAGATTGTGTGTGTATTTAACATTCCTAATGTTCCGTGTGTGTGTGTGTGTGTGTGTGTGTGTGTGTGTGTGTGTATGTGTGTGTGCATGTATAACAACAATTAATGAAGAAAGAGACAATGAATTTGAAAGAGAGCAAGGAGGGGTATGCAGGAAGTTTTGGAGGGAGGAAATGGAAGGGAAGATGATGTAATTTTTTTACAGTTTTATGCTTTAGTTAAAAACAAGTTGATAGGACTGGTGAGATTGCACAGCATAAAATAATACTTACTATATAATCCTGGTGACCTGAATTAGATCCCATAGTGGAAGAAGAGAAGCATCTTCTGAAAGATGTACTCTGAACCATTGTACCCTCATACCTGCACTCACTCAAACACTCTTATGCACACACACAGACACTAATAATAATAAATCGAACAACATCAAAATAATTTTATGGAAGTGAACACAAGATTAAAATGTAAACAATATGTAGCACAGTAAGAATACTGTTTCAAAAGATAATACCAAAACACAGGAACCTGTATGAAAGATGAGTACCTCTAATGATTCTTGTCTTTCTATTAGTTATATGATGTCATTATAATCTCAAAAGTAAAAGAAAAATGTTTATTTTGAAACATGAGCGAACAATTTGTCCTACAGAGTCATAAATTTTAAGTTCTAATTCTGCATAGTAAAACTCAAATTCTGTAATCTTGTTTATGTTTATATATGCTCTCATTAGCATACATTTACTATAAAATTATTTTTCTGTACTTACAGGAACTGCAACTTCTAGTTCTGAAGATCCTGATCTCTTCTTTATATCTGGCATAGGTGTTTTGAGAAATGTCAAAGCAAAATGTTCTTGATTCCATTTTTCCCTAGTTTGACTGACTGAGATGAGAAAATAACAAAAATTTAGAGTTCATAGCCAGACTCTTATAATAGAAAAACATTGTTAAAGCAAGACCTATACTAATTAAGTAAAAGTAAGTTGTGATAAAATATAGCCCTTTTCCTTGCAGTGTATCTGAACAGCAATTAGGGAACATAAAAACCATTTTTCCAAGTTAGTATTGGCTTATATTTAACATTCAATTTTTGTTTTCATATAAAAACAATTTTTACAAATAGTTGCTTAAATAATATTAAACTACTTTAGGAAAACAATAGAAATAAAATATAAATATACTTCCACAGTTTCTTTTCAAATGCTTACATTGTCTCCCCTAGCTTGATTTTTAATGTCATTTTGGTTAGGTGGGAGATGATATTATTAATACTTTTATGATTTCTTTAATAAATAGTATGACATTGAGCATAAAGCAACCAGTAAAAGTGTTAATTTTCAAGGATGTCCCAGAATGTCTACCACTCTGAATTTAATGGCATCACCAGCCACAGAAATTAGAGCCATATGCACAAATACTGTCTTCCATTCTGTAAATTCTATAAGGATATATCCATATTTGAGGCTATTCAGAAAAATCAGGAATATCAAACTATCTGGAAAAAAAAAAGCAATTGAGAACAACATTTCAGATAGTTTTCCTAGACAGAAAGAGGCTAATGAGAAATGTGATTGCCTTTTACATATATTTGAAGAGCTGCTATATGTGAAGGTAGTTATAGCAATAATTATAGCATAGCTGATACTGTTAATAGTTAATGCTTTTATATGCTGGATTATGTTCTATACCTTCATAATTTTCAACTCGATCCTTGAAACTTCTTTCTGAATTAGATAATGCCATTGCATATCCTACAAATGTGTAAAAATTACACACTACTACGTGTTAAATTTCTTATTGTAAATCACAAAGCTAGTAAACAGCTGAGTTAAGTAAGATTCATATACAATATGGCTTCAGAGTCAATCCCTTAACTGAAGGGTCATAACATTCCTTATAAGTTTGATGAGGGTAGAGTTGGAACTAATAGAAATAATATGTGCCACTGTAGGCAGATTTTAGTTTAACATGTTAAACTGACCTCTGTAAACTTGCAGTTTCTCAACAAATGGATTATTTGCTGACTACTCTCATTGCTTTAATTGTTCTTGCCCTTTTCATTTTAAGTTTTTAAATTGCAAACTTTGAGCATAAGGGGAGATTATGAGAGCAGACATGATTTCTATATGAGAAGGAAGAACAAACTAAGTGAATTTCGTATTTGAACTAATACACGCTTCCAAGTCAGAAATGTTTTTGCACACACATCAATATATATACATCGACAGGTACATCTGCATGTATGCATGTATGTGTGTGTGTTTGTGCATGTACACAAGCAGGTGTCAAAACTGCAACAAATTCAGGACAGTTCTTATCTTACCACATTTAATAGGGGATACTAGTCATTTGTTGATTCAGTGTTTAGAAATGTAAATAAAAACAAGTTTCAAAGAACAAATTCTTACTCAAAATGTAATCATCATATGTTGTGGTAATTATTTCTTGTCTGTAAAAGATAGAGAAAACATTTAAGCTGAATTTGTACTATGGGTAATTATTATTATGCATTATTCTTTCAGTACTAACACTTGGATAAGTTTATTCTCTTATTGTTAAATTCTTTAAAATAAAAATAAAACAAAATAACAAGATATAATTAATTTTGAATCCAAACTATTAATATTTTCTAAATACCCAGAAAATGCCTAATACCCAGAAAAGATCAAGTCTATAATCATAATTGAATAAATACCATCTTTAAAGCTTTAAAGATACTCATAGACTATTGCAGAAGAGAGAGCAGGAAGATTGTAAGAACCAGAGGACCCAGGAGTCTGCTGTGATATAGTGTCTTCTGACAGGGAAAGTACACCCATGAAATCTCAGCAACATGGCTGCCCAAAGGAGATATGAACCATGACAATACCAGTTGTCATGCCAGCACAGATGAGAATCTCATGGGGTCTGACCCCTAGATGATTAGTACAGACAATTAATGATTGCTGAGAAAGAAAGAATTACCCAGCGATGAGCCCCTAAATTGTATATCCAATACTAAGTGTTTAGCTGTAAAACATACACACAAGTAATGCTGCATAGAGTCAGCAGATTATATTTATATATTTATTCAAATATCATATGTAATAATAATAATCATTACAGAAAAGGAGGCCACAAATTTGAGAGGGAATAGGGAGCATGGAAAGAATCGGAAGGTATTGGAAGGAGGAGGTAGAGTGTTTCTATTGTTGTGATCATGACCATGACCAAAAGCAATGTGGGGAGAAAAACTTTATTTCATCTTACAGTTTATAGTCCATCATCCAGGAAAGGCAAAATAGAAAGTCAAGGCAGGATCCTGGAGACAGAAACTGAGGTCATGGAAGAGTGCTGCTTACTGGCTGCATATATACTCAGAACGGTTTGCTCAGTCTGCTTTCTCAGTTATCCCAAAGTCAGGAGTGTCATCGCCCCCTTCCCCAGAGTTATGACTACTCATACAATTACTATACTTTCTGAACTGAGTGTCTCTTATAAAGCTAGCTATCACTGGGGGAGGGAATAATACAGTACACATATATGAAAATATTACAAATAAATTATAAAATATGCATGATTCAGAGGCTTTCAACAAGAAGTAAATATCAGAATTAATTAGAAATATTTAAAAAATGTAAGCCTATTTAATTTATGAATCACAATCCCTAGATTTTGTTAATCAAATCTCCATTTAAAAGCTTAGGTATTAAGCTCTATAGCACAGCCATTCCTCTGAATATTTTGAAAGCAAAATTATTGTAGATTTCTTAAATAGTTAAAGTTTTCACATTTTTCTTTTACATAAATTGAATGACGACCCAATTGAATGGGGTATCTTGAATATTTGATGAGTTCTATCTTGAGAAATTTAATATTTTAAAAGTCAACCATGATGATTCACTGCTGGTTGTGGTGGCACATGCCAGTAGGGTTTGTTGAAGGAGGCAGAGGCAAGAGGATCATGAGTTCTACATCTTCATCTAAAGGCTACCAGCAGAACACGGATTTCCAGGCAGCTAGGATGAGAGTCTTATATCCTACACCCAGTGACACACCTATTCCAACAGGGCCACACCTCCGTATAGTGCCACTCCCTGGGCCAAGCATATATAAACCATCACATTAGCCTTTTATACTCTTAAAGAAAGACTGTGTTTGTGTACTGATTTTTGAATTCCTTCCTATAATCTTTGTTTTCTAAAGTCTCTTTTCAAAAATTTTTATCAGTAAGCCATTTTAAGAACATCAATTCATTACGAGGCATATATAACTCAGAGTCTACTGTATGATTCATATTAGAACTTATACATTGAGGTAAAATAGCCTGCTCTGGGCATGCTCCACCATTAGTCTAACTCCAATACAGTAGTATCAGGAGGCAGTTCTGACCCTGTATCAGATAACCACCACAATCTCAGGATCAAGGCAGGATTCAGTGACAGACTCTCTTTAACACGTCTAATCACTGGGTCTGCATTTGAAGACTTTAGTGCCAGGCAATAGTCATTTTCCAAATACCAGCTAACTCTCTACAATGGTCTGATGCATATACACTCTTTCAGTCTTTTTTAAAACTTTTCATTGATTCTTACTAAATTTTACATCATGATCATGCACTCCAATGCAGCTTATCTTCACTTCTCTTCATATAACCTCCACCCCCAAAGAAAATAAAATAAGCTTTAATAATAGTAATAGTAGTGATAATAACAATAGCAATAATAATAATAATAATAATAATAATAATAATAATAATAATAATAATAATAAATCTTGTCGTAGAAGCTGTAGTGTGCACCAGGATGTCACACAGTACACCCTTTTGTCCACACATCTTTACTTGGATTTCCATGAGTCATTGGTCTGGTTCAAGGCCTCTGGCTTCTGCTATACTATCAATATTGGATCCTCACCTGGACTCCTCTCAGATATCCTGTTGTTGCCCTGTGTCATGAAGATCCTGCAGTTTTGGAACTACAGGACTGACCTTTTAATGCACTCTAGCAGATCATAGGTGGGGTAGATGTTGGGGCAGGTCAACTCAAAGTTCTGGATTCGGGCCTGTAAGGTAGCTGAGTTGTTCAGCTGTCAGTTCTCCTGCCCATACCACCAGTGTGAGATCTCCAGCACTGACCCAGCTAGCTCAGCCAGTAAGTGGCAAGACCAGCTCTCCTGCTCTCATGCCCTTGAGGTCAGCTCACCAGAGCCTTCACAACCATGGTCAGCTCTACTGTGCTTTTGAGTGGAGGTGCAGGGTCTGTTTCAGCCTCTGAGAGGTGGAGCTAGCCTTCCAGCATCAGGACCTTATGTCTGGCCCTCTTGAGTGAGTGGTGAGGGGCAACATGGGGGAGGACATCTCTCCCTCACCCATACCACCCCAAGACATGGCCTGCTCTAGGGCAGGGCCTGCTCTCCCAAACTCTTACCTTCAGAGCTGGCTCCCTGCTCCCCACTATCAGAGTCAGTGGCCTGGCTAGGCCAACTCAGCACAGTGACTCAGGCAGCAATTCAGACCAGGGACATCTGCATGGTGTTTGGTGGTAACATAGGCCTGGATCATTAACATAGACTTTAATAGGGTCATAGACCCAAACATGGCTCTTGGCAGCAGCATTGGTCCAGATGTCCCCATGGTCACAGGTAGCAGCTCTGGTTACTCATGTCTCTCCATACCCATGGCATCCCAGCTGTCAGACATCCACATGGTCTCTAGTGGCAGCCCAGACCATGGAAATCCACTTGGCCTTTGGTGGTAACTGGGGCCACAGATATCGACACAGACACCAACTGCAGCAGAACCATGGACCCAGACATGGCCCTTGGTGGCAGCCCTGGCTAGGAGCTCACTATGGTCTCATATCTGCTTGTTCCTCACCACTGTTGAGTCTCCAATTCCACCTTTCCCACAGGGTACAAACCCCTTGGCTTTGCTTTCTCTTCCATCTTTCTACTGAGTACTCCATCTTTCCATCACACATTCAGCCATCATAACTACACCTGTGGCAGATGCCACTAGGTGTCTTTTTTAATACCATGGGGCCTTTTGATTTTTTTGTAGCCCGAGTAGCTTTCACAGACACAGATCCAGCTGATTCATGAAGCTTCACAGACTAGTACAGCAGTTGCAAACCCAGCCTTCAGATAAGCCCCTACACGTATAAGATCTAGGCCTGCCAGAGCAAGGACAAGCACTGATAGCCCAGTAGGTCGTTATACTGCCAGTATAGCTAACACCATCTTGTATTTCAATCTCATATAGGTACTAGGTTAGGGACTGTGAGTCTAGCTTTCATGACTACCTAAGGTTCGAAGTCATAGACATTAATTCTGTACTAGCCTTAGTTACCTCAGGTACCAGCCTAGCATCTCTAGATCCAGCCCCCATAGAAGCTACCCTAGATGTAAATTTTCTCCTGTGCCAATGCATTCAAGACTGTTTCCCATTTTCTCATTTATTAGTTTCAGTGTATCCGGTTTTATGTTGTGGTTCTTGATCCACTTGGATATGAGCTTTGTACAGGAAGACAAATATAGATCTATTTGCATTCTTCTAATGCAGACATCCAGTTAGACCAGCACCATTTGTTGATGAGGCTCTCCTATTTTAAAATGAATGTTTTTGGCTTCTTTGTAAAAAAAAAAAGTGTCCATAGATATGTGGGTTTTGATTATGTTCCATTGAGCAACCCATCTGTTTCTGTACCAATACTATGCAGTTTTTATTACTATTTCTGTGTGGTATAACTTAAGGTCAGTGATGGTGATTCCTCCAGATGTTCTTTTGTTTGCATTGTTTTGGCTATCCTGTTTTTTTAATTTGGATTTTTTGTTTGTTTGTTTTGTTTTTCCATATGAAGTTGAGAATTTCTCTTTCAAGGTCTGTAAAAAATTGTTTTGGAATTTTGGAGATGGCATTGAATCTGTAGAATGCTTTTGGTAAGATGGCCATTTTCACTATGTTAACACTACATATCCATGAGCATGGGAGATCTTCCCACATTCCCATTTTCGATTGCTTTCTTCAGGGACTTGAATGAAGTTTTTGTCATACAGATTTTTCCCTTGCTTGGTTAGAGTTACACCAGGATATTTTATATTATTTTGGCTATTGTGAAGGGTGTTGTTTCCCTAATTCCTTTCTTGGCCTGTATAATGGAGGACTACTGATTTTTTTTTTTTTTTTTTTTTTTTTTACTTAATTTTCTATCTAGCTACTTTGCTGAAGTTATTTATCAGCTGTAGTTCTCTGGTAGAATTTTCAATCTTCTTGTATCTGTTGAGGCTTGCTTTGTGCCCAATTATATAGTCAGTTTTGCAGAATAAAATGAGGTCCTGAGAAGAACATAAATTCTTTAATTTTGGGTCGAAAGTTTCTGTAGATATGTTAAGTCCATTCAGTTCATTATATCTATTAGTTTCATTGTGTCTCTGTTTAGTTTCTGTTTTGATGACTTGCCCCTTGATGAGAGTGGGGTGTTAAAGTCTCCCACTATTATTGTGTGGGATTCGATGTGTGTTTTGAACTTTTGTAAAGTTTCTTTTACAAATGTAGTTGCTCTTTGGGTCATAGATGTTCAGAATAAAGACTTCATCTTGGTGAGTTTTTCCTTTGATGAATATGAAGTGTCCTTCCCCATTTCTTTTGATTACTTTTGGTTGAAAGTCTATTTTAGACCAGGCTGGCCTCGAACTCAGAAATCCACCTACCTCTGCCTCCCAAGTGCTGGGATTAAGGGCATGCACCACCACTGCCCGGCTGGCTTTCTGTTTTTAAAGGCAGCTTTTCTTGTAGTCGAACATTTTGTTAAAACAAAATACTATGTACACTTGTATTCTTTAAAATGTAATTTGATCTTAAAAATGAGATTAGAACTATATAGACACTTTGTACTATAATTGTCCTAGTAAATACAAGGCATTGAAATGGGTAATTTTTTATCAACACAAAGAATCCTTGTTAATTATTCTAATGTAACATGGCTGGATAAAGAATACAGAAATTGTTCCAGCCAAGTAAAATTGCAGACACAAAATAACACTAATAGCTTTATTCTGCAATAATAATAGAAGTCTAAATTTCTCTTTGCTTGATTAAACTAATCCAACATTTTAATTAAATAACTTTCACTTGACATTTAGCTAATAACTATTTTACAGAATCAAGTTTCATGATAAACTGAGAGCCTGTCATAGCAATGATTGCAACAATAGTTATAGGAAGATTTTTACTTATTTTATTCTCTCTATAAGTGTCTCTAAATCTTATTCCAAAATTTGTTTTCTTGTTCCTAATTTGAACATGAAATGAAAGGGGAGCAAGGGACACCTTAAAAGACATTATCCTAAGAAACAACCTAGCTCTCCAATCTTCAAAGAGCAATCAGCTGTGGGGGCAGTGACAGGCAATCTGATACCTGGTTGAACAAAGGCTGAAAATTCTGGGAGACCCCGTGAAATATTCACAAGGGACCAGATTATATTTTTAGCCAATGTTCCCGCACGACTCCTGTAAAATCAGTCACAGCCTTTACAGCCCCTGTATAGAGAGAGGCCTGGCGTGTGAGACTTGAAAAGCAGCCCTGACCCCTCCCATAGGCAAATGTGGCACTAGAGAGCTCCCAGACCTAGCCAATAGAAAGCACCGGTTGCCAATCCCCTGACTCCTCCCAACCAGTATATCAGATTGTCCCACTTGTGTAGCTCTCTCTCTGCTGCTCTCTCTGTGCAGCTCTGCCCGCCTCTCTCTCTCTGCACGGCTCTGGCCGCCTGCTCTCTCTCTGCACGGCTCTGCCCGCCTGCTCTCTCTCTCTCTCTCTACGCAGCTCTCTGCCTGCACCAGCTCTCTGCCTGCTTGCTCTCTGTGTCTCTCTACGCTGCTCTCCGCCCATCCCTGCCCACCAGCCTGCCCGTCCGCTTCCACCCGCGCCTGCCGCCCGCCATCCAGAAGGAATAAAGCTGCAAAACTACTTTGGTATCAGAGAACTTTGTCTAAGGGGCTGTAACACTTGGGTCCGCGAGGAGATCTGCTCTCCGGGCCTATCGGTGGGGCACGAGTCGACAGCTGCTGGGAGTCTCCCAGGAACTGCCAGAAGTCTTCACTCCAAAGGCTAGCCGGCCTCTCAAGGGTCTAGCCCCGGGCCGACTCAGCAGGGTGGTGAGCACTGAGCGGGCTTGGTCCGACAACGCGGTCCAACAATCAGCTGTCTAAACATACTCTTTACTTATTTCTATCAGGTAGATAGGTATTACTTCCTTTAAATGAAAGAGAAAATTGAAGTCAACTGTATACATTGACTTTTCTAAGGTTGATCACAAGTCAGTGGCTAAAGTGAAAACTGAACTCAAATTTATTCGTGTTTCATACCATCTCATAGCCAGGGCTACACAGAGAAACCCTGTCTCGAAAAAAACCAAACCAAACCAAACCAAAACAACAACAACAAAAAACCCGCAAAACAGAAAGCCAAATACATGCTTTAGAAATTATGCTTAGTAAATGGCTTTGAATAAAAAATTTAAATATTCTGAGACTCCATTTGTTTATTTGTTTGAGTAACATTTAAATGTTTAATCTTCATTTATTTATGGTTACAATTTGAAAATAATAAGATATGTGAGATTAATTAGGTTTTTGATAGAAATACATGACTGTGAGGAGTTGGGAACGGAGTCAACTGATGGAATAAAGGTAATGCCAAAACACACACACACACACACACACACACACACACACACACACACACACACACACAGAGAGAGAGAGAGAGAGAGAGAGAGAGAGAGAGAGAGAGAGAGAGAGAGAGAGAAAGTCTATTTTATTAGATACTACAATGGCTACTCCAGCTTGGGAAATTTTGTTTGGAATACCTTTTTCCATTTCTTTACTCTGCAGTAGTGTCTAACTTTGTAGTTGTGGCATGTTTCTTATATGCAGCACAGGGATGGATTGTGTTTACATATCCAGGCTATTATCCTGTATCATTTTGTTGGGGGAATTGAGTCCATTGATGTTGAAAGATATTAATGACCAATGATTGTTAGTTCCTGTTATTTTGTTGTTGGAGGTGGTATTGTATCTGTTTGATTTTCTTCTTTTGGGTTTGCTGTAAGATGATTAATTTCTTGTGTGTAGTTACCCTCCTTGTGTTGGAGTTTTCCTCATAGTATCCTCTGGAGGGCTAGAATAGTAGAAATATATTATTTAAAATTAGTTTTGTCATAGAAAATCTTGGTTTCTTCGTCTATGGTGATTGAGAGTTTTGCTGGGTATACTAGTCTGGGCTTGCATCTGTGGTCTCTTAGGGTCTGCCATAAATCTGCCAGGATCTTCTCACTTTTAGAGTCTCTATTGAGAAGTTAGGTGTAATTCTGATATATGATCTATATATGTTACTTGACCTTTCCCCTTACATCTTTTAATACTCTTTTTTTGGTTTGGTACATTTAGTGTTTTAATTATTATGTGGTGGGAGGATTTTCTTTTCTGGGCCAATCTATTTGGTATTGTGTATGCTTCTTATACATTTATAGTCATCTCTTTCTTTAGGTTAGGAAAGTTTTCTTCTATGATTTTGTCAAAGATATTTTCTGGCCCATTGAACTGAGAGTCTTCACCTTCTTCTATTCCTGTTATTCTTAAATATGGTCTTTTTATTGTGTTCCAACTATCTTGGATGTTTTAAGTTAGGTACTTTTAACATTTGGCATTTTCTGATGTATCAATTACTTCTTTTGTATCATCTCTACCTGAGATTCTCTCTTCTATCTCTTATATTCTCTTGGTGATGCTTTTATCTGTTGTTACTGTTCTGCTCCCTAGGTTTTCCATCTCCAGGGCTGCCTCCTTTGTTTTCTTCATTATTTCTGTTTCCATTTGTAGGTCTTGGACCATTTTATTCATTTCCTTCACCTGTTTGATCTTATTTTCTGTGTTTTAAAAAGTATTTATTTGTTTCCCTTTAAAGACTTCTACTTGTTTGACTGTTTTTTCCTAGTCTTTCTCTGAGGGAATTATTTATATCGTCTTTAATGACCTCTATCATTACAGGACTTACATGTTCTAGGGATGTAAACTCAGGTTGTAAGGTTTATACAATAAGTACTTTACAACTATACCATGTCACTAACACCAAGAATAGCAATTTTTAATAATTTTTTGATGTTAGGCATTTGAAAAATTTTAAAATTCCAAGGAAAAATATATAAAGGGGGGTAACAATATTTAGGATAGTAAATTAAAGCCAAAGTGTATATTGGAAAAATACATGTAACAGGAGAAATAAAAATTAAGAATTTTGTACTAATTATTTAAAAAATTTAGATGAAATAGACAATTTCTTAAACACACACACAAAAATTGAAATAAAGGAAAATAGAAAATATGAGCTATCATTTGCACATTCATTACTAGAAAACTAACCGACAAGGAGAACTTGAAGTTTGAGCATCTTCAATAGTCAATTTTTCACCATCCCTGAGTAAAAGCAAATAATAATTACAAATTCTTAAAGAAATAGAGAAAATGAGAATAATGAGAATGATGAGAATAAAGTTTTATGATGATAATACAACCTTAATATGAAAACCTGGCAAGATCACCAATAGAAAGTAAAATTCCAGGACTCTATATTGCTGCTATTGATATCCTTACATGTTTTTTGGCAAATTAAACTTTTAGGAGGGATATTAAACTAAAAATAAGTGGTGCTGATACTAGGTTAATTTAACATGTGAAATTTACAATATTAGAACATTAACAGAAGAGAAAAAATTATTATATTAGCACATGATAAAATTATCCGTAAATTTAAAACTTTTTGACAAAATTTATAGCGGGCATAGTTTAGGAATTTTAAAATTTTAACAAAGAGAATACATACAAGTATATAACAAATACAATGATAAATGGTGAAAACTTAGAAACATTCAAAAAATTAGAAACATTCCCCCTAGCTCAAGGACAGCAGCAAATAAGGTTATCCACTAAAAGCCTTGTGTTCACATATTCTTGGAATACTTAATATAATAAAAAGAAAGGATGCACAAATAACAAAATTTTTAGAAAAGTAAGAAATTAAAATGTAATTACTTAAAAGAAACAAAATGATTTATATACAAAATTCAAGATATTTGTACGTATACTATTAGAATTTTGTTAATTTATTAAGATTACTAGAAATAATGAGAAAAATTTCAAATCAATTATATTTCAATAGAGCATCACATGAACAATTCAAAAATAATTCAAAACTAGTTATTTTTTATATATACATCAAATATGTTGACCTGAGCTAAATAATATACATGTAATACCTCTGTACTAGCAAGTAGAAACAAATATTAAGAAAACTGAATAAAATATAATTAAATGGAGGTGCATACCATCTTGAGAGTTTGAAAGACATATAGCAATTCTCCCTAAAGTAACATATTCTTTATATTTTCAATAAATTATGTTTTTACTTTTATGATAAAGTTTTAAATATGATATGAGATATAAAAATGATATATAGCACAAGGACTGTAGATATGATGCAGCTTTTACGAGCACTTGTTGCTCTTCAAGTAAGTCTGAATTCAGATCTTAGCATCTACAAAGGATGTCAGCTAGAAGCCCGTAAAGAGGAAATACAGGACAATACAATCAAACAGGCAAAGGAAATGAACAAAACTATCCAAGATCTAAAAATGGAAATAGAAACAATAAAGAAATCACAAAGGGAGACAACCCTGGAGATAGAAAACCTAGGAAAGGGATCAGGAGTTATAGATGCAACCATCACCAACAGAATACAAGAGATAGAAGAGAAAATCTCAGGTGTAGAAGATACCATAGAAAACATTGACACAACAGTCAAAGAAAATGCAAAATACAAAAAGCTCCTAACCCAAAACATCCAGGAAATCCAGGACACAATGAGAAGACCAAACCTAAGGATAATAGGTATAGAAGAGAGTGAAGATTCCCAACTTAAAGGGCCAGTAAATATCTTCAACAAAATTGTAGAAGAAAACTTCCCTAACCTAAAGTAAGAGATGAACATAAACCTTCAAGAAGCTTACAGAACTCCAAATAGATTAGACCTGAAAAGAAATTCCTCCTGTCACATAATAGTCAAAACACCAAATGCACAAAACAAGGAAAGAATATTAAAAGCAGTAAGGGAAAAAGGTCAAGTAACATATAAAGGCAGATATATCAGAATTATACCAGACTTCTCACCAGAGGCTATGAAAGCTAGAAGATCCTGCACAGATTTCATACAGACCCTAAGGGAACACAAGTGCCAGCCTAGGCTGCTATATCCAGCAAAACTCTCAATTACCATAGATGGTGAAACCAACATATTCCACAACAAAACCAAATTTACACAATATCTTTCCACAAACCCAGCCCTACAAAGGATAATAGATGGAAACTGCCAACACAAGGAGGGAAGCTAAACCCTAGAAAAAGCAAGAAAGTAATCTTTCAACAAACTGGAAAGAAGATAGCCACACAAACATAAAAATAACATAGAAAATAACAGGAAGCAACAATCACTATTCCTTAATATCTCTTAACATCATTGTACTCAATTCCCCAATAAAAAGACACAGGCTAACAGACTGGATATATAAACAGGACCCAGCATTTTGCTGTATACAGGAAACACACCTCAGTCTTAAAGACAAACACTATCTCAGAGTAAAAGGTTCAAAAACAATTTTCCAGTCAAATAGTCCCAAGAAACAGGCAGGGGTAGCCATTCTAATATCGGATAAAATCGACTTTCACCCAAAAGTCATCAAAAAAGATAAGGAAGGACACTTCTTCCTCATCAAAGGAAAAATCTACCAAGAAGAACTCTCAGTTCTGAACATCTATGCTCCAAATGCAAGGGCACCCACATTCATAAAAGAAACTTTACTAAAGCTCAAAGCACACATTGCACCTCACACAATAATAGTGAAAGACTTCAACACCCCATTATCATCAATGACAGACCTTGGAAACACAAACTAAACAGAGACACAGTAAAACTAACAGAAGTTATGAACCAAATGGATTAACAGATATCTATAGAAAATTTCATCCTAAAACAAAAGAATATACCTTCTTCTTAGCACTTCATGGTACTTTCTCCAAAATTGACCATGTAATTGGTCACAAAACTAATCTCAACAGATATAAGAAGATTAAAATAATCCCATGCCTCCTATCAGATCTCTACGGATTAAGGCTGGTCTTCAATGGCAACAAAAACAACAGAAAGCCCACACACACACATGGAAGCTGAACAATGCTCTACTCAATGATAACTTGGTCAAGGAAGAAATAAAGAAAGAAATTAAAGACTTCCTAGAATTTAATGAAAATGAAAGTACAACATACCCAAACTTTTGGAAAACAATGATGCAGTGTTAAGAGGAAACCTCATAGCTCTGATTGCCTCCAAAAGGAAACTGGAGAGAGCATATACAAGCAGCTTAACAGCACACCTCAAAGCACTAGAACAAAAAGAAGCTAATAGACCTAACAGGAGTAGAAGGCAAGAAATAATAAAACTCAGGGCTGAAACCCACTAAGTAGAAACAAAAAGAACTCTACAAATAATCAACAAAACCAGGAGTTGGTTCTTTGAGGAAATCAACAAGATAGATAAACCTTTAGCCAGACAAACCAGAGGGCACAGAGACAGTATCCAAATTAACAAAATCAGAAATGAAATGGGAGATATAACTACAGAATATGAGGAAATTCAAAAAACCATCAGATCCTACTACAAAAGTCTATATTCAACAAAATTGGAAAATCTGGATGAAATGGACAATTTTTTAGACAGATACCAAATACCAAAGTTAAGTCAGGATAAAGTAAGCCATCTAAACACTCCCATAACCCCTAAAGAAATACAAGCAGTCATTAAAATTCTCCCAACCAAAAATAAGCCCAGGACCAGATGTGTTTAGTGCAGAATTCTATCAGACCTTCAAAGAAGACCTAATACCAATACTCTTCAAACTATTCCACAAAATAGAAATAGAAAGAATACTACCCAATTCATTCTATGAGGGCACAGTTACTCTGATACCAAAACCTCACAAAGACCCAACAATGAAAGAAATCTTCAGACCAATTTCCCTTATAAGTATCAATGCAAAAATACTCAATAAAATTCTCACAAAGAGAATCCAATAACACATCAATATGATCATTTATCACGATCAAGTAGGCTTCATCCCAAGGATGCAGGGATGTTTCATTACCCAGAAATCCATCATTGAAATCTGCTACATAAACAAACTCAAAGAAAAACATGGTTATTTCCTTAGATGCTGAAAAAGCATTTGACAAAATTCAACATCCCTTCATGCTAAAAGTCTTGGAAAGATCAGGAATTCAAGCCCATACCCAAACATAATAAATGCAATATACAACAAACTAGTAGCCCACATCAAACTAAATGGAGAGAAACTTGAAGCAATTCCACTGAAATCAGGGACTAGACAAGGCTGCCCACTCCCTTCCCATCCATTCAATATATTACTTGAAGTTCTAGCTAGAGCAATTAGACAACAAAAGGAGGTCAAAGTGATACAAATTGGAAAGGAAGAAATCAAAATATCACTATTTGGAAATGATATGATCCTATAACTAAGTGACCCGAAAAACTCCACCAGAGAACTGCTACAGGTGATAAACAACTTCAGCAATGTGGCTGGATACAAAATTAACTCAAACAATTCAATAGCCTTCCTATACTCAAAGGATAAACAGGCTGAGAAAGAATTAGGGAAATTACACCCTTTTCAATAGTCACAAACAGTATAATGCATCTTGGTGTGATTCTAACCAAGCAAGTGAAAGATCTGTATGACAAGTACTTCAAGTCTTTGAAGAGAGAAATCAAAGAAGACCTCAGAAGGTGGAAAGATCTGCCAGCTCATGGATTGGCAGGATTAACATAGTAAAAATGGCTATCTTGCCGAAAGCAATCTACAGAAATAATGCAATCCCCATCAAAATTCCAACTCAATTCTTCATAGACTTAGAAAGAGCAATTCTCAAATTCATTTGGAATAACAAAATACCCAGGATAGCAACAACTCTTCTCAACAATAAAAGAACTTCTGGAGGAATCAGCATCCCTTATCTCAAGCTGTACTACAGAGCACTAGTGATAAAAACTGCATTATATTGGTACAGTGACAGTCAGGTAGATCAATGGAATAGAATTGAAGACTCAGAAATGAACCCACACACCTAAGGTCATTTGATCTTTGACAAAGGAGCTAAAACCATCCAGTGGAAAAAAGACAGCACTTTCAACAAATGGTGCAGGTTCAACTGGAGGACAACATGTAGAAGAATGCAAATTGATCCATTCCTATCTCCCTGTACAAAGCTCAAGTCCAAGTGGATCAAGGACTTCCACATAAAACCAGATACACTGAATCTAATAGAAGAAAAAGTGGGGAAATGTCTCAAAAATATGAGCACAGGGGAAAAGTTCCTGAACAGAACACCAATGGTTTATGCTCTAAGATTAAGAATCGACAAATGGGACCTCATAAAATTGCAAAGCTTCTGTAAGGCAAAGGACACTGTCAATAGGACAAAACGGCAACCAAAAGGTTCGGAAAAGATCTTTACCAATCCTACATCCGATAGAAGACTAATATCCAATATATACAAAGAACTCAAGAAGTTAGACTCCAGAGAACCAAATAACCCTATCGAAAAATGGGGAACAGTGCTAAACAGAGAATTCTCAACTGAGGAATCTCGAATGGCTGTTAAGCACCTAAAGAAATGTTCAACATCCTTAGTCATCAGGGAAATACAAATCCAAACAACTCTGAGATTCTACCTCACACCAGTCAAAATGGGTAAGATCAAAAACTCAGGTGACAGCAGATGCTGGCGAGGATGTGGATAAAAGAGGAACACTCCTCCATTGCTGGTGGGATTGCAAGCTGGTACAACCACTCTGGAAATCAGTTTGGTGGACCCTCAGAAAATTGGACATAATACTACTGGAGGACCCAGCTATACCTCTCCTGGGCATATACCCAGAAGATGTTCCAATATATAATAAGGACACATGCTCCACTATGTTCTTAGCAGCTATATTTATAATAGCCAGAAGCTGGAAACAACCCAGATGTCCCTCAACAGAGAAATGACTACAGAAAATGTGGTACCTTTACACATTGAAATACTACTAATCTATTACAATGACTTCATGATATTCACAGGCAAATGGATGGAACTAGAAAATATCATCTTGAGTCAGGCAACTCAGTCACAAAAGAACAAACCCGATATGTACTCCAAATCCAGATGGCTAAATGTCAGTGTAATAACACAATTGACAACAATCAGGGCAATGCGTCACCACCAGAGCCTAGCTCTCTCCACTACAGCAATTTCTGGGTATTCCGAAATAGCTGAAGCACAATAAAATTGCCTTAAAACCAACTTTATGTAGATGGGGGTCCTTAGAGTGGAAATGAATGAATCCATTAAAGAAATGGAGGAAAAGACAATAAAAAACTTGGTAGAAATCAATAAATCCCTTAAAGAATGTCAAGAAAGGCAAGGGAAAAAATGAGTTGATGGAAATGAATAAAACTGAAAAGACCTGAAAGTGGAACTAGAAGCAACAAAGGAAACAGAAACTCAGGAAATACTAGAGGTGGAAAATCTAAACATGTCAATAATATCTACAGATGCAAGCATCATCAACAGAATACAAGAGATGGAAGAGAGAATCTCAGGTGTAGAAGATACAATAGAAGAAACTGAAACAGCAGTCAAAGAAAATGTTAACTCTAAAACAATTCATAGCACATAATCTCCAGTAAATCTGAGACATTATGAAAGGACCAAAACTAAGAATGATAGAAATAGAAGAAGAAAAAGATTATCAGATCAAAGGACCTGAAAATATTTTCAACAAAATCATAGAAGAAAATTTCCTTAACCTAAAGAAACAGATGCCTATAAAGTTATAAGAAAGGAGGTCCAGTGACTGGCCCAAATTGGGATCAAGCTCAACGGGAGGCCCCAAGGCCTGACACTATTACTGATGCTATGCTTACAAACAGGGGCCTAGCATGACTGTCCTCTGAAAGGCCCAACAAGCAGCTGAAAGAGTCAGATGCAGATATTTTCACCCAACCAATGGACAGAAACTGCAGACCCCTGTGGTTGAATTAGAGAAAAGGTGGGAGAAGCTGAGGAGGAGGGTGACCCCATAGGAAGACCAGCAGCCTCAACTAACCTGGGCCCCCGAGATCTCTCAGAAACTGAGCCACCAAAGAGGCAGCATACACCAGCTGATATGAGGCTCCCCCAATAAATATACAGCAGAGGACTGCCAGGTCTGGACTCAGTGAGAGAAGATGCACCTAAACCTCAAGAGACTTGAGGCCCCAGGAGTGGGGGAGGTCTGGTGGGGTGGGGGTGGGAGTGAAGACATCCTCTTGAAAATGGGGCAGAGGACATGGAACAGTCAGAGGGTAGACCAGGAGGGGGACAAAGTCTGGACTGTAAAAAAAGATTAAAGAATACATTTTTTAAAAGTGAAAAAAAGAGAACCCTACTGGACACCAAATTGATTAAACTAGAAAAGAAAGCCTCCTTGCCACAATATAATAATCAAAACATTAAACTCACAGAACAAAGAAAGAATATTAAAAGATGTAATGGGAAAAGCCAAATAACATAAAGTCAGACCTATTAGAATTGCATACAATGCCTTAATAGAGACCCTAAAAGCCAGAAGGACCTAGACAGATGTCTTGCAAACTCTGTGAGACCACAAATGCCAGTGCAAACTACTATACCAAGAAAAATCATCGTAGATTGTGAAAACAAGATATTTCATGATATAGTCAAATTTAAACAACTTCTATCTTCAAATCCAGCTCTACAGAAGTTACTAGAATTAAAACTTCAACCCAAGGAGGTTAACTACACCTGTGAAAACACAGAAAAGAAACAATCTCACACCAGCATAATGCAAAGAAGGGAAACACACACACACACACACACACCACCGCCGCCGCCACCACCACCACCACCACCACCACCAACAACAACAAAAACAACAAAATGATAGGAATTAACAATCATTAGCCAATGATAACTCTCAGTATCAGTGAACTCAATATCTCAATAAAAAGCCCCCCCCAACAAAAAACCTAACAGAATGGATGCAAAAACAGAATCCATCTCTCTGTTGCATAAAAGTAACACATTTTAACATCAAAGATAACTACTACCTCAGAATAAAAGCTTGCAAAAAGATTTTCAAAGCAAGGTAGTATCCAAATTAACAAAATCAGAAATGAAAAGGGAGATATAACTACAGAAACTGAGGAAATTAAAAAAAATCATCAGATTCTACTACAAAAGCCTCAACAAAATTGGAAAATATGGATGAAATGGACAATTTTCTAGACAGATATCAGATACAAAAGTTAAATCAGGATCAGATAAACCATCTAAACAGTCCCATAACCCCTAATGAAATAGAAGTAGTCATTAAAAGTCTCCCAACCAAAAAAGGTCCAGGACCACATGGATTTAGAGCAGAATTCTATAAAACCTTCAAAGAAGACATAATACTAATACTCTTCAAACTATTCCATAAAATAGAAACAGAAGAAAAACTACCCAATTCGTTCTATGAAGCCACAGTTACACTGATACCAAAACCACACAAAGACTCAACAAAAAAAGAGAACTTCAGACCAATTTTCCTTATGAATATTGATGCAAAAATACTCAAAATTCTTGCAAACTGAATCCAAGAACTAATCAAAACCATCATTCACCATGATCAAGTAGGCTTTATCCCAGGTATGCAGGGAGGGTTCAATATTTGGAAATCCATCAATGTAATCCACTACATAAAGAAACTCAAAGGGAAAAAAATCCAAATGATCATTTCATTAACTTATGAAAAAATATTTGACAAAATTCAGCATCCCTTCATATTAAAAGTCTTGGAAAGATCAGGAATTCAAGGCCCATACCTAAACCTAGTAAAAACAATATACAGCAAACGGGTGGCCATCAATAAATTAAATGGAGGAAAATGTGAAGCAATCTCACTAAAATCAGGGACAAGACAAGGCTGCACTCTCTCTCCCTATCCAACATACTACTTAAAGTTCTAGCTAGAGCAATTAGATAACAAAAGGAGGTCAAAGGGATAAAAATTGGAAAGGAAAAAGTCAAAGTATCATTATTTGGAGATGATATGATAGTATATTTAAGAGACCTCAAAAATTCCACCAGAGAACTCCTACAGCTGATATACAACTTCAGCAATGTGGTTGGATATAAAATTAACTCCAACAAATAAGTAGCCTTTCTATATTCAAAGGATAAACAGGCTGAGAAAGAAATTAGGGAAGCAACACCCTTCACAAGAACTTCTAGTCTCTGAAGAAAGAAATTGAAGAAGACCTCAGAAGATGGAAAGATCTCCCATGCTTGTGGATTGGCAGGATTAATATAGTTAAAATGGCCATTTTACTGAAAGTAATCTATAGATTCACTGCAATCCCCTTCAAAATTCCAACTCAATTCTTCATAGACTTAGAAAGAGCAATTCTCAAATTCATTTGGAATAACAAAATACCCACAATAGCGAAAATTATTCTCAACAATAAAAGAACTTCCGGTGGAATCACCATCCCTGATCTCAAGCTACACTACAGAGCAATAGTAATAAAACCTGCATGGCATTGCTTCAGTGTCAGGCAGATAGATAAATGGAATAGAATTGAAGACCAAGAAATTAGCGCACACACCTATGGTCACTTGATCTTTGACAAAGGAGTTAAAACCATCCAGAGGAAAAAAGACAGCACTTTCAACAAATTGTGATGGTTCAACTGGCGGTCTACATGCAGAAGAATGCAAATTGATCCATTCCTATCTCCCTGCACAAAACTCAAGCCCAAGTGGATCAAGGACCTCCACATAAAACCAGATACACTGAATCTAATAGAAGAGAAAGTGGGGAAAAGCCTTCAACACATGGGGATCGGAAAAGTTTCTGAACGGAACACTGAAGGCTTATGCTCTAAAATCAAGGATCAACATTCTCTCCCAAGCTATGTGTCTCTACCCTCTCAGACTGCCCTCTGGTAAACAAACATGGAACAGGTAATGCAGTTTGTTGAGCCAAGTGGCAGTTTGTAAAGGACTCAATTTGACTGGTTAAAAGATGTACTAAACCCAACAGAAAAGAGTTATAGAAAATCATCATGGCCACAGCGATAGGATTTGCTATCATGGGATTCATTGGCTTCTATGTGTAGAAGATCATCATGGCCACAGCGAAAGGATTTGTTATCATGGGATTTATTGGCTTCTTTGTGAAACTGATCCATATCCTATTAATAATATTAGTGTGGGTGGCTGAGTCCTTTCTCATCATGGAATTAGTGAACCAATGGGGGAGTGACAAGCTCATGAAGTAAAATGTTGGCTGGAAAAAAAGAATCAACAAATGGAACCTCATAAAATTGCAAAGCTTCTGCAAGGCAAAGGACACTGTAAGGACAAAAAGGCAACCAACAGATTGGGAAATTATCTTTACCAATCCTATATCTGATAGAGGGCTAATATCCAATATATACAAAAAACTCAAGAAGGTAGACTCCAGAGAACCAAATATCCCTATTTTAAAAATGGGGAACAGAGCTAAACAGAGAATCCTCCACTGAGGAATCTCAAATGACTGAGAAGCACCTAAAGAAATGTTCAACATCCTTAGTCATCAGGGAAATGCAAATCAACCCTGAGAATCCACCTCACACCAGTCAGAATGGTTAAGATCAACAACTCAGGTGACAGCAGATGCTGGCAAGGATGTGTAGAAAGAGGAACGCTCCTCTATTGCTAGTGGGATTTCAAGCTGGTATAACCACTCTGGAAATCAGTCTGTCAGTTCCTCATAAATTGGACATAATGCTACCTGAGGACTCAGCTATACCACTTCTGGGCATATACCCAGAAGATTCTCCAGCATGTAATAAGGACACATGTTCCACTATGTTCATAGCAGCCATATTTATAATAGCCAGAAGCTGGAAACAACCCAGATGTCCCTCAACAGAGGAATGAATACAGAAAATGTGGTACATTTACACAATGCAGTACTACTCAGCTATTAAAAACAATGACTTCATGAAATTCTCAGCCAAATGGATAGAATTAGAAAATATCATCCTCGGTGGAGAACTCTGCCTGGACCACCAGGAGTCCATGGCCAACAAGCGCCGGAGAAAGTTACCCTCCCAGGAGCTTGGAAAAGCCGTGAGTGGGGTTAAGGGGAGCAATAACTCTCACCCAGACCTGCCCAGATCTGGCGAGAACCAGGGCCTGAGAACCAGGGGCCAGGAAACCTCTGAACCTTCCAGTTTCAGCTGTGGGTGGAGACCTCTGCCTGGGCCACCAGGGGTCTGTGCCTGGGGACTTCAGCCTGGGCAAGAAGGCTTCAGGAGAGAGCAGGTATCCCAGGAGTGCTGACACAACTTTGAGCACAGGCAAAACCACCACTGCTGTTCAAACTCACTGGATCAAGAGGGATCTTTGCAGAGCCATCAGGACACAGGAACCAAGGGACAGCTGGGGACAAGATCCTTCTAATTTCTTTCTGCACCCCAGAGCGGACACTGAGCCACAGTTCTCCAAACCCAAACATCTCTCAGAGAGAGCTGGTCTTCAAGGAGTATTGACACAGAGGCCTGCAGGAGGGGCAAGCCACAACCAGACAGAGTAAGATCAGCTAACATCAGAGTTAACAAGATGGCAAAAGGCAAGGGTAAGAACATAAAGAACAGAAACCAAGAGTACTCGGCACCATCAGAACCCAACTCTCCCACCACAACAAGCCCTGGATACCCCAACACACCAGAAAAGCAAGACTCAGATTTTAAATCATTTCTCATGATGATGATAGAAGACGTGAAGAAAGAAATGAATAACACCCTTAAAGAAATACAAGAGAACAGAGATAAACAACTAGAAGCCTTTCAAGAGGAAATACAAAAATCCATTA
>CM052722.1:55214732-55253637 GCA_028551405.1 Uromys caudimaculatus | reverse complement strand
TGCTCAACATCCCTAGTCATCAGGGAAATGCAAATCAAAACAAGTCTGAGATTCCACCTCACACCAGTCATAATGGCTAAGATCAAAAACTCAGGCGACAGCAGATGCTGGTGAGGATGTGGAGAAAGAGGAACACTCCTCCACTGTTGGTGGGACTGCAAGCTGGTACAACCACTCTGGAAATCATTTTGGCGGACCCTCAGAAAAATGGACATAATACTACCTGAGGACCCAGCTATACCTTTCCTGGGCATAAACCCAGAATATGCTCCAACATGTAATAAAGACACATGCTCCACTATGTTCATCGCAGCCATATTTATAATAGCCAGAAGCTGGAAACAACCCAGATGTCCCTCATCAGAGGAATGGATACAGAAAATGTGGTACATTTACACAATGGAGTACTACTCAGCTATTAAAAACAATGACTTCATGAAATTTGCAGGCAAATGGATGGAACTTGAAAATATCATCCTGAGCGAGGTAACTCAGTCACAAAAAAAAGGAACATGGTATGTACTCACTGATAAGCGGATATTAGCCCAAAAGTTCAGAATGCCCAAGTTTCACTTTACAGAAACCGCTGGATTGAGAGTGAGGTCCCAGATGGACGAATTGGAGAAATGTCTGAAGGAGCTGAGGGAATTTGCAGCCCCATCGAGGGAGCAAGAACGTCAATGGGCCTGACCTCCCCTCCCCCGGTCATCCTGGAATTTGGACCACCAACCAAAGAATACACATCTATGGACCCATGGTTCAGACCACATATGTGATAGAGGATGACCTCAATGGCCATCAGGGAGAGAGGAGAAGCCCTTGGGCCTGAGGGTGTTAAAGTCGTCAGTAAAGTGAAATGTCAAGGTTGGAATATGGGGATGGGTGGGCGGGTGGGAGGGAGGTGGAATTCCCTCATAGAGGCGGGGATCGGGAGTGGATAGGGGGTTTCCAAAGATGAGACCCAGAAAAGGGGAAACATTGGAAATGCAAATAAAGTATCAAAAATAAAAATAAAAAAGAAAATGTCATCCTCAGTGAGGTAACTCAGTCACAAAATATCACACATGGTATGTACTCACTGATAAGTTGATATTAGTCCAAAAGTTTGAAATACACAAGATTCAATTCATAGACCATATGAAGCCCAAGAAGAAGGAAGACCAAAGTGTGGATGGTTCAGGGCTTCTTAGAAGGGGAAAGAAAATAATCACAGGAGGAAATATGGAGACAAAGTGTGGAGCAAAAACTCCAGGAAAGACTATCCTTAGACTGCCCCACCTGGGGATCCATCCCATATACTGTCACCAAACCTAGATGCTATTATGGATACCAGGAAGTGCTTGCTGAACGGAACCTGATATGGCTGTCTCCTGAGAGTTTCTGACAGAGCCTGACAAGTACAGAGGCAGATGGTTGCAGTCAACCATTGTCCCGAGCATGGGGGTTCTTGATGGAGGAGTTGGAGAAGGGACTGAAGGAACTGAGGGTGTTTGCAGCCCCATGGAGGGAGCAACAGTGTCAACTGACCAGAGCTGAAGAGCTCTACAGGACTGGACCACCAACCAAAGATTACACATGGATGGACTCATGGCTCTGGCCATATATGTGGCAGAGGATAGCCTTGTTGGTAATCAGTGGAAGGAAAAGCCCTTGGGCCCGAGGTTGTTTGATGCCCCAGTATAGGGGAATGCCAGGGTGGGAAGACAGGAGTGGGTGGGTGAGGGAGTACCTTCGTATAGGCAGGGGTAGGGGGAATGAGAGAGGGGCTTTTTGAAGGAGAGACCTGGAAAGGGGAAAACATTTGATATGTAAATAAAGAAAATATTCAATAAAAAAGAGAAATAAAGATTAAAAAATTTTTCAAAGCAAATGGTTCCAAGAAGCAAGTTGATATAGCTATTCTAACATCTAGTAAAATACACTTCAAACCAAAATTAATCAAAATAGATGGGAAAGGACACTTCCTACTCATTAAAGGAAAAAAGTCATGAAGACAATGTTTCAATTCTCAACATTTACATCCCAAATACAAAGACACCCACATTTATTAAAGAAAAAATACTAAAGCTTAAATATACATCAACACTCAGACATTGAGAGTGGGAGACTTCAATACCCCAGTCTCACTGTTATGGTTTGCACATGCTTGGCCCAGAGAGTGGCACTATTAGAAGGTGTGGCCTTGTTGGAGTAGGTGTATCACTGTGGGTGTGAGCTTTAAGACCCTCATCCTAGCTGCCTGGAAGCCAGTATTCTGCTAACAGCCTTCGAATGAAGATGTAGAACTCTCAGCTTCTCCTGCACCATGCCTGCCTGGACAATGCCATGCTCCCAACTTGATAATAATGGTCTGAATTTCTGAACCTGTAAGCCAGCCCCAATTAAATGGTCCTTTTTAAGACTTGGATTGGTCATGGTGTCTGTTCACAGCAGTAAAATCTAACTAAAACAGAAGTTGGTACCAGGAGTGGGATATTGCTGTGATGCCTGATCTTGCTTTTGTTTGGAACAATATGGTTTTGGAATTTTGGATTTGGAAAGCAATGGAATGCTTTAAGTTGTGTTTAATGGGCTATTCTAGTAGGAATATGGAAGATTTTGTTGCTGAGTATGATTTGAACTGTGCAGACCTGGCCCAAGAGGTTTCATTGGAGAAGAATTTCAATATGTGGCCTAAAGACTGTTTTTGTGATATTTTGGTGAAGAATGTGGCTACTTTTTGCCCTTGTATGAAGAGTCTGCTTGAGGCTAAGGTAAAGAGACTCAGATTAATTACACTGGCAAAGGAAGTCTCAGAAACACCCATCATCGACATTGATGTTTGGTTAAGTCTCATAAAGTTCATTTTAAACAATCAGCAAATTGAGAAGGACAAATATAAAATATATGACTCAAGTATTATGTGGGCACCAGAAAGTGAAATAGAGCTGAATCCTGTGTTCTAGGAATAACAGATTAAGGGATTTTGGGGCAAGATCCTACCCAGCTAGGTTTAGATGCAGGCATGGTGGTACATGCCTTTAATCCCAGGAGATAAGGACAAACAGATCTCTGAGTTCAAGGACAGCCTGTGACAAAGCAAGTTCTAGGTGAAGGAAAGCTTAAATCCAGGCATGGTAATATACTCCCTTAATATACTCCAGGAGACAGAGCCATGCTGATCTTTGAGTTCAAGGTCAATCTACAGATCAAGTTCCAGGAAAGCCAAGCTTAGCCAGAATGGGAGTCAGAAAACAGAAAACTGGTAACAGAATAAGTGGGGAGGCATGTTCCAGCCCCAGCAAGCAGCAGAACTGTGCATCTTTGGCCATATTTTGGCTCTGGTTTTAGAGTAAAAAATAGAAGGAACTACTGGGAAAATTGATGCTGGTTAGCTGGAGCTACAAAATTAGCAGCGCTTAAGAAGAGACCAGCATCACTGAGGTGAAATCTTCTGGGAAGTGTTTTGTGAAAGGGCAAAGAAACTATGTTCCAGAGACAGCCAACGTTGTACCTGGTGTTGGCAGCCTGACTTTGTAATGTATATGAGTCACCAAGGTGTTACTAGTTTTGAAACATGAAGGGGTAGCAGTTGAGGTTTAGCACTATGAGAGGTCATGGAAGCCCATTAGTGAAGGTGAAGCCTCAGTTTTATTTGACAGTCCAGGACTGAAAGGAGTCATGCAAAGGATTTGAGGTTTGTCACTATGAAGAGATCCTATGAGAGGCTATTAGTGAAGCCTATTTGCACTGGAAGACCCCAGCATATTGGAGATGCCAGTATCATGGTATGATCACCAAGAACAGCAGTGACAGTGAAGTGGATCAACCTGAGCTTAGAGTGCTACAGAGGGCAGAGCTGGAGAAGTGGTTCAAGCCCTTTGGAGGAGCCCAGAAGATCATGTGTGGATCCCAGACATTAAAACAAGAAGCTGTGACATTGAAGCTGCCTTGGGGATCCCAAAATTTTTGAGATGACAGAGTCATAGGATATCTCCTAAGGAAAGTTGTTAATAGGGAGTAGAACCAGGCCAGAACAAAGAAGTTTATTGTAGTCAACAAAGATAAAAATGGAGTTGGAGATCTGAAAACTGCTTTGACATTAGACATGGAGATGCAGAGTTTGGAGTTTGCCCAGCTGGTGTCCTGTTTTGATTTGGGGATTACAGCTTAGTGATTGGATGGGTCTCAGAAGAGATTTTGAACTTTGAACTTTTAACATTGTTGATACTGCTCTAGACTTATGAGGACTTTGGAAGTTGGACTAAATTTAATTATGCTATGCCTAGATATGGCCCCAATAGTCTCATGTGTTTGAACAATCCTATGGGGGCCAGGAAGTGGAATGTCATGGTTTGAATATGCTTGGCCCAGGGAGTAGCACTATTGGAAGGTGTGGCCCTGTTGGAGTAGGTGTGGCCTTGTTGGAATAGGTGTATCACTTTGGGTGTGGGCTTTAAGACCCTTGTCCTAGTTGTCTGGAAGCCATTATTCTGCTAAAGCCTTCAGATGAACATGTAGAACTCTCAGCTTCTTCTGCACCGTGCCTGTTTGGACACCTTGATAATAATGGACTGAACCTCTGAACCTGTAAGCCAGCCTCAATTAAATGTTGTCTCTTTTAAGACTTGCATTGGTCATGGTATCTGTTCACAGCAATAAAACTCTAACTAAGATACTCATCAATGGAGATGTCAACTAAATATAAACTGAAATGCTAGCTCTAACAGATGAATATGGACCTAAAAGATATCTACAGAATATTTCACTCAAAGAAAAAGAATATATTTTCTTCTCAGTACCTGAAAAAGCATTCTCCAAAATTGACCACATATTGGGTAACAAAGCAAGCCTTAAAAAACTACAAGAAAATTTAAATAACCCCTTGCATCCTATCAGATTGCTACAGATTATAGTTGGATTTTAACAATGGAAATAACAGAAAGCCTACAGACCCATGTTAACTGAACAATTATATACTGAGTGACTATTGGGTCAAAGCAGAAATGAAGGAAATTAAAGACTTTCTAGAATACAATGAAAATGAATGCGTAACATATCTAAACTTATGGGACATGATGAAAACAGTGCTAAGAAGAAAAGTGAGAGCACTAGTGCCTTTATAAAGAAATTTTTGATACCTTATATTAGAAACTTAAACAGCACAACTAAAAACTCTAGAACAAAAAGAAGCAAAGGGTCCCAAGAGGAGTATATGGCAGGAAATAATCAAACTGAGGTCTGAAAGCAATAAAATATAAACAAAGATAATACAAAGAATTAAACAAAGAGATTGAACCTTTGAGAAAATCAAGATAGACAAATTCTTATCCAAATGACCTAAAAGGCAGAGAGAGAATATCCAAATTAACAAAATTAGAAGCAAAAATGGGGGACAAAATAATATACAACAGGAAAATCCTAAGAATCTTAAATCATACTTCAAAAAAATAGTACTCCACAAAATTGGAAAATCTAAAAGAAATGGCCAGTTTTCTATAGATATCAATTATGAAAGTTAAATCAAGACCAGATAAACAATTTAAATAGACTTATAACCCCCCAAGGGAATAAAAGCAATCAATAAAAGATAAAAGTCCCCCCCCCAAAAAGCCCAGGGACAGATGATTGTAGCATAGAATTCTACCATATTTTCAAATAGCTAATGTCAGTACTCCTCAAATTATTCTCCAAATAGAAACAGAAGAAACTTTGCAACATTGCTCAATTCATTTTATCAGGCCACAAACCACACAAAGACTCAACAAAGAAAGAGAATTTCAGACCAATTTTCTTCTTGAACATAGATGCAAAAATAATCAACAAAATACTTGGAAACCAAATCCAAGAACTCATCAAAAACATTATCCACCATGATCAAGGAGCCTTCATCCCGCAGATGCAAGAGTGGTTCAATCTACGAAAATCTGTCAAAGTAATCCACCCTCTATACAAACTCAAAGGAAAAGAAAAACACATGACCATCTCATTAGATGCTGAAAAAGCTTTTGTCAAAATCCAAAACCCTTTCATGATACAAGTTTGGGAGAGATCGTGGGTACAAAGCACATACCTAATTACAATAAAGGCAAGATACAGCAAGCTATTAGCCAATATCAAATTAAATGGGGAAACACTCAACAAAATTCCACTAAAATTAGGGACAAGAATAAGTTACCCACTCTCCATATTTATTCAATATAGTACTCGAAGTTCTAACAACAGCAATAAGACAACTAAAGATGATCAAGGGAATTTAAATTTGGAAAGGAAGAAGTCAAAGTGTCACTATTTGCAGACAATATGATAGTATATAGGTGACCCTATATATTCTACCAGGAAACTCCTATAGCTAATAAATACTGTCAGTGAAGTGGCTGGATATGGGCTAACTAAAAAAGAAGTTAGTAGCCCTTTTGTATACAAATAACAAAGGAGCTGAGACAGAACTCAGTGAAACAACACCCTAACCAAGCAAGTGAAAGACCTGTATGACCAAAACTTCAAGTCTTTGAGGAAGGACATTGAGGAAGATATCAAAAGAACAAAAGATTTCTCATGCTCATGGATCAAAAGGATCAACATAATAAAAATGACTATCCTGGCTATCACAAGGGGCCCTCCATTCTTCCACTGCCTTTGCGCTACCCTCATCAGTCCCCTGAACTATATAGGTAAACTTCCCTCTCCTTACCTCCATCTTCCCTGTTCTCTGAGCCCTTCTGGCCAAGCCAAGCTGCCCTGAGCAGCCTGCTATTAAAGGGTGACTCTCACTCTCTGGCCACCTCTCCTCCACCTCCATCAGACTCCTGAACCATACAGGTAAGCTTAAAAATGTGATTAAATAAAATTTATCTTGATAAAAATAAAATACACACACACACACACACACACACACACACACACACACACACACACACTGAACTTAGATTCACTATCATTCTGAACAGACAAAACCTTCAAGCTTTCCCAGGAAGACCATGAACATGACACAGACATTTACTCTCTCCACTCATATTCATAACAATGATTCAAGTTTTTGCTAGGAAAGACATGAGAAAGGAATCAAAGTAATAAAAATATGAAATGAAGAAACCAAAACATTATCCATGCTTACTGTGATATTATACATAAGAAACTCTAGAGTCTCTGCCAGAAAACTTCTAAAACAGACCAACCAACACATGCTACAGAATGGTAGGATAGACAAATAACCATACAAAATCAGCACCCTTTCTATGTACCACAGATAAGCACATGGAAGAAGAAGGAAGAAAAATAATCACATTCACAATAAAGTCAAAACATATTGGGATACACTTAACCAAGGAAATTAAAAATCTTTACAATGAAAACTTTAAAATGTATGGAATTAAAGAGGTCAGTTAAAAACAAAACAAAAAACTTTCCATCCAATTGGATCAGTGACAATGGTGTGAAAATGGCCATCTTACTAAAAACAATCTTCAGATCTAATGTAATCTCACTGAAAATTACAGGGCTATTCTCATAGAGAGAAATAGTATCTGAAAATTTATATGAAATGTCTAAAAATATAGCCCAAAATGATTTTGATAAAAAAGAATACCTTAGAATATAACACCACCATATCTGATTTTAAGTTATATTATGGAGTTATTACAATAAAAACAGCATGGTATGGGTACAATAACATTCACATAGTTCAATGACAAAAGTAGGGAAATCAGACATATAAGTCAAAGGAAATACAATCACCTCATATTTGAAAATGATGCTCAAAATACACATTGCAGAAAACACAGCCTCTTTACCAAATGGTTCTGGGAAACTGGATGTCCATATATAAAAGACTAAAATAGGATCTTTATATTTTACCAATAAAAAAATCAAATTTAATTGGACCAAAGCTCTTAATGTAGGACTTAAAGATCTGAAGTTTCTAGAGGAAAAGTATGGAGTACACTTTGACATATAGATATAGGCAATAACTTTATGAACCATATTTTGTTCATATGTTGAAAAACAACAGTAAAAAGTAGTACATCATGAAACCAAGTACTTCTATATCATAAAGAAAACTGTCATCTGAGTATAGAATCAGCTTTCAGACGCTGTGGATGACGAACCCTCATATTCTGAAGGAGTTATCTCACCAGTGGCATTAGTTTCTGGACTCTTGGCAGATGATTTATCCTGCCCACAACCTCCTGAGGGAATTTTACTTCTTCATCATCTGCAAAATCAGCAGTAACCTTCCCAGAAGGAGAAAACAGACAAGATAATACTGATGTCTCTTAGGCCTTCCAAGAGTCATCTCTAGACCAATAACCAGACTTAAGAGTAAGCAGGCTTCTAGAAGGCAGATAGAACATTTAGTCACCTCTGGGGCACTCCCAGTTGCCCTGAGAAATCTGCTATCCCACAGTAGACCTCCATTCTCCTGTCACCTCTCCACCCACCTTCATTAGACCTGCAGATCCTGAACCATACAAACCTGCTGATCCTGAACAATACAGATCTGCTGATCTGGAACCATATAGACACAGATACCCATCAGAGGCCTGCAGGAAAATACAATTAAATAGGTGAAGAAAAAATAAAACTCACAAAGACCTGAAAATGAATTTAGAAGCAATAAAGAAAACACAAATTGAGCGAACTCTGGAGATGGAAAACCTAGGGAAGAGAATAGGAATAATAGATGAAAGCATCACCTACAGAATAAGGAGATAGAACAGACAATCTCAGGTGTAGAAAGTATAATAGAAGAAATTGATAAATCAGTTAAATAAAATGTTAAATCTAAAAAATTCTTGACACAAAAGTTCCAGAAAATATGGGATACGATTAAAAGACCTAACCTCAGAATAGAAGAAGTTTAAGAGTACCAGCTCCAAGGACCAGAAAATATTTTCAATAAAATCATAGAAGAAAAGTTCCACAACCTAAAGAAATAGCTTTAAACATACAAGAAGCTTATGAAATATCAATTAGACTGGACAAGAAAAGACAATCTTCCCACAACATAATAATCAAAACACAAAATCTACAGAACAAAGAATATTAAAGGTGGCAAAAGGAAAATGCCAAGTAACATATAAAGGCAGACCTATCAGAATTAAACCCAACTTCTAAATAGAGACTCTAAAAGTTAGAAGGGCCTTGGACTGATATCTTGTAAACTCTAAAAATCAACAGGCACCAAACTAGATTACATTAACTACCAAAACTCTTACTCAACATTGTAGAAAACAAGATATTTCAAGACAAATCCAAATTCAAACAATATCTATCCACAAATGCAGCCTGATAGAACATACTAGGAGGAAAATGTCAACCCAAGGAAGATAAGTACATCCAAGAAACACAAGAAATGAGTAACTCCATAACAGCAAAACAAGGGAAGCACACATAAACACACACACACACACACACACACACACACACACACACACACACACACACACACATACACACACACACACACACACACACATCAAAATAACAGTAATTATAATCACTGGTCATTAATATCTCACAATATCAATGGACTCAATTCCCCCCAAAAGACACAGTCTAAGAGAATGGATGTGAAAACAAGATCCATTATTCTGCTGCATACAAGAAACACACTTCAGCAATAAAGATAAACATTACCTCAGAGTAAAGAGCTGGAAAGATGTTTTCCAAGTGAACAGACCCAAGAAACATGCTTGAGCAGCCATCCTAATATCTAGTAAAATGGACATTCAACCAAAATAAATCAAAAGAGGCAGGGAAGGATACTTCATATTCCTCAAAGGAAAAATGTACCAAGATGATATCTCAATTCTGAACATCTATGCCCCAAACAAAGGGGCACCCACATTTGTAAAAGAAACACTGTCAAAGCTTAAATTGCACAAGAAACCATACACATTAATAGTGGGATGGAAACAATTCAGATGTTCCTCAACAGAAGAATGGATACAGAAAATGTGGTATATTGACACAATGGAGTACTACTTAGCTATTAAAAACAATGACTTCATGAAATTCTCAGGCAAATGAATAGAACTAGAAATATCATTCTGAGTGAGGTAACCCAAACACAAAGGAACACATATGATATATACTCACTGATAAGTGGAAATTAGCCCCAAAGCTCAGAATGCCCACAATATATTCCACAAACCATATGGAGCTTAAGAAGATGCAAGACCAAAGTTTGGATGCTTCAATCCTACATAGAAAGCAGGGAACAAAATAATCATAGCAGGTAGAGGGAGGGAGGAATCTGGGAAGGAGAGAGGACGGGTAAGAAAAAAAGGGGGCAGGATCAGGTGTTGGAAGAGACAGCAGAGAAGTACAGAGAGGGTCAGGAAATTGAATAAACATATGTATCAGTGGGGGATGACAAACTGGGGGTAGCTACTAGAAAGTCCCAGATGCCAGGGAATCAAGAGGCTCTGAGGACCCAATGGGGATGACTTTAACTGAAATATGCAACAAAGGGGAGAAAGAACCTGTAGAGGCCATATCTAGAGGTTAGGCAAGGCCCCTGGTTAATGGAGGGGCCACCCAACCAACTCAAAAATTTTAACCCAGAATTGCTCCTGTCTAAAGGAAATACAGAGACAAAGAGTGGAGCAGAGACTGAAGGAAAGACCATCCAGAGACTGCCCCACCTAGGGATCCATCCCATATGCAGCCACCAAACCCAGACATTATTGCTGAGGCCAAGAAGTGCTTGCTCACAGGAGCCTGGTATAGCTGTCTCCTGAGAGGCTCTGTCAGAGGCTTACCAATACAGATGTAGATATAGCCAATTATCAGACTGAGCTCAGGGACCCCAATGAAAGAGCTAGGGGAAGGACTGAAGGAACTGAAGGGGATTCCAATGCCAGAGGAAGAACAATATCAACTAACCAGACCACTCAGAGCTCCAGAGGCTAAACCACCAACCAAAGAGTATACATGGAGGGATCCACTGCTCCAGATACATATGTAGCAGAGGATGGCCTTATCTGACCTCCATGGGAAGGGAAAACCTTGGTACTGTGGAGGTTTGATGCCCCAGTAGAGGGGGATGCTAGAGGGGTGAGAAAGGAGTGGGGTGAGTGGGTGAAGGAGAACCCTCATAGAGGCAAAGGGGAGGGGGCAGGGGGAAGATGGGATGGGTGGGTTGTAGAGGGGTAACTGGAAAGGGGGATATAATTTGAAATGTAAACAAATAAAATTATTGAAAAAAATAGTGAGAGTCTTTATCACCCCACTCTCACCAATTGACAGCTCATCCAGACAAAAACTAAACAGAGAAATAAACTTATAGACATTATGAATCAAATGGACCTAGCAGACACTATAAAACATTTGACCCAAACACAAAAGAATATACCTTCTTCTCAGTGCCTTGTGGATCCCTCTCCAAAATGGACTTTGTAATAAGTCACAAATCAAGCCTCAGCAGATACTCGAATATTGAAATAACAGTTTGTATTTTATCAGACTACCATTGATTAAAGCTAGACTTCAACAATAACAGAAACACTGGCATGCCTACACACTCATGGAAATTGAAATACTTTCTATTAAATGATCTCTAGGTCATGGAAGAAATAAAAAAGAAATTAGAGACTTTCTACAATTTAATGAAAATGAAGGTGCAACATACCTAAACTTATGGGACACAGTGAAATCAGTGCTAAGAGGAACATTCATAGAACTAAGTAACCCCATAAAGAAATGAGAAAGTTCTCATATTGCCAATTTGAAAGTACACCTGAATGCTCTAGAAAAAGAAGCAGCAAGCACACCAAAGAGGAGCTGAAGGCAATGAGGGATGAAATCAATCAGGTAGAAACAAAGAAAACAATACAAAGAATCATCAAAACCAAGAGTTGGTTTCTTGAGGAAATCAAGAAGATAGATAAAACCTTAGTCAAATTGACCAAGAGGCAGAGAGACAGTATCCAAATAAATAAAATGAGTAATGAAAAGGGAGACATAGCAACTGACACGGAGACAATTCAAAGAATCATTAGGTCTTACTTCAAAAACCTGTACTTCACAAAATTGGAAAATCTTAATGAAATGGACAATCTTCTAGATGGATTCCACTTACCAAGTTAAATCCAGATCAGGTACAGTATTTAAACAGACCCATAACCCCCAAAGAAATAGAAAGTCATTAAAAGACTTCGAACCAACAAAAGCCCAGACCCAGATGGGTTTAGTGAAGAATTCTACCAGACTATCATAAAAGAGCTAATTCAAACACTCTTCAAACTATTCCACAAAATAGAAACAGAAGAAACATTGCCAAACTCATTTGATGTGGCCACAGTCACCCTGACACCTAAACCTCACTGTGACACAACAACAAAATAATTCTTTTAAGAGTATTGATCCAAAAATACTCAAATCACATGATTATCTCATTAGACACTGAAAAATCTTTTGATAAAATTCAAATCCCCTTTGTGTCAAAGGTATTAGAGAAATCAGTGATACAGGGCACATACCCAAACATAATCAAAGCATTATATAGCAAGCCAACATCAAACTAAATGGAGACAAACATAAAACATTTCCACTAAAATAAGGGACAAGACAAGGTTTCCCACTCTCTCTCTAACTATTCAACATAGTACTTGAAGTTCTAGCCAGAGCAATAAATAAGACAACTAACAAAGATCAAAATGATACAAATTGGAAAGGGAGAAATTAAGGTATCACTGTCTGTGGATGATATGATAATATACATAAGTGAACCCAAAAATTCTACCAGAGAACTCCTTCAGCTGATAAACAGCTTCAGCAATGTGACAGGATACAAAATTAACTCAAAGAAATCACAAGCCCTTCTTTATACAAATGATAAATGGATTGAGAAATAAATTAAGGAAACAAAACCCTTTAAAATAGCCACAAATATTTTACCAAAACCAATCTACAGATTCAGTGCAATCCCCATCAAAGTTCTAACAACTTTTTATAGACCATGAAAGAGTAATTCTCAACTTCATATGGAAAACAAAAGTCCACGGGATAGTAAAAACAACCCTGAACAATAAAAGAACTTCTAGAGGAATCACCATCCCTGACCTCAACTGTACTATAAAGCAATAGTGATTGTCTTAGTTAGGCTTTTACTGCTGTGAACAGACACCATGACCAATCCAAGTCTTATAAAAGGCAACATTTAATTGGGGCTGGCTTACAGGTTCAGAGTTCAGTCCATTATCATCAAGTCAGGAACATAGCAGCATCCAGGCTGGCATGGTGCAAGAGGAGCCGAGAGTTCTACATCTTCATCTGAAGGCTGCTAATGGAAGACTGACTTCAAGCCAGCTAGGGTGAGGGTCTTAAACCCATGCCCACAGGGACACACCTACTCCAACAAGGTCACACCTCTCAACAGTGCCACTCTCTGGGCCAAGCATATACAAACCATCACAGTGATTAAAAAATTGGTACAGAAACAGGCAGGTTGATCAATGGAATCAAATTGAAGATGCAGAATAATCCCATACATTTATACACACGATTTTTGATAAAGAAACCAAAACCGTATAATGGCAAAATGGAAAGATCTTCAACAAATGGCGCAGGACTTACTGGATGTCTACATGTAGAAGAATGAAAATAGATCCGTACTTATCACCCTACACAAAACTCAAGTCCAGGTGGATCAAGGACCTCCATATAAAACTAAATTCTGTAGAAGAGAACGTGGGACATAGCCTTGAATGCATTGGTACAGGAGAAAAGTTTATGATCAGAAAACCAAAGGTTCAGGCTCTAAGATCAAGAATTGATAAATCAGACCTCATGAAACTGCAAAGCAGCCTCCAGATTAGAAAAGGATCTTCATCACCCCTACATCTGACAGAGGGCTAATATCCAAAATTTAAAAAGAACTCAATTAAGTTAGACACCAAAAAACCCCAAATAATCCAATTAAATAATGGGTTATAAAGCTAAATAGAGAATTTTCAACAGAGGAATCTTGAATATCTGAGAAGCACTTAAAGAGATGTTCAAAGTCCTTAGTCATCAGGAAAATGCAAATCAAAACACTATGATGTTTATCTTATACCCATCAGAATGTCTAAGATAAAAATCTGAAATGATAGCCCATGCTGGTGATATAGAGCAAGGGGAACACTTCTTCATTGCTGAAGGGAGTGCAAACTTGTACAACCACTGTGGAAATCAATTTAGTAGTTTTTGAGAAAACTTGGAATTGTTCTACCTATAGATCTAGCTATACCACTCCTGGGCATATACCCAAAAGATGCTCCACCATCCCACAAAGCCACTTGCTCAACTATATTCATAGCAGCTTTCTTGGTAATAGCCAGAAACTAGAAACAACCTAGATGTCCCTCACCTGAAGAATAGATAAAGAAAATGTGGTACATCTATGCAATGGAATATTGTTCAGCTATTAAAAACAAGGATATTGTGAATTTTATAGGCAAGTGGATGGAACTTGAGAATAACATCCTGAGTGAGGTATACCAGACCCAAAATGACATGCATGGTATGTACTCAATTATACACTTATATTAACCCCAAGATACATTTCACAGACCAAAAGACACTAAAAAAGAAAGCCCATGCTAGGATGCTTGAGTCTCTCTTAGAAGTCGGAATAAAATAGTCATAGGAAGCAGATGGAAGGAAGGAACTATGTTTGGTGAGGGATTAGAAAGAGGAATGTGGGCTTCGGGATAAGGTGTGGGGAGGAACAGGTTAGATGGGCAGATGGCCATGCGAATGAATGGAAATGTCCAACTGACATGGGTGGGGGACGTCTTGAGGACATGTCAGAGACCTGCATTAGGTGAGGCACCCAATAATCAATGGTGGTGACCATATCTAGCACTCATAGCATTGGGGATATAGAAACTGAAGTGATCATCTCATGTAGCCAGGCAGGAACCCCAATGGAGCAATAGGGACACCAATCCACCCACAAAACTTTTAACCCCAAATTTACCCTGTCTACAAGAAATGAAGTGACAGGGTTGGAGCAGAGAGAGACTGAGGGAATTGCCAACCAATAACTGACCCAACTAGAGACCCAGCCCATGGTCAAGCACCAATCCCTGACACAATGATAATCTGTTATGCTTGCAGACAGGAGCCTAGCATGGCTGTCCTCTGAGAGGCTCCACCCAGCATCTGACTCAGAGGGATGCAGACACCCACAGGCAAACAGTTAATGGAGCTTGGGAACTCTTATGGAAGAACAGGAGGAAGAATTGTAGCCTCTAAGGGGATAGTAACTCCACAAGATGACCAACAGAGTCAACTATCCTGGATCCTTTGGGCTCTCAGAGTTTGAACTACCAATCCAAGAGCATACACAGCCTGGACCTAGTTCCCTCCTACCCCCTGCACATATGTAGCAGATATGCAGCTTGGCTTTTATATGGCTCCCAAACAACTGGATCAGGGGCTATCCCAAAAGCTGTGGCCTGTGTGTGGGATATGTTTTTTTTATTTGGGATGCCTTGTCTGACCTCAGTGGGAGATAATACACCTAGCTCTGTAGAAACTTGATGAGCCAGGATGGGGGAATACACAGGAGGAGGCTCCACCCTCTCAGAGGAGAAGGGGAGGAGGAAGGGGGAAGGATTGTGGAAGGTATGGTCAGGAGGAGGGGCAGTGAGTGGGAGGTAAAGTGAATAATAATAATAAAAAGAACATTTAGTCCATGAGGATGTATGCTATATCACTAAAGATATATCACTGAAGAGCTGAATCTGTTTGCTATTTTTTTTAAAGCAGAAATATGGAGACTATGTGTAGGAATTAATTTAATCATATGGGCTGATGGTGGAAGCAATATAAAACTAGGTCAGGGTGACTTTATTGATATTTGCCTGATGAGTGGAGATTCTAGGTTTAATTTGGAAGCTTGAAGAGTTATTTATGGTGAATACCCTATGGTTGGCTAAAGCCTTTGTCAAATATGGCCTACTGAAAAGGAGCTGGAAATGCTTGGTATTGCTTGGCTTAGTTTTAATAATCAGGGAATTTATAACGCTAGAGCAAGCATGCAGTACAAAGCTCAATCCTCCACAAAAGGAAGGTTCAGAAAACATCAGTCTTATAAGATACAAAATGAGGCATTAGCACATTTGAAGAGCTTTGTTGTTGCCCTTTTCCTTGTGCCAAATCTTAGGGCTGGAGATGCTGCTTCTCAGATGAATGGAAAGACATGTGGATTTAATTGGGCTAAATCACCAAGATGATTGTAGTTATTATAGTGGCCAGAATAAGTAAATCAATGATGGGCAGCACAAACCAAATGATTTTTATGGTGACATGACTTGTATGGACTTTTGGTTCTGACCAATCAGTCATGGTGTTTCTAGCTATGAAATAGATAAGCTTACTGCAATTGTTGTTTGATCTGTAGAAGCCAAAAATTTCTCAAAAAGAAAGAAAGAAAGAAAGAAAGAAAGAAAGAAAGAAAGAAAGAAAGAAAGAAAGAAAGAAAGAAAGAAAGAAGGAAGGAAGGAAGGAAGGAAGGAAGGAAGGAAGGAAGGAAGGAAAGAAAGAAAGAAAGAAAGAAAGAAAGAAAGAAAAAGAAAGAAAGAAAAAGAAAGAAAGGAAAAGAAAGAAAGAAAAAGAAATGTTACATTGGATTATGGAAAGAGGGGATCTTATCCCATGATCCAGTTTCCAGACTTGAGCCAGTTATAAGAACTAGAACCCCTTGAATGAAGGGATGGCCAAGGAACCCTTGATAAAATGTCTATGACTGTTACTGTTAGCCTTTTTCCAGTCCTTCCTCAGAGTGACCTATGGCCTTTTACAAGGGTAACTGAACAATAGGAAAGGAAACTTTTCTGAGGTATGTTGGATACTTGTTCTGAACTGGCACAGATTCTGGAAGACCCTAAGTAATATTGTGGTCCTCCAGTTAAAGTAGGCCTTATGAAGATCAGGCGATTAATGAAGTTTTGGCTGAAGTCTCAAATACAGTGTATCCTGTTGTTATTTCCCCAGTTCCAGAATATATAATTGGAATATATATGCTAAGAAGTTGGCAGAAATTCTACATTGATTTCCAAACTTTTGAACTGAGGACTATTATAGTTCAAAAGGCTAGAAGAATGTCATTAGAATTGCCTTGCTAGGGAAAATAGTGGACCAAAATCACTATTCTCATCACTGAAGAAACTGCAGAAATTAGCACTACAGTCAAGGACTTGAAAGACCTAGGGTGGTGGTTTCCACCACATCTCCTTTTAACTCTCCTATCTGCTCCATGCAGAAGACAGATTGATCATGGAGAATGTCAGTTGATTATGGGAAACTTAATCAAGAAGTGACTCCAATAGCAAATGCTGCACCAGGTGTGATGTCTTAAGAGCAAATTAATATATTTTCTGGTACATGGTATGCAGCTCTTGATCTACTAAATGCTCTTTTCTTGGTACATGTTCAAGTGAGCAGGAGGTAGCAACCACTTAGGATTTGTTGATAACACATATACAGATCAGAGGATGAGAAATAAATGAAACTAAAATTCCAGGGACCTCTACCTCAGTGAAATTTCTAGGAGTCCAGTGGTATGGGGGCATGCAGAGATAGTCATTTTAAGGCTTATTTATTGCACCTGGCCCCTCACACCACCAAGAAAGGAACACAAGGCTTCTGGAGCCTATTTGGGTTCTTGAGATAGCACTTCCTAAGTTTGATGTGTTACTTTGGCCCATACACCAAGTGACTCAAAGCTGCTAGCTTTTAGTGTGACCTGGAACAGAAGACTCTTCAACAGATCCAGGCTGCTGTGTAAGCAGCTCTAACATTTGGACCACCTGAAGGCACAATGGTATTTGAGGTGTCAGTGGCAGATAGGGATTGCTGTTTAGAACCCTTGGCAGGCACTTATAGGCAAATCTCAGAAGAGACTGTTGGGATTTTTGATCAAGTCATCACCGTCATCTGCAGACACCTATTTCTGCATTGAGAGATGGCTCTTGGCCTGCTATTGGGCCTTAGTAGAAACAATGGGTCACCAAATTATCATGCAGGCTGAACTGTCTTTCATGAGCTTGGTATTATTTAACCCATAGAGCTATAAAGTAGGTCATAAACATTAGCAATTATTATCAAATGGAAGTGGTACACATGTGATCATGTCAAGCAGATCCAAATGCCCCAATGCCTATGGTTTCCACTCCTGTTACAATGTTTTCTGCTCCCAATCATATACTTATAGGCTCATGAGGTTTGTGCTATGATCTGTTGACTAAGGAAGAGAAGGCTAGAACTTGTGGTTTTTTCCTATTCTTTTCTTTTTTTATGCAATTTGTGCACCACTCACAAATATAGAGCTTCAGATTTATAGCCCCTTTCTTGGACAATCCTGAAGGATCGTCACAGTGGGCAATATAACTTGGTTGTCCATTTTACTTGGAAGAAGAAACGGCCAGGTGTGAGACTGTTTATTGACTCATGGGCTATAGCCAACTGTTTGGCTGAATGGTCAGGGAATTTGAAAGAACATAATTAGAATACTGGTGAGAAAAACATTTGGGGAAAATGTATGTAGATAGATTTCTTTGAATGAGCAAAGGATGTAATATATTTGTGTCCCATGTAAATGCTCATCAAAAGGTAACTTCAGCCAGGCAGTGTTGGCAAACACCTTTAATCCCAGCATTTGATAGGCAAGTAATTGTGATGTTAGTTTAATGGCTATTATACTGTATTTCCCATTTTGGTTATCAAAATGGTTGAATTTTTGTGCTTTATTCAAATAAACATAAATAGATAATAGTTGGTAGCTCCAGTTCAAAACAGTTCATATTGTCTTAATTTTAAAATTATATTCATGATAGTATTTATGATGAGATTGACTATTAAACCAACACTGAAAGATATAGCCAGTAAAATGATTAAAATCACTGTTGTCAACCTTATGTATTTTTTACACAATAGATCTTTAAAAAAGAAAAATCACTATATAGCAATTCTATAAAATGTAATATGAAGTCTCTGTATTGGAACAATAAAGTGACAAGATTTTCCTACTCATACAATTTAGCTTATGGGTTGTTAACTATAACACAATATTATGTTATACTTAGGCTTATATCTTAATACACACAGACATTCTTTCCATTCTGCAAGAAACAAGAGGTGGTTATAAGTAATCGAGACTCAAAGAGCCACAGTAATTTATAAAATTTTCAAAAGAAGCTGAATTGACTATATTTAAAAGGACAGTACACAAGGCAGGATGGGAAATTTGTTTCTTTGTTTAGACACAAACTTTATCCTATAAAAATGCCCAGGGAATAACGATACTTTACACATAACTATGTAAGTTCATTGGGCATGTTACTCATTAAGAATACTAAGAAGTATTATAAAGAGGGCTTACAGTTTTGAAAGAGACATTTCCTTTGCCTATCTTCTGCCAGGACTTCAGCATTTGTATGTTCAAACTGATAATGTTGAGTCATGACATCATAAAGAGACTCAGCTACAAAAATTTAAAGGGAAAGCACTATGTTTTCCACCCTATACCAATACATCTAAATTTTATTTTAAAACTATGGATGTGCTTACATATTTCAAAAACTATTAAGTAAGAGACTTAGTCAGTTATTCATTAGTGATTCAACATTATTGTTGGAAAAATAACTAATTATTTTATGACAAGTTAATCAACACTAATTTTGAGTGGACATGTGTGGCCATATATGTGAGTGTTATTTAGTGATGGAAAGAAAATAGAATATAAAATTTCTCTTTAAAAAGAACAACTATAGTCAACTACATTTATTTCAAATTCAATCTCTGTTCATTGAAAATATTTTCTATGTTTATAGTAATAGTTTTCCAAAAGATGGAATTTTGTTTATTCTTGTACACTTTTAATTCCAAAAGGTAAAGTGTCTATTAAATTGATAGTAACAATATAACTCTACAATCTGAAAACAAATATTGCTTTTCAGAAGTTGTCTAAAATTATCAGCTGTTAATTAGTAGAGCAATTATAATTGTGAATTTTGCATTGCAGAAACAAAATTTTAGGATAGTTCAATGATATATACAAGAAAGCTGTCTTTTCATCTAGTATCATCTTACTTCTTATGAAATACAGTACATTTTATGAACTTCATATATTTATTAACATAAAATTAACATAAAACACACACATTTAGTTAATTCATATAAATTTCTAATCAATTTCTAGAAATCAATAAATCTTCATCTATTTATTTTTTTTATTTTACTTAGTTTCCCAAAGCTTGCTTTGTCAGCATCCTAAAACCATGCTAGGATCTCTTCTTCATAGAGGAAATGGTCCAAAAACCCCTTTTATCTTGGAAAAACCCTGAAATTATTTGTAATGGAGAATTTTAAATAGAAGTAGACAAGGTTTCTAACATAATTGGTGTAATACAAACCATCTTTCATGTATATCATATATGTTCCAATACCTGCTGCCTCCTGTTTATTCAGAAGTGAATCTTTTCTTGGATATATCATTTTATGTTTAAATGATATAATTGTTATTGCTATGAAGAATTTTCATCATTTTTGCATAATTTAAAGCATATTTGTGAAGTACGTTAAGATAACTTTTTATCTTTGCTTATTGTGTGGTCAAACCAGAGTAATTCATGTACTCATTTCTCAAACATTTATTTTATTTTTGTGGTAGTAGTAAAGAGGCCCTTATCTTCTCTTAATTTTAGAATACATAGGGATTTTTTTGTAGAATGCTTTCCCTACCATAAAATATTGCAGCAGAACTAATTCCTCCTATCTAATTGCATTTTTATAGTTATTCTCTAACCTCATCCTATGTTGCTAAGTAAAAGCCTCTACTAACCATGATTTACCACTGACTTCTAGAAAGTAATCATTTTGTTCATACTAATGAGTTGGTACATACAGTATTCATATTTCTGTACTCATATTATTGGACTTAACATACTCTTAACATAACTCTATAAGTAACAGCATTTTACTTTATGCAAGGATAATATTCTAATACTCATCCACCAGCAGATGCTTTGTATGATATTGTATCTTAGATACTGTAATAAGCATGTGAGTGAAGTTATTTCTTTGGTAATAATTTTATTTCTTTTGACATGATGGAATAATAAGATCATTGGATCACACTGTACATTTATTTCTGACTTTTTATTCCTTTTTTTCTTTTTCTCTTTTAAATTTTTGATGGTTATTTTATTCATTTACATTTCAAATGTTATCCTCCTTCTCAGTTTCCCCTCTGAAAAAACCTTCTTCCATCCCCCCTCCCCCTGCTTCTATGAGGGTGCATCCTACCCACTCACCCACTCCCACCTCACTGCCCTAGCATTCCCCTACACTGGAGCATTTATGGAGCCTCCACAGGACCAAGGGCCTCCACTCTCATTGGTGCCAGATAAGGCAACCCTCTGATACATATGCAGCTGGAGACATCGGTCTCTCCATTGTACTTTTCGATTGGTGGGTTAGTCCCTGGGAGCTCTGGGGGTCTGGTTGGTTGCTGCTCCCCTTCTGAGTCACCACTCCTAGAGTTCTTCACCCCCCCTCCCTTTTTCCTCTGAGAGGGTGCTCCCCCACCCAACTACTCAGGCACCCACCCACCCACCCACACCTCACCCCCCACACACCTCACCCACACACACAGTATTCCCCTTCCCTCGGGCATGTAAGAGATCCAAGATCTGCTTTTTTTATTTCTTTTCCCTCTAATGTGAGCAGTCCCTTCTCTTGGTATATAGCCACATGGACCTGGGCGGTGGCAAAGGCATACCTCCTATCCCTGTAGAGGTTAATTTTCTTACCAGCCCCAAGTTCCAAGGTTTTCGTGAGGGCAATTAGCTCTGCTTTCTGCACTGACATGCCAGGGGAGGGGGGAATAGAGGTTCAGCCCAGACGACATTTGTGCCATTCACCAGCACCCACTTGTCTCTGTCCTTTATGGAGAAAACTGCTCCTGTCTGTAAGCCAGGTAGTCTTGGCTTTTAGCAGGGGTCAGTCAGAGAGGTCTTTCTTCCACCCATGGGCTCTCCTTTTGGGCCAGTTAGTTGTGACCCATCAGGCAGGAAGTGTATCTGGGACCCCATCTTGGAGAGTAATTCTCTCCCCGACAGAGGGTAGAAACAGTCTTTAATGACCATAAATGAATGGGATACCAGGCCCATCCCTAAGTCCACTGTTCTTTGGGGTAGTCCATGAATATATTTTGGTGCCAGTGGCTCCTTGGGACCCACGGTTTTCTCGGAAATGGGACACCGGCTTGGAGGAGGACTGAGTTTTGAGTCCCTGTATCCACCAAGAATTGAGTGGGGTTCCCCTCCACTCTCAGAGTTACCCTGGGTTTGCAGAGGGGGTCTGGAGCCCATCTCCCCTAATCACTGTCTTCACCAAGGGCCAACACCTTCACTCTTTGGGAGTATTCTTCCTAATGCTTGGGATTTCCCACCCACTGCTTCCATTTGGTAGGGCACTCTTGGGCCTAATGGTCACTCTCCTTGCAATATGTGCACTGGTCCTTTTCTAGGGTTTTTCTGTCTCTCTTTGGTTGGAATCTCTCTTCTCTGCTTTCACTGACTACTGTAGCCACGATTCTCTGTGAATTCCTTTCCTGTCACCTTTCTTTTTTCATCTCCCTTTCATCTTCTTTTTCCTTTCTCCTTCTCTGTTTCTTCTCTTCCTCTGTCTCCCTGTTATGGTAGACCTTCTCAGGAACCTAAAATAAATCCCTCAACAACTTATACTGTAGTCCCTCTAGCCTCTGAAGCTTTTTCCTGATATCTCTACTAGCCTTGTCTATAAAAGCCATAGTTAACAGTAGCTTTGTGCTCCTTGCTGCTAGGGTCATAGGGTGTGTACTGACGGAATGCCTCCATGAAGTCACTCTAGAAAGGCTGTGGGTGGCTCATTTAGTCCCTGCTTAACCTCATTTACCTTGGTCAAATTGGTGGGTCATCATGCGGCCCACTTGAGACCTGCCAATGGAGCCTGGTGGTAGACCTTCAGGTGCCCCTTACCTTCTGCCATATTAAAGTCCCAGTCAGGTCTAGTCAGGGGAAATTCACTGTTGATGACAGCCTGGTCAATCCATGGTGTCCCCGTGTCTGAGGGAACATTCTTTCTGGCTTCCTGCATTATCCTCTCTCTCTCTTCGGTGATGAAGGACACTCTCATGAATTGTTGGATATCATCCCAGGTGGGCTGATGAGTAAATAAAACAGTCTCAAAGAGAATAATCAGCCACTTGGGGTTATCTGAAAGGAGGGGCGTTGGGCCTTTCAGTTGTACAAGTTGACCAAAGAGAAGGGCCAATATTGCATAGCCTGATTCCCTTATCTTCTAGAGGCCCATATGCCCTGAGTGGGAGAGCCATTGTGGTATCAGGGGAGGTAGCTCTCAGACTTCCGGGTCCCCATGTTGGGACTGGGAAGTTAAGGGGTCTCCTCCCACTCCTCCCTATGGTAAGGGGGGTAAAATAGGCCTGGTCCCATATGGGATGAAGATCCAGGGCTGGTGCTGGCACTGGCATGGCCTTGGGGGCAAAGGTAGTGGGATATGGAAGAGGAGGGTCTAGGAGCAACAGGTCTCCTGTTGAAGGGTCTTGGAGGACTGGCTTCTTCTCAGCTCTGAATCCCTCCTCCTGTGTTTTCTTTTTCCTGACAGCCAGAACCTGTGAGGTTGGTCTTGGGGAAAGAAAGGATTTTATCCATGAAGGGAGGGGGGTCCTCTACTAGACTCTTCCAGGTAACTATATAGGGCACTTGGTCTGGTCTGGTTGCCCAAGGGATCCTGGCCTAAAGACTTTTTCCTCTACTGCTTTGATCACCTGCAAGTTAAAGATCCCTACAGGTGGCCACTCTACTCCAAAGGATGTTTAATGGGGTTGATTCAGTCTGTCCCATATCCAAAGAAAAAAAGTCAGTCCAAGTCCAAGAACACAGAAAAAGACAATAAACACACAGACAGTTTGCCCCTGCCACAGGAGCAGACAGTCCACAACACAGAGAAAGGCAATCAACACATACACAGTTTGCCCCTGCCACAGGCACAGAAACCAGGTTATACAGGCAGTTTGCCTGTATAGCAAGACTCTGTCGGCTCCTGCAGAGTTCTCCCAATTCCCTCCAGGGGGCCTGAAGTATCCTCCAGACTCCCCATGGTCATGGTGTTAAGGCATGTCTGCCCACCCACCACAATTGACCGCACCAGACCAGAGGCTTTCCAGCCAGCTCTGTGCTTGCAAGCCAAAAATGAAAGCAAAAGACGACAAACAGTCAAACACTTATGATGATGATGAGCTCAGTTTTTTTTCCTCAGATCAGTGTAGTTGGTAGTCGCTCCGGGGATGATGGTGGTGGTGGTGTCTCCTGGAATCCTGGAGGAGCCTCCAAATGTAAGGAACACCCCCTACTCCAATCCTCGGTCAGTGATACTTACTTCGAGATGCCCCCGAGTGAGACACCAAAAAGCAGATCAATGCAAAAGCAAGAGGCTTATTTTACAGCACATAACACATCAGGTCGACCTTCAATTAGTCCCTCAAGGCAAGTGACTAGAAGGCGACCCCAGTGGCTATTACAAGCAGTTTTTATACTTTTTAGGGGCACAGGTTACATCAGCATGGTTACAGTTCAAACTTATTGACTAAGCATATTAACCCTTAAATCTATTGGCCAGCAAGCATGACACACATTTGAACTCTACCTGGGACTTTCCAGAGGGTCAGGCAACTATCACTCAGTACATTCTGCAGTTTTTCTGAGAAGTTTTTACTCAAGAATGTTCCTGTGGGTAGAGAATGGAACTTGGCCTAGCCCTGACCCCAGGCGAGAGGGGGAAGCTATAAGGAGGGTGTGGGACTGGAAAAGCCCTTAGAGTCCCTCAGGATCTTAGCATGGAAATATTGAGGCACAGTGTCCATGAAAAGTTTCGATACAGGCAAGGTAGTACACACCTTTAATCCCAGGATACTGAGGTAAGGAGATTTCTGAGTTCAAGGTCAGCCTTCAACAAAGGAAGTCCCAGATTCAGGCATGGTGGTATGCACCTTTAATCTCGCCACACTTTCTGCTAGATGCCTATATAAGGACATTGGAAGAAGGAAGATGCACTCTTCTTCACTTGCCTGCACTTACTTGCCAGCACATCTGTTTAAACCTACTTCTACAGAAGACCAGCTGAAACAACTAGCCTCATGGGACTGAGCAACTACTAGATTCTTGGACTTCCCATTCAGAGCTGGCTATCGGGCTAATTGAACTACAGACTGTAAGTCATCACAATAAATTTTCTCAATATAGATATTCCACAATTCTGTGACTCTAGAGAAACCTAACACACATATTATCTATTAAAAACACATGGAGTTCATTTAGTGTTGCTAGTATGTGCATGAGGGTAGAGATATCCATTGGAACATAGTCTATGAGAAAATTACATCCCTGCTGCAAACTGATTCTCCCTCTCAGTAGCCATCAATCCATAGTTTCTCAGGTATAGGACCATGAAAGGCAGCCTGGTTTCTGGTTCAGCTAAGGTTTAAATCCCTGGAGACCCAGTAGGGGGTCCCCAGCAGGGGATAACCATACAAGGGACTGTAGGCTTTATGTCATGCTCCTGGGCCTCAGGCTCCTGACACGAGGCTGCAGCTCTCCATAGGTCTGTGATCATCAGTCACACCCAAGGGCAACACCGAAGCCCCTCCATAGGTAGAGGTGTGGTCATGTAGCCTCAAGACATTCCCATTTTAATGAGGCAACTAGATGCTTAGCCAATAAACTCCCCTTCCCAGCCACTCCTCCGTGCAAAAGGTATTTTAACTTCAGGCCCACCCTGAGGTTGTAGGGTATGGTTTTACTCATCACCATAGAACCATGGACTGTCTCTCTTCATCAGGATCCACAGTAGGGAACTATGGAACAGGACTTCATCTCACAGAAGGCCTCTTAGTGCTCTCAGCCATGATCACTACCAAACCAATCCAGCTAGCTGTCGACAAGCCAAAGACTCGGTCACTGGCGGGACCCAGCTGGGCTCGTCCCCACCTTTCCCCCTCGGCCTTGGGATAGATCCATTCCACGGGCCCCCACTCCATTCTCAGCTCTTCCGTGGCATCCAGCGGTGCCTGGGATGTTCAAGAGCCTGAGAACCAGACAGAGCTGGCTCTGTGTAGTCCCCGGGACCCTCTCACCACCCTAACCCAACACTCAGGTAGGTGTGGGATTTTGTAAATCACTCTATTCTGCTGATATTTTGTCTGGTTTATTCTTGTGGAGGTTTTGTGCATTAAGGCTCAGCTGCTGTGAGTTCACGCGTGTAATCACCAACTAGAAGACATTGTTTAGAAGCAATCTTATATCATCTCTTGCTTTTCTAATACTCCACAATGATGTCTGAGCCTTGAGAGATATGCATATAATATATGTTCTATTTAGGGCTTAGCACATCATATTAATTCACATTCTATTAACATTAATCTTCAAAAATTCTTCTCTGATGACAGTTTAAAACTGTGCTAATCTATGCATATGCAAGCATTTAGGGTGCTGTTTAATTCTATGTGCATTTAGCATAATAATAGCTGTGGGTTCTCTGCTAGAGACTATGACTCAAGCAACATATTCTTGGACAAGTTAACAGTACAAGTTGTAAGTTATATCTTATCAAATGTGTCTTAACTCCAATCAGAAAATGATTGGTTACTACCAAAATATTTGTGTCAGTATTCTAGCAGTGGGCATATCTTGCTGGGTCAGTTGTTATTGTAGCTCACAGGGTTCACAAATAGGTAAAACTATTGATCACTTTTCTCCCATAGTAGTGACCATAACCATCTTCTAGCCCTGTAAAAATTAGTCAGGAGGGATGAAGCTTCCAAATAAGTAACAGCTTGACTTTTCCACATTCTATGACTCATGTCTGTTGTTTCTTCAGCAATAGGGTCTTAACTATTAAGTTCTTGAGGGTAACCAAGAGAAATAACAATAGTTTGCAGTATTTTAGGGATCTGTGAGACTCCATTGATTAACAACTACAAAAGGGTCACTCACACATGGCACTGGGTTAGTTGAGACTATTGATCTTACTATGTGGTTGCCATCCCCTTCAGTTCCTTAAATCCATCCTGTAACTCTTCCATAGGGGTCACAGACCACCATCCAATGCTTAGTTGTGAGTATCTGCATCTGTCTCAATCAGCTGTTGGTAGAGCCTCTCAGAGGACCTGCAAGTACAACATAGAATTATTAATAGTGTCAGGGATTGGTGATTGCCCATGGAATGGATCCTAAGTTGGGCTGGTGTCATACACACACACACACACACACACACACACACACACACACACACACACACACCACACGTACACCTGTGTCTTCGTCAGGGTTTCTATTCCTGCACAAACATCATGACCAAGAAGCAAGTTGGGGAGGAAAGGGTTTATTCGGCTTACACTTCCATGCTGTTGTTAAATCACGAAAGGAAGTCAGGACTGGAACTCAAGCAGGTCAGGAAGCAGGAGCTGATGCAGAGGCCATGGAGGGATGTTCCTTACTGGCTTGCTTCCCCTGGCTTGCTCAGCCTGCTTTCTTATAGAACCCAAGACTACCAGCCCACAGATGGTACCACTCACAAGGGGCCCTCCCCCCTTGATCACTAATTGAGAAAATGCCTTACCGCTGGATCTCATGGAGGCATTTTCTCAACTGAAGCTCCTTTCTCTGTGATAACTTCAGCTTGTGTCAAGTTCACACACAAAACTAGCCAGTACAACCTGTATGCATGCACACACATACATAAAGAAATAAATATATGAAAATGTAAATATTTCCTCTTGTCTTATACTTTAAACAGTGTGAACATCATCTTCATCAGATGGTTTTATTTTTAATCATATTTACTTTCAGTTGATTGAGATTCCTAGACCAAAATGACCAAATACTTCCCAGGATTCAGAATTTTTTCAGTAATAATTTATTGGGAAGATTTTCTAAGTCTTTATCACTTCTCATTCTCAAGCATCTCTAATGTTCTTGCTAACTAAATGACATCCTAGAAGGTTTTACACTTTTCTGCATTTAATGTTTTTTTTTTTTTAAATATCACTGCAGGTAGACATGTGAAATCAACATATTTCTGCAATCTCTTGTTTCTGTTATCTTTTATACTCATGGTACTCTGAACACTGGAGCCTGATTTCACAGATCCAATTGATAATCTAACTGCTATATTGTCCTTTCTTCTCCTCATCTGTGTCACTAAGAAGCTAATATTTTTCATATTTTCATGATTTTTCAGGAAGATAACAGTAACAAATGGAAAGTAATTCTTATTGGAATATGTGCAATATGTTATTTTATGAAGAAATCCATGACTGCATGATTCTTGAAAGTATAGGGGCCATCTTGTGATGAATACGATGGGACAACTACCAATATCATGGTAACGCTTCCAACCAGACTCAAGGAGTCTTCTTTTCTTCTGGTATATATATGCCTATATGCATGTTGTTATACACATACACACACAATATACATATACGCGAATATACTATTAGGTGTAACCTGTTCAGTCTTTATAGTATAACTTGTATGGTTTTTAGACCATTTGGTATTGGATAACCAACACATCTGCTCTTCCCCGGGGAAGACTATTTCTCCCCCTCTCAGCGTTGCTTACTTTCCTGTAGTTCTTTGTGTAAGATTAAGGCTTAGTGGTTTTTTCTACTTTGGTATGTCTATTGTTGTTGTACTTGCTCAGTTTATGGTTAGGCAGGCAGTTAGTGAGAATTTACAGGTTTAGCTTTTGACATTACTAAAAGACACAGCCTCACAGCAGACTTTCTGATCCTATGGATCTTACAATCTTTCTACTCCCTCTTTCATGTTATTCCCTGAGCCTTAGGTGTGGGAGTTGTTTTATAGATGTATCCATTGTGAATGGGCTCTACAATTCTGCATTTTGTTTGGTTGTGGTTTTTCTGCAGTGGTCTCCATCTGATGAAAAGAAAAGTTTACTTGATAAGGGAGGAGTACTACACTTACCTGTGAGTACAGGCTGCATAAACATAAGTTATTTACATTATTGGAGTTTGGTTTTGCTTTCATCTGATTATACCTGTTATTCCCTTTTGGGATATAAAGTTTATAATTTAGTTTTAATTTTATAGTATCCCATAGTTGAGAGATATTAGACCTTTAAAGTATTTCCATTTTTAAAATTACTACCAAAATTGTTTGTCTTTATTAATTTTTAACATATAGCAGGTGATATTTAGGTATATAAACACACATATATGCACATAATAAAAATTAGTGGAAAAAAAGAGGCCATGGATTTGGAAAAGATTAGGGCAGGATATAGGAGAGATTTTGGAGGGAGGAAAGGGAAGGATGAAATATTGTAAATTATAATTTCAAATATAAAATTTAAAAAGTGTCTGCATTTTTAAAGACTGTGGGATTATGAAAGCTATATTATATTTTATATTTTGGTATTAACATGAGTTCTAAGGTTATTCACCACTTTTGGCTCTTATATTCTTTCTTTTTACACAATGATCTCTGAATATTGGATATGTCTAGATGGATTGTATATATTTGTTTTAGTGCTAAGAACTCCACATTCTCTTATTGTTTGCACCTTAGCAAGCATCTGTGTTAATTACCATCTAGTGCAAATAGTAACTTCTGAGCGGAATGTTGAGTGTCTTGTTGATATGTGGGTATGATAATAGATCATTAGATGTCAGTTTAATGCTATATACATTTATTAGTTTATTAGTATTGGTTTCTCCCCTAGGGTTTATGACTTGCCTAGCCATTGGGTCCTGGCCTTGACAATGGGTCTAGGTATGAGTTTTACCTTTTAGAGCATGATTTAAATCCAATCCAAAAGATGATGGTTAGTCATATGAAGTAATTCACCAGTGGGCGTGCATTTCCTGCCCAGTCATTATTGTAGCGCACAGGATTCACAATGGTTGTGGGGATTATTGATCACGTTTATCCTCTTGTGATATGCATAGTACCTTCCAACACTATAGGAGCTAGCCAGTAGGGAGTACCTGTTTGATTTTTCCATGTTCAGTAAGTCAGATACATGGGATCTTCAGGAATTGATTGTTTCTGTCAAGTTCTGGAGGGCAACCAAGAGCACTGGCAATTTATTGTAGTGTTTGAGGGTCTATGGTACCACATTAGCTAATAACTCCAAAAGAAGTAACCTCTTAAAAATTAAAAAAAAAAAAAGCCTTGACTTTTTATTTGTTAAGTTCTAGTGTCTGGTAGTGGTATTGTAGCAATGTTGTAGTGTAATTGCATTTTAGCTCTCTCTCTCTCTCTCTCTCTCTATATATATATATATATATATATATATGCATCCATACAATAGCTTAGATAGTGATATTATTTTTCAAAGGGTCTTTAGTATGATATGGAGAGATAAACAATACCATATTCCTTCATATTCTAAGAAGCAGGATTTTCAGTGATTGTTATAATAAAGTAATCATTGTATAAAAATCAACATGGGCTTGGTAATAAAGTTTTGTATGACTGTAGAATGCAAGAATTTATTCATTTTGGCACGTATATGTGTTCTTTTATAAATGTACTTAGGTAATATAAAAACAGAAAATAAATGAAAATAACTTTCTTTCCTTTTATACATATTGTTTATTCAATCTATGATGAAATGGTGGACATGTAGATGCATATTGAGTTGTCTTGATCTACTGGAAAATTAGGAATCTCTTTTTTTTTTTTTGAGTGCAAAATATCATTGAAAAATTAAGGTAAAATGCTGTGAACAAGAAATATTTGGGAAATTCTATTATCATAATCTCCAAGAAAATAAAAAAGTAGGATAGACAAACTTGGGGTACATTCTAGTAGCCTGGTTTCTATTCTGAAAGGATTGTCTTGTGTCTATACACGAAGTCATCTTCTTCTGGAGTTTTATGCTGTAATTCAGTAATAGAACATGCTTCCTTTTGCAATATCCATTATTGTTTCCAAAGACTATTAATATATTTTATAAATGATATGTAGCTAAAAAAATTAGTTGCTCTCTATGGGCTTTTGTACTGTTTTGTTTAGTGCTTCAAAACAATGTAGAATAAGTAATTGAATACGTATAATGTGTCACTATTATGACAATACTAAAAGGACAAGTTTAAGAGTGGTCCTAAAAACACAAATGGTATTTGACTACATTGTGTTTAAGATTTAAGAAGTTGATGATATAGTCTAATCAGGGTTTTTAACAGTTAAATAAACTAAATAATGTGACAGTAGCTATGATACTGGAGATTATGTTTCACTTCCTGTGATGTCTTTGTATTTTTTAAAATTTTTTTATTGGTTATCATGCTTATTTACATTTCAAATGTTATACCCCTTCCTGGATTCCTCTCTGAAAATCCCCATCAAACCCCCTCCCCCAGCCTGCACGAGGATGCTCCCCCACTCACCCACCCACTCCCACTCCCACCCTACACCTCTAGCATTCCCCTACACTGTGGCATCAAGCCTTCACAGAACCAAGGGCCTCCCCTTCCATTGATGTCAGACAAGGCCATCCTCGCTACATATGCAGCTGGAGCCATAGGTCCCTCCATGTGTACTCTGGTTGATGGTTTAGTCCCTGGGAGCTCTGGGGTGTCTGCTTGGTTGATACTGTTGTTCTTCCTATGGGTTGCAAACCCCTTCAGCTCCTTCAGTCCTTACCCTAACTCTTCCATTGGGATCCCTCTGCTCAGTCTGATGATTGGCTCCAAGCATCCCCATCTGTATCAGTAAGGCTCTGGCCTAGCCTCCCAGGAGACATCTGTATCAGGCTCCTGTCAGCAAGCACTTCTTGGCATCAGCAATGCTGTCTGGGTTTGGTGGCTGCATATGGGATGGATCCCCAGGTGGGACAGTCTCTGGATAGTCTTTCTTTCAGTTTCTGCTCCACTCTTTGTCTTTGTATTTCCTTTAGAAAGGAGCTATTCTGGGTTAAAATGTTGAGAAGGGTGGGTGGCCCCATCACTAAACTGGGGGCTGTGCCTACCTCTAGTTATGGCCTTCACAGGTTCTCTCTCCCATTTTTGGGTATTTCAGCTAATGTCATCCCCATTGGGTCCTGGGAGACTCTTGAAGTCCTGGCATCTGGAACTTGCTGGTGACTACCACCAGTTCCCCATCCCCCATTGCTACACACCTCTGTTCAACTTCCGACCCTCTGTACATCTCCCCCTGTCTCCTCCCACACCTGATCCTGCCCCCTTTTTTCCTCTACCCATCCTCTCTTCCTCCCAAGTCCCTCCCACCCTTTACCTCCTGTGATTATTTTGTTCCCCCTTCTAAGTAGGACTGAGGCATCCACACTTTGGTCATCCATCTTCTTGACCTTCATATGGTCTATAAGTTTTATCATGGGTATTCTGAGCTTTTGTCCTAATATCCACTTATCAGTAAGTACATACCATGTGTGTTCTTTTGTGACTGTATTACTTCACTCAGGATGATATTTTCTAGTTCCATTTATATGCCTGTGAATTTCATGAAGTCACTGTTTTTAATGGCTAAGTAGTACTCGATTTTGTAAATGTACCACATTTTCTGTATCCATTCCTCTGTTGAGGGATATCTGGGTTATTTCCAGCTTCTGGCTATTATAAATAAGGCTGCTATGAACGTAGTGGAGCATATGTCCTTGTTATATGTTGGAGCATCATTTGAGTATATGCCAAGGAGTGGTATAGCTGGGTCCTTAGGTAGTTCTATGTCCAATTTTCTGAGGAACCACCAGAGTGATTTCCAGAGTGGTTAAATCAGCTTGCAATCCCACCAGCAATGAAGGAGTGTTCCCCTTTTTTTCATATTTACTGTAATCTAAGTTTTTGATCTTAGCCATTCTGACTGGTGTGCAGTGGAATCTCAGGGGTGTTTTGATTTGCACTTCCCTGATGGTTAAGGCTACTGAACATTTCTTTAAGTGCTTGTTACCCATGCGAGATTTCCCAGTTGACAATTCTTTGTGTAGCTTTGTACTCCATTTTTAAATAGGGTTATTTGTTTCTCTGGTGTCTAAGTTACTGAGTTCTTTGTATATTTTGTCTATTAGCCCTCTATCAGATGTAGGGTTGGTAAAGATGTTTTTCTAAACTATGGGTTGCTGTTTTATCCTATTGACAGTGTCCTTTGCTTTACAGAATCTTTTCAATCTTATGATGTCCCATTTTTCTATTGTTGATCTTAGGGCATAAGCCATTGGTGTTCTGTTTAGGAAATTTCCCCCTGTGCCCATGTGTTCGAGGCTCTTCTCCACTTTCCTTTCTATTAGTTTCAGTGTATCTGGTTTTATGTGGAGGTCCTTGATCCACTTGGACTTGAGCTTTCTACAAGGAGATCAGAATTGGTCAATTTGCATTCTTCTACCTGCTGACCTCCACTTAAGCCAGCACTGTTTGCTGAATATTCTGTCATTTTTACACTGGAGGGTTTTAGCTTGCTCATCAAAGATCAAGTAACCACAGGTGTGTGGGTTCATTTCTGAGTCTTCTATTCTATTCCATTGATCTGCATGCCTATCTCTGTACCAATACCATGCAGTTTTTATCACTAAGCTCTGTAGTACAGCTTAAGGTCAGGGATGGCGATTCCCCCAGAAGTTCTCTTATTGTTGAAAATAATTTTTGCTATCCTGGGATTTTTGCTGTTCCAAATGAATTTGAGAATTGCTCTTTTTATCTCTGTCAAGAATTGAGTTGGAATTTTGAAGGGGGTTGCATTGACTCTGTAGATTGCTTTCGGCAAGATGGCCATTTTAACTATATTAATCCTGTCAATCCATGAGCATGGGAGATATTTCCATCTTCTGAGGTCTTCTTCAATTTCTTTCTTCAGAGACTTGAAGGTCTTGTCAAACAGATCTTTCACTTGCTTGGTTAGAGTCACACCAAGGTATTTTATATTATTTGTGACTATTGTGAAAGGCGTCGTTTCCTTAATTTCTTTCTCAGCCTGTTTATCCTTCGAGTATAGGAAGGCTATGGACTTGTTTGAGTTAATTTTATATCCAGCCACTTTGCTGAAGTTGTTTATCAGCTATAGGAGTTCTCTGGTGGAATTTTTGGGGTCAGTTAAGTATACTATCATATCATCTGCAAATAATGATATTTTGGCTTCTTCCTTTCCAATTTGTATTCCTTTGACTTCTGTATGTTGTCTAATTGCTCTGGCTAGAACTTCGAGTACTATATTGAATAGGTAGGGAGAGAGTGGGCAGCCATGTCTAGTCCCTGATTTTAGTGGGATTGCTTCAAGTTTCTCTCCATTTAGCTTGATGGTGGCTACTGGTTTACTCTATATTGCTTTTACTATGTTTAGAGATGGGCCTTGAATTCCTGATTTTTCTAAATCTTTTAACATGAAGCGATGCTGAATTTTGTCAAATGCTTTTTCAGCATCTAATAAAATGATCTTGTGTTTTTTTTTCCCTTTGAGTTTGTTTATGTAGTGGATTACATTGATGAATTTTTCTATATTGAACCATCCCTGCATCCATGGGATGAAGCCTACCTACTTGATCATGGTGAATGATCATTTTGATATGTTATTGGATTCAGTTTGGTAGAATTTTATTGAATATTTTTGCATCAATATTCATAAGGAAAATTATTCTGAATTTCTCTTTCTTTGTTGATTCTTTGTGTGGTTTTAGTATCAGCTTATCTGTAGCTTCATGGAAGGAATTGGGTAGTGTTCCTTCTGTTTCTATTCTGTGGAATATTTCAAAGAGTGTTGGAATTAGGTCTTCTTTGTAGGTCTGATAGTATTTTGCACTAAAATCATATGGTCCTGGCCTTTTTTTTAGTTGGGAGACTTTTCATGACTGCTTCTATTTCTTTAGGGGTTATGGGACTATTTAGATGGTTTTTCTGATCCCAATTTATCTTTGGTATCTGGTGTCTGCCTTCAAAATTTTCCATTTCATCTAGATTTTCCAATTTAGTTGTGTATAGGCTTTTGTAGTAGCAGCTGATAATTTTTTGAATTTCTTCAATTTCTGTTGTTATATCTCCCTTTTCATTTCTGATTTTGTTATTTTTGATGCTGTTTCTCTGCCTAATGGTTTTTCTATCCTGTTGTTTATTTCAAAGTTTTTGGTGATTCTTTTTATAATTTCTATTTGGTTGATTTCAGTCCTGAGTTTGATTATTTCCTGCCATCTACTCCTCTTGAGTGTATTTGCTTCTTTATGTTCTAGAGCTTTTAGATGTGCTGTTAAGCTGCTAGTTTATGCTCTATCCAATTTGTTTTTGGATGCACTCTGAGCTATATGTTTTCCTCTTAGCACTGCTTTCATTGTGTCCCATAAATTTGGATATGTTGTGCCTTCATTTTCATTAAAATCTAAAAGTAGTCTTTAATTTCTCTTTTTATTTCTTCCCCGACCCAATTATCATTGAGTAGAGAGTTGTTCATTTTCCATGTGTATGTGGGCTTTCTCTTGTTTTTCTTGTTATTGAAGGCACGTTTTAGTTCATAGTGGTCTGATAGGATGCATAGGATTATTTAAATCTTCTCGTATCTGTTGAGGCTTGTTTTTTGACAGACTATATGGTCAATTTTGGAGAAGGTGTATTCTTTTGTTTTAGGATGAAATGTTCTATAGATATCTATTAAATTCATTTGGTTTATAACTTTAGTTTCACTGTGTCTCTGTTTTGTTTCTGTTTTCATGATATGTTCATTGGTGAGACTTGGGTGTTGATATCTACCATTATTATTGTGTGCGGTACAATGTGTGCTTTGAGTTTAGCAAAGTTTCTTCTATGAATGTGTGTGTCCTAGCATTTGGGGCATAGATGTTCAGAATTGAGAGTTCATCTTGGTAGATTTCAATGTCTTTGTCTTAACTGAGGCGGTGCAGTGGTTACTTTCAGTATCTCAGGTTACAGACCATGAAGAAGAAACCTTAGCCTCATATTTCTTTTCAAAATTAGTATTAATGAAATAATAAATAATATAAATTCTATATAACTCAGATGAAATAAATAGATAAGCTTTTATGTTTTGATCATTTTTTTATTTGGTACCAGGTCATTAAATTAAACATCATGGTTTAAACAGTTGTTAGAGGCAGAATGAAGTTTCAATGACATGAGTGCAATTCTACTATATTTTGACAGTGTGATACATGTATTTAAATATGAATTTGTGAACTGCTGTTCACGAGTTACTCCTACAGTTATATGGGAGATTTTAAACAGACAATACCTTTTGTGAGGCAGACTATGCAAATTAAAATTAAAGTTCATCATTTTTTCTATTTTAGTTTTCTTTCCAATATAGCAATAGATCTTTGAAAAATCAAAAGGAAAGCATGATTCAACACTTATAGATCTTTATAGACTGACAAGCAGGGAAGTTGAGATCTACTATATAGACTTTTGGCAGCTCTTATCAGGTACAATGCTAATCAAAATTATAATGCTATCTAAAATATATTTAAATGATATAAATGAAATGCATCTTCATTATGGCTAAAATAATTGGATTATATTCTTATAGGTATAAAGAGACTTTTCAAAGAGGATAGTTATTTTAATGACTGACATTGAAGTTAATTTCCAGAAGTTTGTCTAGATCTAAGAAATAGACGACAGACACCACAATCTTTTAAATTGTATAGATATAGGAACAAAAATTTATTTTCTTCCTAAAATGTATGATTTATTGAACCCTAACATTTATAAATAAAAACAGTCAAAGACGTCAAAGATGTTTGCAATGACATTCAAATACATAGCTAGACAAGTACATTTACATCATGTTATTTTTAAATTTTTGGTATAAGGATTTCAATATATAGTAGTAGCTTATATCAAAAATTTAAGACTTCGAGGGTAGCTTACTTTTCTAACAACCAACTGACATTTATACAGATTAAAATATAATTAAACAATGTTTTATCCACATCAATTAAATGGTCTTAATATTTAAAAGTAAATATTGAGAGAACTTAATCCTGTTCATGCTGTCTTACAACATTAGCTTTTTTGTCTATCATTTTGTCTCTGTCACCAGAGATCTTCTATGTGACAATTAGAGTCATATATCTTTTGTGATGCTGTATTTCAAAAATTAAAGATCCAAACAGCCATAAAGCTTTACAAAATCCTTTGAAAATAAGTCCATTAATTTATCTAAGCTCTTTTTGAAGCTTCTTGTATTTGCTATTGATTTAGTAAAATCTCCATACTGAAAGGGACTTTAGATTGTTTTCAGGATTGCTTTTGCATTGATCAGAAAATATCTTAAGCTCTTGAAACAAGAAATAATTTGCTCTGTAGCCCACAACAAACCAATGGAAATGTTAAATGTTCTGGGTAGGTTTTCTGATATACGACACATGTTTTGTTTTGTTTTTATTCTCAATATCATATGTGTCATTTTCTACTAATATCAATTCTTAATTTTACTAAGTCCCACCTCAGTTAGAAGTTTTAAAGTCATTTGTTTTCATAGCTATTTTTCCACATGCATATATTTGTCAATAATATTTTTATAGCTTGAAAAAATCTAGAATCATAGATTAATGCAATTAAATGAGTTTGCTGTAAGCTTTTTATTTTTACTATGAAGTTTTGCTTGCTTCTGTTTTATTCATTCTGTTGCTATATTTTTTGAAATTTTATATAAAGGATAATATAATGAATCTCCAAATATTTTTATATTCTAACTTATTTTTAAAAAATTTACTTTATTTGATACGTATACATGTATCTTTTTGTGTGTGCATATATGCAGGTGTCCACATAGTCCAGAGGACTGTGCAGATGGAGTTACAAGATTTTGTCTACCCAGTGTTGATTCTGTGAACAAAATTCTACTCCTCTGCAAAAGCAAACAGTGCTCTTAACTGCTGAGCCATCTCTTCAGCCCCATCTAAATATTGTTGGTAGATATTCAGTAGAAGAACTAGCTTTACACATAGAAATGTAGGACTAAATATTATCTCTACACATAGAAATATAGGACTAAATATTTCAACAAAAGCTCATCTTATACTAAGGGAGAAAATTGCAGAAATATATTCCTATAGAATTAACATTAAGTTGTCATATAGTGTCCTTTGTAAATATATGCATAGAATTATGAAGGATCAAGGAAGACATTTTTATATATTTGAATCACCTACCCTATTCCAGATTATCACAAAAAAGTAAGAATAAAAGATGGTAAAATAATAATTTTTATGTCTTTCCCCAGGACTACAGATGTTAAGAAATGGTGGGTAACAACATACCAGTGTCCTTAAGTTCAATGTATGAACTAAGTTCTAGTTCTAGAATTTAGCTGTAAATTCTTTATCAGATACATAAAATAGCAAAGACAGTTTGACTGACATCTGTTTTCACAGTTTGTTAGTTAAAATTAATTTGTTTTTGAAAATTAACTTGGTTTTAAAGGTTTCTACATTTAGGGTTAGAAATTTAATGCACATTTACATTTAATGTCTCTAAGAACATTAAGGAGATTTTACTCTAAAATTTCTTAAATACATGATATGAGAAAATGATGATGAAATTATCTTTAATTTATGTTTGTCTTGGAATAAAGCAAGAATTTGCAATGATACACAAGTTCTTTAACATCCACTTAAAATGAAACAGGATTTTCTTCAGAGATTTTAATAGGTGCCCCTTCTAGCGTTCCCAGACATCAATAAATTCTGCCTCATCATTTTCTTTTATGTTCTCATTTTCACCTGAGAATCTGTATTTACATGTAGGGAGCTGCACCTTAAAGATGGCGCTCATATCCGGGTGCCTTGAAGAAAACAACTATTATGGGATGTGGGTTACTAATGGCAACCAATGAGAGTTTGGAACGTGTCATGTTTTGATTGGATGTTCAGTTGGATATATAAGAGAATG
>CM052722.1:55172407-55214232 GCA_028551405.1 Uromys caudimaculatus | reverse complement strand
GGGAGCGGTTAGAGTATTCGCCATTACAAGATGGCGCTGACCTCCGCTGTCGCTCTAAGGAAACTTACGGATAGCGCGGGAAAACCCCCGAAGCGCATTATGGGTGTACATGACTAATCACCGCCCACTCCCGGGGCGCGCCAATCAGTGGAGGACACGCTGCCTCAGGGCTATATAGCAGCGCCATTCTGGGGCCCCGAGGTCTTCCTCCTTTCATCATGCAATAAACGCATTGCTGCAGAAGGATCCGTGTGTCCGCGTGGGTTCTTGCTGGCGAGAGGTGCGCAGGACAGAGCAATTCTCAAATTCATTTGAACAACAAAATACCCAGGATAACAAAAGCTATTCTCAACAACAAAAGAACTTCTGGGCTAATCAGCATTCCTGACCTCAAGCTGTACCACAGAGAAGTAGTGATAAAAACTGCATGGTATTGGTACAGAGACAGGCAGGTAGATCAATGGAATAGAATTGAAGACCCAGAAATGAACCCACACACCTATGATCACTTTATCTTTGACAAAGGAGCTAAAACCACCCAATGGAAAAAAGACAGCATTTTCAACAAATGGGGCTGGTTCAACTGGCCCTCTACATGTAGAAGAATGCAAATTGATCCATTCCTATCTCCCTGTACAAAGCTCAAGTCCAAGTGGATCAAAGACCTCCACATAAAACCAGATACACTGAATCTAATAGAAGAGAAAGTGGGGAAAATCCTCGAACACATGGGTACAGGGGAAAAGTTCCTGAACAGAACACCAATGGCTTATACTCTAAGATCAAGAATTGACAAATGGGACCTCATGAAATTGCAAAGCTTCTGTAAGGCAAAGGACACTGTCAATAGGACAAAATGGCAACCAACAGATTTGGAAAAGATGTTTACAAATCCTACGTCTGATAAAGGGCTAATATCTAACATATACAAAGAACTCGAGAAGTTAGACTCCAGAAAACCAAATAACGTTATCAAAAAATGGGGAACAGTGCTAAACTGAATTCTCAACTGAGGAAATTCGCCGGGCCGAGAAGCACCTAAAGAAATGTTCAACACCCTTAGTCATCAGGGAAATGCAAATTAAAACAAGTCTGAGATTCCACCTCACACCAGTCAGAATGGCTAAGATCAAAACCTCAGGTGACAGCAGATGCTGGCAAGTATGTGGAGAAAGAGGAACACTCCTCCATTGTTGGTGGTATTTCAAGCTGGTACAACCACTCTGGAAATCAGTTTGGTGGACCCTCAGAAAAATGGACATAATTCTACCTGAGGACCCAGATATACCACTCCTGGGCATATACCCAGAAGATGCTCCAACATGTAATAAAGACACATGCTCCACTATGTTCATAGCAGCCATATTTATAATAGCCAGAAGCTGGAAACAACCCAGATGTCCTTCATCAGAGGAATGGATACTGAAAATGTGGTACATTTACACAATGGAGTACTACTCAGCTATTCAAAACAATGACTTAATGAAATTTGCATTGGATGGAACTTGAAAATATCATCCTGAGTGAGGTAACTCAGTCACAAAAGAATGAACACAATGTGTACTCACTGATAAGTGGATATTAGCCCAAAAGTTCAGAATGCCCAATTTTCACTTTACAGTAACCACTCGACTGAGAATGAGGTCCCAGATGGAGGAGTTGGAGAAGGGACTGAAGGAGCTGAGTGAGTCTGCAGCCCCATGGAGGGAGCAACAGTGTCAACAGTACTGACCCCCCCCCCCCGTCTTCCTGGAGTTTGGACCACCAACCAAAGAATACACATGGAAGGACCCATGGTTCATACCACATATGTGGCAGAGGATGGCCTCGTTGGCCATCAGGGGGAGGAGAGGCCTCAGTATAGGGGAATGTCAAGATCAAGATGTGAGCTCTTGGCTAGCTGCTCCAGCCAACATGCTTGCTGCTTCCTGCCACTCTGTCCTTGCATGATGGACTCCTCATCCTCTGAAAATGTAAGCCAATGTAAATGCTCTCTTTTGTAAGTTGTTTTGGTCATAGTGTTTTATCACAACAAAGTAAAGTACCTAAGACACTGGGAAAAAAAAGAGAAGCAGGAATTGTGCCCATGCCTTTTTTTTTTTTTTCCAATTATTTTTTTATTATTTTTTTGATACTTTATTTACATTTCCAATGTTTCCCCTTTTCTAGGTCTCCTCTTTGGAAACCCCATATCCCCTCCCCCTCCCTGCCTCTATGGGGGAATTCCACCTCCTACCCACCCGCCCACCCATTCCCATATTCCCACATTGACATTTCCTTTTACTGGGGCCTCTAACGCCCTCAGGCCCAATGGCCTCTCCTCTCTCCCTGATGGCCAAGGAGGCGATCCTCTACCACATATATGGTCCGAACCATGGGTCCATAGATGTGTATTCTTTGGTTGGTGGTCCAAACTCCAAGACGACCGGGGGGGGGGGGGTGAGGCCCGTTGAAGCTGTTGCTCCCTCCATGGGGCTGCAAACTCCCTCAGCTCCTTCAAACCTTTCTCCAACTCCTCCATCTGGGACCTTCACTCTCAGTCCAGCGGTTACTGTAAAGTGAAACTTAGACATTCTGAACTTTTGGGCTAATATCCGCTTATCAGTGAGTACATACCCTGTTCATTCTTTTGTGACTGAGTTACCTCACTCAGGATGGTATTTTCAAGTTCCATCCATTTGCCTGCAGATTTCATTAAGTCATTGTTTTTAATAGCTGAGTAGTACTCCATTGTGTAGATGTACCACATTTTCAGTATCCATTCCTCTAATGAGGGACATCTGGGTTGTTTCCAGCTATGTCTTTTGGCAATAGATTTAAAGGCCTAAGTTTCAGATCTGTAAAATGTCATGAAGTCTGTGGTTTTTAAAGCTAAATTATTCAGTATCTTAATTAGTATTGCAGTCATATGTTGCCCGGTATATGTCTAGAACAAAAGTAAGGTAAGTAGATCTACAAGCATTTACTTTCCTTATTAGATAAGCAAGCTCCAATAACAGAAATGAAAACTGCAATTTAAATAAGCCTATGTATGTGTGCAATGTATCAACCTCTTATGGAATGAAATTCAAGCACCAATACTACAAATCCGTGAAGAACCAGAAAGAGTACTGTATACAAAGTTCTTACTATTGACCAGTTCCACTTTGAGATCAAAACACTAATTCTTCAAGATTTAAGAAAAATAGATTTTAGGAAAGAGACTCTTTTAAATAACTGAATACATAATTTCTGTCATTAAGAGAAATAACATGCTTTTTTCTTCAAAAATTCATTCTACTGAAGTAATTCTCTAACTCCTAATTAACACTACATTTACAAGAGTAAGGGAGTTTATCAGTAGGCATTCTTCCTTGTTTTAAGTTACTTGTTCCTAAAGTATGTCAAGTAAGTCTTTAAAGACTCCGAGAGTGGCAGCTTCATTATCTTTTCCCTCAGTAGGTTCTGCGGTGGCTCCTCACGCTTCATGGCTTCTCTGTGATCTTTCTCCTCTTCTTCTTTGCTGTCTTCTTCCATTTTTTCATCCTCTTCGCTGTCTAGAGGCTGAGGGATAAGCTGATTACTCACAAAGATTTAAGTGTTAATTCGCTGTTTAACTCTCTTTCTTTTCCTCTTGGGCGGAGCCCTTTGTGGAATCCCCTTGGCCTGCATCTCATCATTTATGAAGTTTCTAAGTGTATGTCGAATGTAAATACGAGCCTAGTCTTGGAGATTCCTGACAGCACACGGGGGTGGGGGGGGTGGGGGAGAAGCCCCACGGAGTCTGGTGTGCCATTATCATTCTTACTAGGTTGTACTACTAGTGGTGCAATGGACACCGCAAGAATATTTTTACTTTCCCAAGTGTTTTATCCAGTCCGCATAATCTGTGTCAACTGATCCTCTATAGGCATGATTAATATGCCCCCAACTTCGAGTAAGATCTTCATGTAGTTTTCATGATCCTTCTGGACTCCAGCTCCACAGAAATTCGATCATACTGATGACTGTCAGAAGCTATCTGAAGGCAATTACCCACCACAAATGCGGGTTCACAAAATTCAAATTTATCAAAGCTATCATTATTTTTGATGAAGCTCTCCAGTTTTTCTTTGGCATACTCCACCACATCTGAATGAAGTTCAATCCCATGATTTATTCCAAAAGGACCGAAGACGCAGAAGATGCTCAAACAGCAGCAGCGCCCACTCTGTCCCCGGAGTCCCGGCCTGGCCCCCTGTCAGGAGCCTGTGTAGGCAGGAGCCCTCCAGGCCAAAGCAGCGGCAAGCCGGCAGCGGGCGGATTGCCACAGAGACAGCCACTGGCCCGGTGACTAAAGCCAGCGCTGGCGCGGGAGGGCGGGGCCCGACCCGCAACTCGCGACCCGAGCAGCTGGACTGCCTTAGTCGCCACCTTCTCTCACTTCTTTATTTTTATTTTTATTTTTTGATACTTTATTTACATTTCCAATGTTTCTCCCTTTCTAGGTCTCCTCTTTGGAGACCACCTATCCCCTCCACCTCCCCCACCTCTATGAAAGAATTCCACCTCCCACCCACCCGCCCACCCACTCCCATATTCCCAGCTTGACATTCCCCTTTACTGGGGACTCTCCTCCTCCTGATGGCCAACAAGGCCCTCCTCTGCCACATATGTGGTCCGAACCATGGGTCCCTCCATGTGTATTCTTTGGTTGGTGGTCCAGCCTCCAGGAGGACCTGGGGTCAGGCCAGTTGACACTGTTGCTCCCTCCATGGGGCTACAGACTCCCTCAGCTCCTTTAGTCCCTTCTCCAACTCCTCCATCTGGGACCTTAGTCTCAGTCCAGCAGTTACTGTAAAGTGAAACTTGGGCATTCCAAACTTTTGGGCTAATAATATCTACTTATCAGTGAGTTCATACCATGTTCGATCTTTTGTTTTTTCTTTTTCTTTTCTTTTCTTTTTTTTGATACTTTATTTACATTTCCAATGTTTCCCCCTTTCCAGGTTTCCTCTTTGGAAACCCCCTATCCACTCCCCCTCCCTGCCTCTATGAGGAAATTCCACCTCCCACCCACCCGCCCACCCATTCCCATATTCCCACCTTGGCAGCCCCATGGAGGGAGCAACAGCGTCAACGGGCCTGACCCCCTCCTCCCCGGTCCTCCTGGAGGCTGGACCACCAACCAAAGAATGCACATCTATGAACCCATGGTTCAGACCACATATGTGGCAGAAGAGGGCCTTGCTGGCCATCAGGGGGAGAGGAGAGGCCCTTGGGCCTGAGGGTGTTAGATGCCCCGTTGTCTCACTTTTAAATTAGGTATGAAAACATCCAAACATTTTGGCTAGTTTCACTTTACAGTAACAGCTGGACTGAGAGTGAGGTCCCAGATGGAGGAGTTGAAGAAGGGACTAAAGGAGCTGAGGGAGTCTGTAGCCCCATGGAGGGAGCAACAGTGTCAACTGGCCTGACACCCCCCCCATCCTCCTGGAGGCTGGACCACCAACCAAAGAATACACATGGAGGGACCCATGGTTCGGACCACATATGTGGCAGAGGAGGGCCTTGTTGGTCATCAGGGGGAGGAGAGTCCCCAGTAAAGAGGAATGTCAAGGTGGGAATATGGGGATAGGTGGGCGGGTGGGAGGTGGAATTCCCTCATAGAGATGGGGGAGGGGGAGGGGATAGGTGGTCTCCAAAGAGGAGACCTAGAAAGGGGGAAATATTGGAAATGTAAATAAAGTATAAAAAAAATAAATAAATAAAAGAAAAAAAAAAGAAAACATCATTTTCTACATTTTGTCTTCCAGTGTGAGCTATTATTTTAGTTTCATACACAACTACAAGAAGCATTGTTATTGTCTTATAATAATAATAATAATAATAATAATGGATATATACACACCTGTATCCAGTAATAATTATAATAAATAATAAATACTATTATTTTAGAAATAATAAGCATTATAGCATTTTTATTATTTTTAATTTATTATTTTAATTTGTTATTTTATTATTTTATAAATGATAATTTCAATATACTTAGTAAATTTAATATAATATAAATATTATAATATATTATATTAAAATAAATATTAGTATAATAATTACTGCTTTAATAATAATAATAATAATTATTGCCACCACCATCTTCATCATCATCATTATCATCATCATTATCATTTCTTGAAAAGGAAAAGGAAACATTGTATTCCTCCGCTGTACCTTTGATGAAAATCATTGTATCATCAATAATAAATGATTTATAATATGAATAAGATACATTAGGGTTAGTATCAATTGATGATTGAATGTAATCAATTATCAGACAGAAGCTTGTAGCCCTGACAAATTGAATAATGCTTTTATTCAGGGGCTAAAACAGTGAGGTTATATTTGAAGGCAAAAATATAACCCTGACAGTTTCCTTTTCATAGAAAACAGATTTATGATGGCAGGTAATTTTCTATTATTAATAGAACTTTAAATTACAGCTTTCCCCCTTTCAGGTTGTTTTTTTTTTTTTCAGTAATGGAATTAAGCATTTGTGGAACAATTTTATAATCAAGACGAATGTCTATCCCACTCCGATTATGTTGCCAGAGCTGGTAATTTTTGTTGTACTTGTTTATGTGCCCCATATCTAGCTTCATCGTGCTCCCAGTACCATATTAACATACTATCAAAGCAGATCCAAACTTTTCTTTATACTTTAGTGTCTATTTTTCACATCGATGTTGTTTTATTTATTTTGTACATATTCCAGAAGTAGCTTGTTTTAATGTACCCAAATATTTGCATTTGCTTTAGAAGGGATATTAGTTTGGGTTTTCTGGAAGAACAGAACCAACAGAATGAATATGTATTAAAGAGTTATTTATTAGATTGGCCTACACAGTACGGTCTGGGTAGTTCAATAATAACCAACATTAGATTCTAAATCTTAGTATTTGCTCAGTCCACAAGGGTAGAGGCTTTAGCAGTCTCAATCTGGTACTGAAGACCTGAAGAACTGCTGACATCCAGTCTCTTTGAAAAGCTTAGTGAAACAGATTTTGATATCGATGAAGAAATGAAGCAACAACAACAACAGGGTATATACATTTACAAGTGAGAATAAAGGCAAGTAGGTTAAAAATAAAAACAAAGCTTTTATTCTCTGTATATCTTATCTTCACTGCTCCCCAGAAAGTTCTACTCACATCTAGGGTGTGTTTTACCACTTACAACAATCTGATCAACAAAATTCCTCGCAGGACTGCCCAGTAGCTTGCCTTTTAGTTGATTTCTTTTTTTTTTTTTTCCTGTGTTTTTCTTTTTCTTTTTTTAAAAATTTATTTATTTATATTTTTTGATACTTTATTTACATTTCCAATGTTTCCCCCTTTCTAGGTCTCCTCTTTGGAAACCCTGTATTCCCTCCCCCTCCCCATCTCTATGAGGGAATTCCACCTCCCACCCACCCACCCACCCATTCCCATATTCCCACCTTGACATTCCCCTTTACTGGGGTCTCTAACACCCTCAGGTCCAAGGGCCTCTCCTCTCCCTGATGGCCAACAAGGCCATCCTCTGCTAATTTGACAATCAACATTAACTATCACAGAAAGTAACTATCACAGAAAACACAATTGGAACTATTGGGGCAACTTCATCTTCAGATGCAATCTCTCTAGTAACTTAGCTTCCTTTGTGCAGGTCCTAAATTTGTTGAGTAGAGGAGCTGACTTAGACTTCTTTCCATGCTTTACAGTAGTTATTTTTTATCAATGTATTTTATTTGTACAAAATAATGTGATTTCATTATAACGTTTAATGCATACATTCATGATAATCCACCCACCTCCTTTTAGCTCCCTCTATTTACACGAAATGATTCCCTTCAACTTTCATGTTCATTAGCTTTAGCTCTATGTTTGTGAGACAAATGATGCATCTGATTTTTGAGATTATCTTATTTCACTGAATACAATAAATGTCAAGATCTTTCTATATTTTCTGCAAATTATATAATTTAATTAATATATATATATATATATATATATATATATATATATATATAAAATAACCACCATATTTTCTTTATATGTTTATATGATGATGGGAACCTGGGTTGATAGCATAACTTGGTCATTGTTGTATTGTGACTAGCGTGACAATGAACATGCTTATGCATTTATCTCTATTTTATGTTGATTTGGATCCTTTGAATATCAACCCAGGAATGGAATACTTGGATCATATAGTAGTTACTTGGTTTCATGAGGAATATCCACATTGATTTATACAATGACTACATTAATTTAAATTTCTACCAATATTGTCTATCAAAGTGGTTTTAATCCACATTTTTAGCAGCATTTACTTGTTTGTTTCCTTAATGATAGCCATTCTAATTGGGGTGAATTTCTATGCACAAATATAGATGAGGAGTGTGGTACATGCCTATAATCCAAGCACTTGGAAGATAGAGGCAGCATTGTTAGGATTTCAAAATCTACCTGGTTTACACAGCACTGGATGACAGAAATAATGAGACTGAACCTCAAAAGAAATATAAAAAAATGACATATGTAAGAAGGAGAATGAGGAAGAGAAAGAGAAAAGTGAATATATGAGAAAAAAAAGATGAAAAAGAAAACAATCACAAAATTTAAAAGTAGACAAAGAAAAATGAGATAAAGTCAAAGATAAGAAAGAGAGTAAAAGTTAAAAGATAGATCAACTAAAAAACAAGAATTGTATCACCTTCAAATAGAGATAACTTGTATTTTTATCAATTTGATTTCCTTATTGATCTACCTAAGAGGTCAAGAACTATACTGAGCAAGAAGGTAGAAAATGCATACTCCTGAACCATGCCTGTCTGGATGCTGCCACGCTCCTGCCTTGATGATAATGGACTGAACCTCTGAACCTGTAAGCCAGCCCAATTAAATGTCATCCTTATAAGAGTTGCCTTGGTCATGGTGTCTGTTCACAGCTGTAAAACCCTAAGATAGACACAACTTGGTACCAGGAGTGGGGTATAGCTGTAATAGGCCTGATCATGCTTTAGTTTGGAAGAATGTGGATTTGGGTACTTTGGTTTGGAAAACAATAGAATGCTTTAAGTGGGGCTTAATGGGCCACCCTAGTAGGATGGAAGACTTTGTTACTGAGAATTCTACATCTTCATCTAAAGGTCACTAGGAGAAAACTGGCTTCCAGGTAGCTAGAACAAGGGTCTTAAGCCCACTACACAGTGATACATTTCCTCCAACAAGGCCACATCTCCAAATAATGCCACTCCCAGGGCCAGGAATACTCAAACCACCACAACTTTCTTTTGGTTAGATTGGTTTTTGGTGTCTTGATCCTTCTCACCTTCTCAAAGAACTATCTTATTGATTCACTTTTTTCTCTAGATGGTTTGTTAGCATCCTTATCATTTTTTTTATCACTGCAATAACTTCTTGGTAATTTATTTGGTTATTTTATGTAGGCACTCATAAATACAAACTTCTTTCTTAAAACCTCTTTGCTGTATTCCAAAAAATGGGAATTGTTACTTCATCTTTTTTTTTTTTTTTTTTTTTTTTTGGTTCTAGGAATTTGTGCAGGTTTGAATAAAAATGACCTCCATAGGCTCATATGTTTGAATGCTTGGTACCAAGTTAATAGAACTATTAGGAAAGGATTTGGAGGTGTGGCCTTGTTGGAGGAGGTATATCACTAGGAGTAAGGGTTTGAGATTTCAAAAGTCCTCACCAGACAACACCCCTCCCCCCTGACGCCTGCTTCCTGTGACCTGAGCATTAGGGTATAAAGTCATTGACCATTGAAGTGTGTACTATTAAGCTGGTATGTTGGCTCAAGCATGTAATCCTAGCATTTAAGAGGCTGAAGTAAGAAGATGGTTGTGAGTTTGAGGACAGCTTGGGAAGGAGAGTAAGGAAGATGAATATACTATTATTTTGGAACATGAAGGGATCAATCTTGAACCGACTAGGAATATTTCTATTTGTTGGCTAGCTTCCACAATTCCTGAAGGCACTGTGAAGGCTATGGTGTGAGTAAAGGTTTCAAAGGCCTTATCAAGCACTGAACACTCATACTATACCATTCTATAGGTAAAATGTGCATGGTGGCACTAGTACATAGTGGAATGGTGATTATAGTAGTAACCAATTGCCTTTATTTGGATTTGAAGCCTCTTCCACAGAAGGGATTTCAGTTCCAGTACTGTACTCCAGGTCAAAAGCCCATGTGTGGGCAATCAAAGTCTCTTGTGCAAGAACATATTGCCATTTTATCTTATTTTATTTTGATGAATGATCATGTTGTCAAACTGTCTTTTAAAAATAATCCAATAATAATTTGTGTTTCTATTAACAGATATGTGCGCTCTCAATATTGGTCACAGAAACCTTACTCTTTCTGATAGTTACTGATTAATGCAGAGATTCATAAGTGGTCAAAGTTCTGAGACTAAGTGACTCTAAGTACTAAGATATATATATATATATATATATATATATATATATATATATATGCATGTATATATATATGTATATATGTATATATGTATGTGTGTGTGTGTATATATATATATATGTATGTATGTATATATATGTTGCAAGATTTTCCCTGTCCAATAACATTAGGGTAATAGGAGCCCTGTGATTAGACAAGGAACAGGGAGGCGGAGCCAAGAGTGGCACAGTAAGAGCATCTGGGTTGAGAGGAGGAAGGAAGGTGGCTGCGGATGTGAACTGGCATAGTGCCACCGGTAATCTTGATATCATTAAAGGTTAAAATATTGGGATAATATTGTTTAATCTAGGTGAGCAGCTTTTACTCTTATCAGTTGACTCTGAAATTATTGTATTGGCATCTTGTAAATTGTGTTTTTATTTGATACATAAATCTGATTGGTTAACTATATGCTTAAGAGTTGTAATTCTACCGGGTAATTGGGTGTTGAGATGGCTGACACCTGGGTGCATGGGGTGCAGCAGGGTAGCAAGAGGAACTTGGGTCCCCTGCCAGAGAGATGGCGAGCAGAGGGACTGCCAAGTGAGACACACTGGGCAGGAGCCCAGTGGCCCAGTGTGAGCTCTGCAGCCCGCTGGTTGCAGGTGCTAGCATGGGAACATGCTGGATATTTTTTAAAATATTTCCTGCAACATGTATATGTATGTGTATATGTATATTTATATATATGATATATACATCTCCCTCAAGGCTCCTGGGACATTTCAGAAAGAAGGATGCAAGAAGAATGTAAGATCCAGTGGACAAGAAAAATAGCTGTGAAATGTTGTCTTCTGGATATGACTGTTACACACATAAATTCATAGTAGCTGGTGATTACTTTCAAAATACACAAGATCAAGCCAGTCAAAATTTTAGTATTCACAGGGGAAGGATTGCTATGCCCTGAAACTAACTGAGGAGCTATTGGAAATTAATGGCTGATACCTTTTATTTGAAGATGACATCCCTAGTTCCTATGTAAAATGGACATCACTAATTGGATGAAATGAGTTAGTAAATAATGAAAAAAGTGAGGAGCCAGAAATAAGATACATTGCAGAGTGGCAGAGGGTTGTCAGAGATGGATAGGATCAAATACATTGCTTACATGTATGGCATTTTAAAACACAAAGTTTTTTTTTTTTAAAAGAAAGGTAAATGGAGTAATATATTTGCTCTCCTTTTGTTTATATATTTTTGTTTCTTTCACAATTTGGTTGTAGATTATTTATTTACTTATTTAATTTCATGTACAGTAGTTTGAATGCAAGGTGCTTCTAATAAAACCAGGTCCCCATTTGGAGTTGTTAGGGAGGTTTTGGAACCTTTTGGAGGTGAAACATTCTGGAAGCGCTGGAGCAGGGTTTCACAGCTTAGAGCCTCTTCTCACTTCCAGGTCACTCTTTTGACTTCTTTACAGTTGAAGATGCAGTTGCTCAGCTTCCCGCTCTGAACATCTGTTGCCACATCTCCCCTGACATTATGGACTCTCTTGGAATTGTGAGCCAAAATAAACCCTTTCTTCCATAAGCTGATTTTGTTCATAATGTTTAATCACAGCAACAACAACAAAAAATAACTAATGCAATGTGTGTGAAGTGGTGGGGGTAGCAGTGGTGGTGTTGGTGCCTAGCATATACATGTGCAGTATGCAAACATTACTGTGCCAGTGTACATGACTGTACCTGCACATATATTCAGAGACATGCATGTGTGTAAATAAAATTGAAAATTAAGCATGATGGAGCTTAAATATACATTTTTCTTCCAATTATGCCTCAATAAATTTAGGAATAACGAGAGAGTCTTATTCATATATATGTGAATTCATGTTGCATACCAGATTAATTTTTAAAATATATTTGAACTCCAGCATTATGAGGTCAAGTTAGTAGTAGTTCATGGAGAAATGTAAATGAAATTGAGTTATATATCTAGTGTCCATGTGATAAGCTGAATTGAGTTTAAGATGAAAGCTATCTTCAAGGCATCCCACAGACAGAGAGAGTTTGGCTATCATTCACTGGACTGAATCTACAATAAGACAAGCAAATCAAAATTTATCACTTGTTCTTTCATCCTTATTTACTTTTATAAACATATCAATTATTCATTAGTGTTTTAAAAAATATTTGTTTCAACTGATGAATGAAATATGAATGTAGTATGTATTAATGGGGTAACACGCAATGATTCAATACTCACCTCACTGAACACAAATTTATGCTAAAATGTTTTTTATTTACTCTCTCAAAACTCTGATAAGTATTCTACTTGAAAATTCTGTTAAATGATTTTTTTAACATTACACATATGAGCGATACCATATAGTCCTTGTTTTTCTGTGTCTTCTTTACTTAAAACATCATGATCTCTATGTTCTACTTTGTTCTTAACATGACAGAACTTCATGATGTATTATGGATGTTAAGAATTACATTCTGTGTGCATACACACTTCCTTCTTTTTATTTGTTAATCAGTTGATACATAGTTAGGTTCTTTCTATATCTTGGTTTTTATGAGCAATACTAGAATGAACAAGAGACTGCAGACTTAATGATAACAATTTTATTTCCTTTGTATATATGCAGGAATGAGATTTCCAAATTGTATGGCAGCTTTATATTAAAAATTTTGAGGAGTTTCCAGAATGCTTGGCATAAAAGAAAGTTTAATTTATATTCCAACTAAGAATATCCTCGAATTTCCTTTCCCTCACAACCTTCCAAGTACTTAATCTTTGTCTTTCAGATATTGGCCATACTTAAAGGGTTGAATTTTGATTTTTTTCCCTGACAGTTAGTGATATTGAGCATTTGCATATACCTATTGCCAAAGTTGATGTCGTTCTTTGAAAAATGCCTATTTGAGAGTTAATAATTTTATTATGGAGTTGTTGGAACTCATGATAGATGAGGCATATTAATCCCTTTCTCAAACCCATAATTAACAAGTATATTCTCTAATTATATGTGTTATACCTTCATTTGGTGATTTATTTTTTTCTGTGTAGAAGTTGCTTGCTTTAAGTTAATTTACTTTTGGTTTTATTTCCTATGTTTTTGAGCAAGTTGTCAAGAAAAACTTAAGACAACTAATATCCTGAACCATTTTATCTGTTACATTGTAGTAATTTTATGGCTTTATGTGCCACATTTAAGACTTTCTTCAGCCAGGCAGTGGTGGCGTATGCCTTTAATCCCAGCACTTGAGAGGCAGTGGCAGGTGGATTTCTGAGTTTGAGGCCAGCTTGGTCTACAGAGTGAGTTTCAGGAGAGCCAGGGCTATACAGAGAAACCCTGTTTCAAAAGACTTTTTTCTATTTGAGTTGATTTTTGTAGTTAAGAGATATATGGGTCTACTTTTATTTTTCTATATTCTCAGAAGAGTTTATTGAAAGGACCTCCTTTAAAATGTATATATGATTAGCTTATTTAAATTGTCAGATGGCTTTAAGTGCATTGATTTATTTTAAAGATGTCTAGTATGTTCCATTGTCTCTGTGTTTTAATGCTATTACTATGCAGTTATAACTACTGCTTTGTAGCATATTTTGAAATCAGTTTGTGTGATGCTTTTTGCTTTACTATTTTCCCTCAAGACAGATTTGGTTTTGTTCTGCTATTGTTTTTTGACATTTTTATGATTACCTATACATTTTATAATTTTTAAAGTTCTCAGAAAAAATGTATAATACACATTTTATAACTGCATCTCAATGAATTAGAAAAGTAGGTAGAAACAAAACTCAGAGTTCATAGAAGAAAAAATAAAAAGTATAAAGTAAATAAATGAGACTAATTAAAAAAACTCAGGAAACGCAAATTTGGCTAAAAAATATGAAACACATTTTTTCTTTTTTAGATTTTTCTCATACAATATATCCTGTTTACAATTTCTCCTTACTCTTACTCCTGCCAGTTCCTCTTCATCTCCCCTTCCAACCCTGATCCACTCCCCTTTCTGTCTCTCATTAGAAAAGAAGAGGCATCTAAGAGATAATGATAAAACATGACAAAATAAAATACAATAAAATAAAACAAAATTACATTGAAATTGGATAATGCAAACTAACAGAAGGAAAAGAGCCCAAGAGAAGGCACAAGAATAAGAAACCCACTAGTTCACGCAATGAGAAGTCCCATAAATATTACTAACTTGAAATCCATAATATATTGGCAGAGGACCTGCTTCAAATCCATGTAGGCCCTGTGCTTGCTGCTTTAGTTTTTGAGTTCATATAAGCTCTGTTCAGCTGATTTAGAAGGACTTATCCTCCATCCTACAGACAGATGAAGGAACTTTCACCTTCTAGTCCACTCTTTCTACACTCCACCTTCACTTCATGGAGTTTTCTGAGTTCTGAACTGAAGGGAAGGATTTGATGGAGACATCCCATTTAGCATGGAGAGTTTGGAGGTTTCTCTCTCTCTCTCTCTCTCTCTCTCTCTCTCTCTCTCTCTCTCTCTCTCTCTCTGAATAATATATGGCTGTGTATCTCCGTGTTTGTTCTCATCTGCTTCAGGAGGAAGCTTTTCTGATGATGAATGAGTAAGATACTAATCTAGGTGTATAGAAGAATATCATTAGGAGTCATTTTATCACTAATATTTTTTGTAGGACTCGTAGGTACTTGGTTTTACCCCTAGGTCTCTGGGCTATCCAGTCTTTGGTTCCTGGTCACCTAAGCAGTGTCCAGTATGGGTTCCAGCTTATGAGGTGAGCATTAAGTCAAATCAGACATTGTTTGGTTATTCCTACAAGCTCTGTGCCATAATTGTCCTAGCATATTTTGTAGGCAGGTAAACATTGTAGATCAAAAGTTTTATGTCTGGGTTAGTGTATATTTTTCTCCTTTGGTAGCCCGTAGAGTGCCTTTCCATACCAAAGATATTAGAACATAGGGATAAATACTCTATGTAGGCATCATCTTGGCCTTTCCATGTTCAATGAGTTGTGTGTGTGTGCTGTCTTTAACAATAGAGCCTTGCTGTCCATTTGTGGAGAGTAAACTGTTGTCTTGACAAAAGCCTGAGCTGTTGGGGGATTTCCATAGGAAACCTTTAGCCAACAACTCAATTATATGTAACCTGGTCCTGGTCCTGGAAGCTTTGTTTGATGACAAGAGATGATCAATTGGGACTCCAGTTACCCATTATTTGGAGACTTCTAATGAAGTCTTTATATATTTGAGGAAGTTTTTACTGCACTAGTTTTCCACAGTACCCTTCAAATACCTCTCAGTTTTATCTCTCTCACTGTGTTCCCTCTCTCTTCACCTGTTTCTTTCATTCCAGTTGTCCCTATACCCAGTCTACCCACAAAAATCTATTCTATTTTCCCTACCCAGGAAGATCCATGCATCCCTGTCCCACCAGCTCCTTCCTCTATATAAAGTTTACATAGACTATCCAAGAAACAAATAGCAAAGACATAAATAAAATAAGACATGAAAAGGGAAGTATTAAAACTTATCCCATAGATATATCAAGGATAATTAAATATTATAATTATATAATCCCTAATTCATAATATAGGAAAAATCAGTATTTTTGAATGAATCAGTCATGAATAAATAGAATTAAGAAAAATTGAATGGATCAATAACAGATAATCAAAAATGGGATATAGAACTGAACTGAGAATTCACAACAGAGGAATCTCAAATCGCTGAGAAGGACCTAAAGAAATGTTCAAAGTCCTTAGTGATCAAAGAAATGCAAATCAAAATGACCCTGAGATTCCACCTCACACCAATCAGAATGGCTAAGATCAAAACCTCAGGGGACAGCACATGTTGATGAGGATGTGGAGAAAGATGAACACTCCTCCATTGCTGGTGGGATTGCAAAGTGGTACAACCACTCTGGAAATCAATCTGGAGGTTCCTCAGAAAATTGGAAATAGATCTATTTGAAGATCCAGCAATATCACTCTTGGGAATATACCCAAAAGATGCCCCACCATGCCACAGAGGCACGTGTTCCACTATGTTCACAGTGGCCTTATTTGTGATAACCAGAAGCTGGAAACAACCCAGATGTCCCACGGCAGAAGAATGGATACAGAAAATGTGGTTAATTTACACAGTGGAATACTACTCATTTATTAGGAATGAGGACATCCTGGGTTTTTCAGGAACATGGATGGAATTGGAAAATATCATCCTGAGTGAGGTAATTTAGACACAAAAGAACACACATGGTATGTACTCTTGATAAGTGGATATTAGCCAAATAAAAAGTACAGAATACCCAAGATGCAGTCCATAGAACTCAATATGGTCAACAAGCTGAGGGGTCCAAGTGAGGATGCCTCAGTCTCACTTGGGAGGGAGAAGAAAGCAATCACAAGTGGAGAGGGAGGGAGGTACTTGAGAAGGAAAGGGAACAGGGAGGCAGAGGGGAACATGATCTGGTATTGGGTGGGGGAAAAGGACTGAAGCCCTGAGGGCTAGTAGAAAGAAAGGAAACAGCCAACTTGGGATGAAGGAAGTTAGGGGCCCCTGCAAAATGCACCAGAGATCTTGGGAGGTGAGAGACTCTCAGGACTCAAAGGGAGTAACCTTAGATGAAATGCTTGACAGTAGGGAGAGGGAACTTATAGAGCCCACCTCCAGCAGGAAGACAGGGCATCAAGTGAGGGAGGGGGTTGACATCCTACAGTCAAAACTCAGACCCATAATTGTTCCTGTCTGAAAGAACTGCAGGGATGGAAATGGAGAGGAGCCTGAGGAAAAGAAGGTCCAGTGGCAGGCCCAAAGTGGGATCCAGCTCAAGGGGAGGCCCCAAGGCCTAACACTATTACTGAGGTTATGGAGCACTCACAAAAAGGGACCTAGCATGACTGCACTCTGGAAGACCCAACAAGCAGTTGAAAGAGTCAGATGCAGATATTTGCATCCAACCAATGGACAGAAGCTGCTGACCCCCGTGGTTGAGTTAGGGAAAGGCTGGAAGAAGCTGAGAAGGAGGGTGGCCCTGTAGGAGAACCAGCAGTCCCAATAACCCTAGAACCCTAAGATCTCTCAAACACTGGACAACCAACCAGGCAGCATACAGCAGCTGATATGAGGCCCCCAACACATATACAGCAGAAGACTGCCAAGGTCTGGGTTCAGTCAGAGAAGATGCACCTAACCCTCAAGAGACTAGAGGCCCCAGGGAATTTAGAGGTCTTATTGGGTGGGGGTTACAGGGTGTGGACATCCTCTTAGAGACAGAGGGGTGGGGTGGAGATATGGGATGTGGAACAGTCGGAGGGTGGACCAGGGTGCTGGGGGGAATAAAATCTGGAGTGTGTGTAAATAAATAAATAAAATACAAAAAAAAAAAAAGAATTTGTTACAAGCATTTTCCTATAAAAATGTATTCAGGTTCAGAAAGTTTTTCTGCTGTGTTCTTCCAAGGTTTAAGGAAAAACTAATGAAATTTCTCTTCATGTCTTCTAAAACAAATAGATTATGAAATTCTACTTTAGCCTATCCTTGAGTTCAGCATCACCCTGGTATTAAAACAACCTATTCCACAAAAAAAAAAAAAAAAAAAAAAAAAAAAAAAAAAAAAAGAAAATTCAGACCCTCCAAAACCTACAGGTAAATATTTATATTGAACATAGATACAACTATTTTCATCCAAAATTCCAAATTTAACTCAATTACAATGGAATATTATCCACCATGATTAAATTGGACTAAGAGCAGAGATACAAGGATGGTTCAGCATATAAAAATGAATTAAAACGAAATACAGCAACAGAATCAAACACAAAATGTAAGTTAATTGAAATAATTCTGGGAAAGAATTTTGACAAAATCATTTTGTATGGTAAAATCTTTGGTAAATTTATAGAAGGAGAATATCTGATCTTAGTTTTTAAAATAGTTTAATAGTTAATATTACACTGACTGTGGAAATATTTAAAGTTTATTCTCTAAGATCTAGAATTAGAGAAGCATGCTAATTTTGCCCTTGTTTAATACAATACAGGATATTTTAGCAGAGGAGTCAAAAAAGAACAATAAATAAAGACCGTGGAATTAGAAAAGAAATCTAATTTACACTGTTTTTTAGAAGACATGATCTCATATAGAGAAATTAACAAACCCATCACCAAAAGGCTATTAGATCTTGAAAAATTCAAGCAAATTTGCAGAATAATAAACATACAAACTTCAGTAGTACCGGTTTATATTTATAGAGGACTTTCTGAAAGCAACTAAGAGAGCTATACCATTACAATAGCTACAAATATATACCTAGGAACAAAATTTCACAGAACAAAATTATAAAATATCGATGAAAAGTTTAGAGGGAACACAAAAAGAATATCAGTAGATCATTTTGGTAATTTATTGGAATACTCTCCATTGTTAAACTGTCAAACTGATTTACAGAGCCAGGGCAACCCTTATGAAAATACCGCCTTCATTATTATTTTCTTTATTTCTTAATATTTTAACTGAGAAAAATGTTTGGAAAAATTTCAATTTCTTATAACCAGTAATTTGTGGTTATTTTGCAAGGTATGCTTTCATTTTAATACCATAGGTGTGAATGCTATTTATAAGATTTGTGTTTTATTTCATTACACTCAATTTGAACATGTTGATATTTCCTTGTTTGCATTTATTTTAGTTAGATAGTATTCCAAATCCAGAATTATTTTTGTTGTTATGCAAAACTATTACATTTAAAATGAGTGAGTGGTTCTTTGGGTTTCTTTTCAGTTCATACATATTAGTCTAGAGTTCATGTTTTCCTAGTTACCAAATTCTTTGAAAAGTGATGGCAAGAAATATTCTTCATATTAGGCTTCTGGTTAGTATTCCCTTTTTACTTTTGATCAAACACAAGCCTTCAGTAGTAACAACAGCAGTGAAGGAAATTATAGTAAGTTTTGATATTTAAAATGTCTTCCAATGAGGTCTAGAGTATTATTAAGATTTGGGGTAAATGTAATTATTTAAAATTAGTAAGTGGATACATGGATAGTCACAAAGCAGTCAGAGAGTGACTGAACAGCTGGGAATGTCTCGTAACTTAAGAAAGCATCTCATACATTTCTCATCATTTATACCTTCGCTGATTGTGAGAGTGTTAAATACAGGGAGAAAGATACTTCCTGAGATACATATGGCCTGATTACATTGTCAAGCTATTATGTATCTTAGAAAAGTGCCACAGATGTTTATCCCTTCTACACAAAGAATGTTATGTACATATTGACTGTCATATGATTACTAAACTATTGAAACTATTAATTTATAATACTAGTTAATAATTGCAGCTCTAGCAGAGGAATGGCAATTGGTTATGAGAAGTGAATTGCTTTAAAAAGTTGTTACTGAACTCGGGAAACTCTATAACAAACATACTTACCAAAAACATAAAGCAGGTATTTTGAAAATAGAATTAATTTTAAAATTATTCTGTATGTGTACTGAGCCACATACTAGAAATATATATTAAATGAATAAGAGAAAAACCTAAAGCAAAATTCCCAATATTTTTCCTAGAAACAAACAAAAAACTCTCCATGTTTGAAATAACAAACATGTTAAATACCCAAAATAATTCAAAGAAAGAAAAATAAAGTTGGAAACGGTCATCCACCATGATTTCTGAATTAAGATTATATTATAAATCTATATTAATCCAAGGAGAATAGTCCTGCAGGAAGGTAGACATAGACCAGTGGAACAGATTAGAGAATCTATATAAATTCACACATGTATAGTCAACTAACTTCAGCAAAGGTAAAAAGGGGTTAGAACAAGGAAAAGATACTTTTCTGTAAAGCGTGATGAGAAAACTGGAGAAAACTGCAAAAGAATGGCACTGCACTATCTTACACTGTTTACAAAAATCAACTAAAACACTTCAAAGAGATCATAAGGACAAATCTAGATATCAACATTGGCTATAATTTTTTAGTACTTCACATGAAAGTCTCATTTTACAAAAAGCAAACAAGTAAATGTTACTGTATCAAATTAATAACACTCTGCACAGCCAAGGAAACAACTAAAAAATAAACAATATACTGGGAAAATAGTTGCAAACCACATACCTGAAATGAGGTTAATGTCTAAAATTTATAATGAACTTGGTAAATTTAGTAGAAGAAAGACAATCTGGTTTTTTAATATATAAAAGAGCATTTGAGTGGGGCTTATGATTTCAGGGTAAGGTAGAATCCATGATCATAGTGGTGGTAAGCATGGTAGCAAACACGCAGGCAGATACTGGAGGAATGGCTGAGGAAACAACCATTTGGAGGAGACAGAGCCAACTAGAATGGAGTGGGATTAAGAAAGCTAAATTTAAGTTGGGCAGTGGTGGCACACGCCTTTAATCCCAGCCCTTGGGAGGCAGAGGCAGGTGGATTTCTGAGTTTGAGGCCAGCCTGGTCTACAGAGTGAGTTCCAGAACAGCCAGGGCTATACAGAGAAACCTTGTCTCGAAAAACAAAAAACAAAAAACAAAAAAAACAAAAAAAACAAAAAAAAAAGAAAGAAAGCTAAATTTAAAATATTGTTTGAGATTTACAATATAATTACATTTCCTTTCCCTTTCCTCCCTTCAAGCCCTCCCATACTCTCCTTCAAATTCAGAGTCCCTTTTTTCACTAGTTCTTACTGAATGAAAATATGTATATACATATATATTCCTAATATTAATTTTTTATTTTACCCAGACTCTAGGAAAGATTACTGTCTAGCTAACATAATATAGGAGTAGGAAAATATGTAAATGACTAAAGAAGGGGGAGGGGCTTCCAACAAATTCTGTTGTCTACTCTTTTCTGACTCAGCGCTTTATGCAGTGGTCAGTTAGTTGGAATTCCTTCTTGAAGCTCAAGAAGATTATAATGGAATACACACAACACAAGTATCTGTAAGCCACAGTAGAAAAGGCTACTAAGAAAAGAAAAACTGAACAAAACAAATTGAGACAAAATGTCTACAAAAATACTACAGATTTTGTTTTGTGTTGTACATCTACTGCTGGACATGGGACCTATCATCAAGTGTGTCTAATATAGCTGGTGAAAAACATTCAATTGCAAAAAGCTATTTTTTTTCTTGCAAGGAGATATCAATTAGAGGTAGCTTTTTGGTTAGGGATGGGAGCTAATGTCAAGTTCCCCCTCTTAGTGCTGGGACTCCATCTGGTTTGAATCTATGCATACTGTCACAGTCTCTGAATTCATTTGCAGGGATTTTTGTGTATAAAGTGCAACTCCTTTAAAATATTCCCAATTATTACTGTACAGATTTTAATGCAAAAATATTACTAGGAATAAAATACAGATTATTTTAATGATTCTCTGGTGAATCCTTGAAGAAGAAACAGAAACTAAAGGCATATAGTCCTGAACAGAAAACCTCAAAATGAACAAAGTAAACTTTGGCATACAAATTTAGACTGTTCAATAATAATTGTCACATATTTCAATGATCAGTGTTAACAGTGGATAATATTAATAGATACAAATCACCTAAGACTATAGATAAATTAGACAGTAAGTTAAACCAACTAATCATATAAAATACTTTCAGATATCTGGAAATATAGCTCAGTAGTAGAGCAATTTCATTGCATGTACAGAGTTCAATGCATCTTAAACCATGTAGTCAAAGTACATGCTGCACTTGAATGAAATTGTATACAGAAATGATAGAACGATAAATAATAAAAAATATTTAGAATAACCCCCAACAGCAGGATGGATATTCAAATACATATGGAAAAGTCATCAAATAAAGATGGAAAATACATCTCCTGAATAGGCCATGTATTAACTCATAAAACAATCCATATAAACACAAAAGGATTATAATCATACAAAATATGTTCTCCAAGAAAAATGTATGAAGTCAGCAATTAATACTCATAGGCAAACTAGAGTATGAATAAATATGAAACAACTACATAGCACACTTATAACAAAAAAGACCTAATGAGAAGGCAAAGGAATGTTAGAAAGTATTTTGTGATTATTATATGTGATAGCAGAGTATGCTTAAACTTCTGGGATGTAATCATGTGGATCATTCTCATTGGGGAATTTATGGGCTTATGTGCCTATATGACAACATGAGGAATCAAAATAAAAACTCTAACTTTAAGTCCTAAGGATTTAGATGAAGAGGGGTAAGCTGAGCTTAGACATAACAGAAAAAAGAAATATAACAAATTTAAGAAGAAATAAGAAATTTTAAGATTGATTCTGAAATAAAAAATACATTCCATGGGAAAAAGAAGCCCAAAGCAGATATCTCAGTGATAAATACTGCCAAATATTAGAAAGTCCAGATCTTTATCAATTATTATTCAAAATTGTGGTAAAAAGTATATGCCCCAACTTATTCTATGAGAATATTTTGTTATAAAAAGAAACAGATCAAGAACTCAAGAAGTTGACTTCAGAGGACCAAGTAACCCTATTAAAAAGTAGTGTACAGAGCTAAACAAAGACTTCTCAACTAAGGAATCTTGAATGGCTGAGAGACACCTAAAGAATTGTACAGCATCCTTAGTCATCAGGGAAATGCAAATCAAAACAACTCTGAGATTCAACCTCATACCAGTCAGAATGTCTAAGATCAAAATCTCAGGTGACAGCAGAAGCTGGCCAGGATGTGGAGAAAGAGGAACACTCCTCCAATGCTGGTGGGATTGCAACCTGGTAAAATCACATTGGAAATCAATCTGGTGGTTCCTCAGAAAATTGGATATACCTGTGGACCCAGCTATATCACTCTTGAGCATATACCTAAAAGATGTACATGTTCCATTATGTTCATAGAAGCCTTATTTGTGGTAGCCAGAAGCTGGAAACCACCCAGATGTCCCTCAACAAAAGAATGGATACAGAAAATGTGGTACATTTACACAATGGATACTACTCAGCTATTAAAAACAACAACTTCATGAAATTTGAAGGCAAATGGATGGAATTAGAAAATATCATCCTGAGTGAGGTAACCCAGACACAAAAGGACATACATAGTATGTACTCACTGATAAGTGGATATTAGCCCAAAAGCTCAGAATACCCATGATACAACCCAAAAACCATATAAAGCTTAAGAAGAAGGAAGACCAAAGTGTGGATGCTTTAATCCTACATTGAAGGGGGAACAAAATAATCACAGGAGGTAGGGGGAAGGAAGGACCTGGGAGGGAGAGAGGAGGGAGAAGGAAAAAGGGGGCAGGATTGGAAGGGACAGAGGAGAAGTTCAGAGGGTCAGGAAATTGAATAGACACATATACTAGTGGGGGACAGGGAACTGGAGGTAGCCACTAGAAAGTCCCAGACTTCAGGGAAGCAAGAGGCTCCCAGGAATCAATGGTGATGACTTTAGCTTAAATACCCAACAAAGGAGAGATATAACCTGTAGAGACCACCTCCATAGATAGACTCGGCCCCTAGTTGAAGGATGGGCCCACCTACCCATCTCAAAATTGTTATTCCAGAAATATTCCTGTCCAAAGGAAATACAGGGACAAAAAATGGAACAGAGACTGAAGGAAAGACCATTCAGAGACTGCCCTAAGGATCCATCCCATCTGCAGACACAAAACACAGATGCTATTGCTGATGCCAAGAAGCTCTTGCTGACAGGAGCCTGGTATGGATGTCTCCTGAGAGGCTTGGCCAGCACCTAATATACAAATGCAGAAACTCAACCAACCATAGGACTGAACCTGGGGACCTCAATGGAAGAACTAGGGGAGGGATTGAAGGAGCCGAAGGGGATTGCAACCCCATAGGATGAACAACAGTATCAACTAACCAGACCCATCAGAGTTCCCAGGGACTAAAGCACCAACCAAAGAATGTACATGGAGGGACCCATGGCTGCATATATAACAGAGGATGACCTTATCTGGCATCAATGGGAGGGGAGGTCCTCGGTCCTGTGGAGGCTTGTTGCCCCAGCGAAGTGGAATGTTAGAGGGGTGAGATGGGAGTGGGTGAGTTGAGGAGCACCCTCATAGAGTCAAAGGGAAGGGGGGAGGACGGGGATGGGATGGGGAGTTTGTGGAGGAGAAACTGGTAAGAGGGATATCATTTGAAATGTAAAAAAATAAAATGATTTAAAAAAGAAACAGACAACATAAGAACTCTGCAGACTAATTTATCTTAAGTCTATGGGTGGAAATATTCTTACTAAAAACATTTGTACATCAAATCAAGTAATATACACAAAGGAGCACATGCCACAACCAAGTAGGATATTTTTTGCAAGAAAAAAGTGTTTAAATATATGAAAAGCAATGTATATTAGTAGCATAATGACAGAAATCATATGATCATTTCCATAGACAAAAGCCAAACATTAGATAAAATCCAACATACTTTAATAAACGTATAACAATCTAGGGGTAGAAAGGGACTTTTAATGTAACAGAGGGCCTACATAAAAAGTAATAACATAGTACTAAAATGTGGAAAATAAGGAAAGCTTTTCATATAAAGTTAGAGAAAAGCAATTAATTCCTCCCTTAAAGTTTTATTTAACATAGTATTAGAAGATCTATACAAGTGTGGCTTGGTAAACAAAACATATAAATTACATTCTGATTAGAAATGCAGAAATAGAAATATCCTAATTTGAAGAAGACATTATCTCTTAAAAAGCACCTTCTTTATAAATATACCACTTATTCCATCATAATAGATTCAGTTAAAGTATAAAGTACAACAGTATGGGTGTGTTTGTAGAGCTGCACAACCATCATCAAAGTAATCAGTCAGTGTTTTCACCATCCTCATATAAACCTCATATTCATTAGGAGTCACTCTCCCATTTACTTCTTTTAAGATCATATCATCTGCAAAGAGTGATATTTTGATTTCTTCCTTTCCAATTTGTATTCCTTTGACCTCCTTTTGTTGTCTAATTGCTCTAGCTAGAACTTCAATTACTATATTGAATAGATAGGGAGAGAGAGAGCAACCTTGTCTAGTCCCTGATTTTAGTGGGATTGCTTCAAGTTTCTCTCCATTTAGTTTGATGCTGGCTGCTGGTTTGCTGTATATTGCTTTTACTATGGGCCTTGAATTCCTGATCTTTCTAAGACTTTTATCATGAAGGGATGTTGAATTTTGTCAAATAGGTTTTCAGCATCTAATGAAATGACTATGTGTTTTTTTCTTTGAGTTTGTTTATGTAGTGGATCACATTGATGGATTTCTGGGTATTGAACCATTCCTGCATCCCTGGGATGAAGCCTACTTGGTCATGGTGAGTGATCATTTTGATGTGTTCTTGGATTTGGTTTGCGAGAATTTTATTGAGTATTTTTGCACCGATATTCATAAGGAAAATTAGGTCTGAAGTTTTCTTTCTTTCTTGGGTCTTTGTAAGGTTTTGTTATCAGTGTAACTGTGGATTCATAGAAGGAACTGGGTAGTGTTCCTTATGTTTCTATTTTATGGAATAGAATGAAGAGTATTAGTATTAGGTCTTCTTTGAAGGTCTGATAGAATTCTGCACTCAACCCATCTGGTCCTGGGCTTTTTTTGGTTGGGAGACTTTTAATAATGCTTCTATTTCTTTAGGGGTTATGGGACTGTTTAGATGGTTTATCTGATCCTGACTTAACTTTGGTATTTGGTGTCTGTCTAGAAAATTGTCCATTTCACCCAGATTATCCAATTTTGTTGAGTATATAGGCTTTTGTATTAGGATCTGATGATTATTTGAATTTCCTCCCATTCTGTTGTTATATCTCCCTTTTAATTTCTGATTTTGTTAATCAACAAATGGGACCTCATGAAATTGCAAAGCTTCTGTAAGGCAAAGGACACAGTCAATAAGACAAAATGGCAACCAGCCTATTGGGAAAAGATCTTTACCAATCCTATGTCCAATAGAGGGCTAATATCCAATATATACAAAGAACTCAAGAAGTTAGATTCCAGAGAACCAAATAACTCTATCAAAAAATGGGGAACAGAGCTAAACAGAGAATTCTCAACTGAGGAAACTCGAAGGGCCGAGAAGCACCTAAAGAAATGTTCAACATCCTTAGTCATCAGGGAAATGCAAATCAAAACAAGTCTGAGATTCCACCTCACACCTGTCACAATGGTTAAGATCAAAAACTCAGGTGACGGCAGATGCAGGTGAGGATGTGGAGAAAGAGGAACACTCCTCTATTGCTGGCGGAATGGGAAGCTGGTACAACCACTCTAGAAATCAGTTCATTGGACCCTCAGAAAAATGGACATAATACTACATGAGGACTCAGCTATTCCACTCCTGGACATATACCCAGAAGATGCTCCAACATGTAATAAGGACACATGCTCCACTGTGATCATAGCAGCCATATTTATAATAGCCAGAAGCTAGAAACAACCCAGATGTCCCTCAACAGAGGAATGGATACAGAAAATGTGGTACATTTACACAATGGAATACTACTCAGTTATTAAAAACAATGACTTCATGAAATTTGCAGGCAAATGGATGGAACTAGAAAATATCATCCTGAGTGAGGTAACTCAGACACAAAAGAATGAACATCATATATAATCACTAATAAGTGGATATTAGCCCAAAAGTTTAGAATTCCCAAGATTCAATTCACAGCAACTATTGGACTGAGCATGTGGTCCCAGATGGAGGAGTTCAAGAAGGGACTGAAGGAGCTGAGGGAATTTGCAGCCCCATGGAGGGAGCAACAGTGTCAAGAGGCCTGACTCCAGATGCTCCTGGAGACTGGATCACCAACCAAAGAATACAGATGGAGAGACCCATGGTGCTGGCCACATATGTGGCAGAGGAGGGACTTGTTGGCCATCAGTGGGAGGAGAGGCCCTTGGGCCTGAGGGTGCTAGATGCTCCAGTATAGGAGAATGCCAGGAAGGGAAGACAGGAGTGGGTGGGTGGTGGCATACCCTCATAGAGTCAGGGGGAGTGGGGAGGGGATAGTCGGTTTCCAAAGGGGAGACCTAGAAAGGGGAAAACATTTGAAATGTAAATAAACTATCAGAAAAAGATTTTATTCCTATAAAATATCTTAAGCAAATTCACAGACACTGAAAATGGTTTAGAGTTTGTCAGGGAATGAGGAGAAGAGAAAAGGACAGTCAGTGAGTACAAAGTTTCTTCTGGAGGTGATAAAATGCCTATTATCAGATAATGGGGATTATTTATGCATCTTTGACAACTGTGTCCTATAAAAGGACTTGATGTTGATTATCTATGTACCAACAACAATATATGATTTGAACAGCTCGTATTTACATATTTAGGAATGTAACAATACCAACTAAAGAAATAGAATCTACCATTTCAAGATGGAGAAAAGGGAGTGTACATGGCAGTGGTGGAAAGGGGAAGGAAGAAATGATGTAATTATATTTTAAGTTTAAAATACTTTAAAAGGCTGGGTTTTGGACTTGAGGGATGGCTTGATCCTTAAGAGCACATAGCATCCTTACAGTAGTATCAGAGTTGGTTTCCCAGCTCCCACATTGGACAGTTTGCCAACTGATTATAATTCCATCCTCCCTCTCTCTCTCTCTCTCTCTCTCTCTCTCTCTCTCTCTCTCTCTCTCTCTCTCTCTTTCTCTCTCTCTCTCATACACACACACACACACACACACACGCATACACACATATACACATACACACTCACAGCCACACCTGAGAGACATATATAAAATAATAAAAATAAACCGATAAGGACAAGACATTCTTGATTTAAAATTATGAATATTTTCAATAAAAATGTGTTATGAGCAGGGTTTATTATTGCAATATGACGTATATTGTTCATAATATAAATATGAAACTTTTGAGTATTTAATCTAATGAATATTCTATACTTACAGTTTGTACGCTACCTACCTTCATATTTCAGAAAAGATGAGAAAGGATATATAATAGTACATATTGCCATGATTGTTAAACCAGAAATTGAACTTTATAGAAAAGTAAAATTAAAAAAGAGGAGGCAAGTTTGGCATGTAATCATCAGAAATAGTTCTGGGATATCTTTACCCTAAAGAAAAATAGGAACACTAAAGGTTTTTATAGTTATAATCTAAAATAAATAAGAACATTGCTCATTCGGAGAATTAAAAATGCCAACTCTTCCTATTTAGAATAAAGGTTTCTTATGTTGAATCATGGCGTGTTCTAACTGGATTTATGTAGCCTACATTTACTACTACTTAATTTGTTCAATTTTTCAAGTACTGTTTTTTGTACTGATACTTTGTTAGTAGGAGAAGTTTTAATTGAAGATCTAAAGTTAAGCACATTTATGTGTATTACTGGGAAGAAAAATTGTTGAGCTGCACGTTTTTGTAGAAAAAAAATCCAAATGAGTTCATATATTATGCTTGTGATAGAAAATATCCCTCACAAGGGTATGTGTTCAACCTTTGGTCCAATGCTTGACGCATTGCTTTGAGAACTTCTGGGAAGTTTAGGAGGTGAAGTCTTGCTGGACTTGTAGTTGAAATAATCCTAGTCCCTAATACCCTTTGTTCTCTTCTATTCTGATTTCTATCTGCAATGAAGTGGGAAATCTTAGAGATATCCGGCCATAATGCTGTCCCTATCACAGGCCCCAATTCAACTGTGCCAAGTTCTAAAGATTGAAGTCTCTGAAAGTATGAATTAAGGAAACTCTTGTTTGGTAAGATACTTTGTCACAACAATGAAGATGCTAAATGACACAGAATATTTGTATGTAGTCAAGATTTAGGCTGTAATGCTGGCTCATTTGTTTTGGTACCCCACCTAGATCTTTCCCGCATTAATCTTTGTATTCACATCCTTACAAATGTGTTAATGAGAGTAGGTAGAGGGTTGAGTTAAGAAGAAAACTTGCTTTGTGAAGGTGTCTATCACAAGATTTGAATTGATTAGTAAGAGAGAAGACATGGGAACTACTGCTCTTCTAGCAACTCCAAGGTCTCATGATTGGGGTGAAAAAGGAAAATGAAGACCAGTCTATATGGAAATGAGTTGTTTGACAGGTTGCCTTGGAAAGGAGGATATTTGAATCCAGATGGCTTTTATTTTTTTCATTGAAAGTCCTTTGTGAAGAGAAACCTCCCCCTGAACTTGTTCTTCAACCAACTTAGCTATGTATTTCTATGAATAATAGCTAAAGTTTGGATAAATCAAAAATTAGACTCCTCTCTTGGAGTCTAATTGATTTTCAAAATTGAAGTAACTATACTGTTTCCACATTTCTTTGGAGTTATTCCCAAGGATGACATTATTTGCCTGCCACTCTAAGTAAACTCACCTTAGATTCTGGTAGAAGTCTAATGGCTGTTCCCCAAAAGTTCACAAAAATATCTAAGGTTTCTTACAGGGATGGAATGGCCACTCGGAGGGTATTTCTAGGTAGGCCACAGTAGAAATGTTAAGGAAGTCTTTGAGACTCTTGAGTTATTTTTGAAATAATCATACACTCTAATTTTTGAGTTAATTTTCATATGCATTTTACCTTTCTGGTTTTTGGACAATTTCAAATATTTAAATATTTTAAGTATTTAAGTTTTGTTTTAAAATGTGCTTATTAATTCTTATAATGTATTTTGAATACATTCAGCCCCCTAAGCACCTCCTGTTCATCCCACTCACCTTTGACATTTATTCTTTTTGTTTTCTTCTCTTTTTTTATCCATTCCAGCTAATCTTAGGACTGGGGTCAACTCTGGTGTGTGGACAGCCTGCCAGGGGAATCACATAATTATAAACAAAACAAAACAAAACAAAACAAATCAAAACATAAAAATGATCTCTCCCTTTCCCAGCAGGTATCAAATATCAATAGTTCCTCAGTTAGTGTTTAGGATTTTGTGTCCGTCTTCTTTCCTCTATCCTGTGATCTTATCTATTTGAACCTTAGGTATGTCTTGTGAAGGCTGTCACAATTACAGTGAATTCACGTGTGCATCTTCCCTACTGTGTCTGAAAAACACTGTTTCCTTGAAGTTGTCCACCACCTCTTGCTCTTAAAGTCTTTCTGCCTCCTCTTCTAAAAAGATCCCTCTCCTTGGTGTGTGATATGAATGCCTTATTGAGAGCTGAACACTCTGCAGTCTTTATCTCTTCCTGTTGACCAGTTGGTAGTCTTTGTGTTAATTGCCATTTAATGCAAGGTGAAGCTTCTCTGAGGAGGGTTGAGAGACACTATCTATGAGTATAGAACTCAGTTATTAGAAGTCATTGCTGGTAAGTCCTGTACTCAGTTATAAAAAGCCAAGAGAAATTAGCAGAGACTACTGAAATACAGAACACTAAAAGGAAAATATATAAATTTTAAAGACTAAACAGAAACATTTAATTTAATTCCAAATTCTAATTAATTTGTCATTAATCTAATTAATAATATAACTAATAACCTAATTACTATGTTAGAACTAAAATATCAAGAGCTATGGGATAATAATTATAATAATTTATAATTTATATTTTTATTCAATTGATATGCCAATGACATTGGATTTTAATCCAAACTACATATAATTTTATTCTTAAACTTGCAAAGTTTTTTAAAAAATAAAAACAATAACACAATTTTAGAGAATTTTCTCAAAGAATATAAAATGCCTATAGCTATACTTGACATACAATATATGACAAATATTACTATTTCTAAGAGAGGAAAATATGACCTGCCTAATATGAGTAGGTAAGATAAAAATATTTATTTTTCAGAAAAACATATAAATAAAAAATTAGGTGAAATTCTTAGTCTATGTTAGAGCATATTTACATAAAAGCATATAAGGAATTAATACTCTAATAAATGGCAAATTGAATTCTAGAAAATTCTAAAAACTCAAAATTATTTGAACTGTTTATAGTTCTAACCCATTTCTTGGAAGTCAGACAAACAAACGCCTGTCCATCAATTATAGTGCATTTTTGCTGTTGCTGTTTTGTTCTGTCTTTATAGGCAGGTATATATTTGTGTGTGTGTATGTGTGTGTGTGTGTGTGTGTGTGTGTGTGTGTGTGTGTGTGTGTGTGTGTTTGTGTGTATGTGCATGTGCTTGTATTTTGTACAAGGGTGTATCTGAAGAGAAGGAAGAAATTGTGGTACATTTTAAAATGGATTCATCAGATTTGTAGTTATCCAGTAGCTTTTGTTATCCCTTCTAGAATTTTTCCTAGATAAACATGTGGAAAAACTATGATCTACCTCCCTAGACTTCTCCAATATACTTTGGGCTGTTCCCACTGAGTATCTTTAGTAGAAATGTTTACTGATAATTCCTATGCTTCCTAATTAAGGACTTAAAGTGGATCTCCTCCATATATAGAATATTTGTATTTACAGAGTGGTCAGTGTATGACCTCACACACAAATTTTCAACATTTAACAAAGTAATATCATAATAATGAAATGGCATATAATAATAAGCATAGAACATGTATTCATATATTTTACTCTACAAATATATCTACTTGTACTGACACTTTGGAATTATACAGTAAGCAAATAATTTCCAATTGGAATGCTGTCTGAAAGAATCTTCTCTTGAATACTTGAGAAGTCATTCATGAATAGCAATGTGTCACTGTCAAATATATCTCTCCCCCTTCTTATTACCCCCAAGGAACAGCTGAGGTTCAAATTACACATACTTGGCCCACTGGAATTTGCTATTAAATATACCATTCGACAGTACATAGATTATATATGGTCTGCTGAAGAACATTTCTATGAGACTGCCATTCACAAACAAAGCAGTAAGCACATAGGATCTCCTGGGGCATTTGTCCTTTCCATTTCTTCTTTGTGATATTCAATTGGTTTTAATCATTCATATCCAACTTCATGTCTAGACTGATTTAACACTTGCAATACAAACCATCTCTGTGACTTCTACAACAGATCTATTGATTTTATACTTTTATAGAGTTAGTTGAAGAACATAAGTAGTTTTGCTTGAAATTAATAAATAGAAATATAAATTTTGGCAAACTTCTTGATCCTCTCAGTCTTACAATCTTCCTGTCCCTCCTTTCTACCATGATCCCTTAGCCTTAAATGGGGAGTTGTAGATGTATCAATTGGTACTATGCTCTCTTGATTTTTCTATGAGGATTTAAAATGTGAATCAAACTCTATTCAGAAAAATATTTCACAGGATACTAGTATAATGAATAAAGCTGTTTACCTGTATTGTACTCTTAGTCTTAAAACCTATACTTGGGAGTCAATAAATTTCTAATGCTTTATTTATTTGATAACGTTGTTTTATCTGTTACCAAAAGTGGAATAGCCAATGTAATAAGGACATAAATAACAATTAAAGTTGGAAATTAAGTTTTAAAATGTAGCCTTTGTTAATTATTGGTGTTGGGGAGAAGACAGAGGTAGATCAGAGAAAGAAATTCTCTAATTTTCAGAAGACAAAATCAATCTAAAGTCACACAGCTCACATTCCACAAATGAAGAGCTCATTCTAGATAATGATAAAGACAAATATAAGCGATCTTTCCTTGAGAATACTTCTAAATCATACCAAAGGAAAGAAAGTATAGAAACTCTCTGTGCCTTTACTTGGTTGCTAAAATAGATTTGTTTAGGGGAGTTTATGCAGGAAAAGTTGGAGCTTATGTATTTATCTGCCTGTTTTCAAGGCCAGTCATGACAATCAGGTGGGGATTAATGTCTATAAAACGTTTCTGTTCACTTCACCAACTTCTATTTTTAGTCTCTATGCAGAATTACTCATCCAACCTCAACAAAAGGAAACCAGAAGATCAGTCACTAACATTGAGATTAGTAAAACAAAGTGACAGTATTTAATCCTGCATATTCATACTAAAGTTCTGAGCCTCATTTCTTATTTCTAAATGAGATTTCTATATTCCTAAAATTTATTATTTGTAAACATTGATCATAATTATTCAAAATCTGATTAAGATACTAAAAAGATAAATGTAAAAATAGTAACATAATACTGCTGTATTTAAAGTACTCAATAAACAATCATTAATTTTGGTATTATCACATAGCTACAATATATAAGCTTGCAGATAGAAGATCTGGAATTTAGACCCATTCATTGTCATAATTCATGATATATCTTGGGAAAATGTGTAAATATACTTGATAGATTACAAGAGACTCTTCAAAGAACTGTAGTAGTGTCTGTCAAAAAGAGTTAATAGGAATACCAGACCTTATCATGTTACAAGCAATTTATACACATTATCATATTTACTGCCCACAACAATTTAAAAGTACATGAAGATGAGGTAATTTATTGTATTTCTGTAGATAATTCCTATCCATTTTCACTATTGTCCAGCTTCAGGAGTTCAGCTGAGATGCAAAAGGCAGTATGAATTTCCTATTCTTCTTTTCTTGAAGGAGGCTCTGAGCTGCTATCTTGAGCCTACTTTCACACTTGTTGGAGGCTAATATTGTGGGATCTTTAGGTCAGAGAAATTTGAGATAGAGATTGAATAACCATCTTGCCAGAGCTTAGCTTTGTTCAGGGTAAGTAGTCATATGAAGTCTGGTACTTGGACGTAGTCTAGATGCATATTTCATGAGACATAAGGCCCCTTGCCACTCTATTTTTGGCAGTGCTGTAAATATTGATGTATACAAATGAGGATTCTCATTTTTGATGCACTTTTTTCCTTCAGACATTGTTTTTTTCTCTCAAGAAACAGTGACTTTCTCTATTTATGTTATACATTTTCCTACATCTGACAGTGAGAAAAATAAGACAACAAATGACACTTGAGAAGGACTGTATTCTTTCTAAAATTTCTACATAACAAATCATCACATGCCCTTAGTAACTTAAAGCAATATGCACATATAATATTACAATTCTGCAAATCAATAGAATGGATGAGCTTATTAATCATTTACACAAGCTGAAATTGAGGTTTTGACCTGGCTGAGTTCTAAAATGGGAAATATGAAAAGAATGCTCACTTTAACCTTATTTTGTGTTCCAAAAGAACTCATTTCCTTGCAGAGGTAGAAGTCAGGTACCTGTTTCCTTGCTAGTTGTCAATCAAGGGGTGTTTTTAGTTTTTAGAGGCCACCTCAGTCTTACCAGGTCACCCCTTCACCTTCCATACCAATAACACTATGAATCCTGACTTGCAGTCTCTGACATCTAGCCACAGAATTAAGGGGCCTATTTGAATAGATCAGGAGGACAGCTTGATGTTCAAATCCGGTGTGCTATATAACTTAATGCAATCAAAGAAGCAAAATTGTCCATTGCTGAAATATTACATAAGAGCAAAGATCTTAGGAATGTTTTCTCTTATTTAGGGTTACATTGTTATGATGAAATACCATGACCAAAATCAAGATGTGGAGGCAAGGGTTTATTTGGCTTATAATTTCACATTGTAGTCCATCACAGAAGGAAGTCAAAACAGGAACTCAAAAAGGGGCAGGACTTGGAGGCTGGAACTGATACAGAATCCACGGAAGAGTGCTGCTTATTGGCTTTCTCATCATAGCTTGCTTAGCTTAATCTTTATAGAACCCAGGGGCCCACCTGCCCAGGGATGATCCCAGCCACAATATGCTGGGCCCTTTCTCATTAATTACTAATTAAGAAAATTCCCTATAAGCTTATCTGTAATCTAGTATTATGGATATATAATATTTTAATTTTGTTGAAAATAGATTTTTTTTCTCATACAATATATCTAGATTATAGCTTTCCCTCCCTCTAATCACTCCAGTTCCTCCATACTCACCCCAGCTCTGAATCTATTCCCTTTCTGTCTCTCATTAAAAAACAAACAAGCTTCTAAGAGATAACAACCACACATAACAAACATTACAAAATAAAATATAATTAAGATAAAAAACCAACCACATTGAAGTTGGACATAGCAACTCAACAAAAGGAAGAGTCCTAAGAGCAGGCATAAGAGTCATGGACTCATTCATTCTCATAGTCAGAATTCACATAAAAATACTAAGCTAATATCTCTGATATATATGTGGAGAACCTGTAGCAGATCTGTGTAGGCCCTATGCTTGTTTCTTCAGTCTCTGTGATGTCATATATACCTTGCTTAGTTGTTTCTGAGGGCCTTCTTCTCCTGGTGTTCTCTATCTCTTTTGGCTCTTACAATCTTTCTGCCTCTTCTTATGTTGGATTATTCAGAGTTCAGAGGAGAAGGATTTGATAGAGACCTCCAATTTAGAGTCTCTCTGCATAATATCTGGTTGTGGGTCTCTGCAACTGTTCCCATCTGCTGCCAGATGAAGCCTTTCTGAAAATGACTAGATAAGGCACTGATCCATGAATATAGCAAAATATCACTATGAATCATTTTACTGTTTTCTTTTCTTTATTTTTTTAAGACTAGAAGTACTTGGTTTTATCCTGGGTCTCTGGGCTATTTAGTCTTTGGTTCTTGCTTACCCAAGCAATGGTGAGTATGAATTCCTTTTCATGAAGTTGGCCTTACATCAAATCTGACACTGTGGGCTACACCCACAAGTTTTGTGCCACCATTGCCCAAGTATATTTTTTAGGCAGAACAGATTGCAGGTCAAAGGTGTGGCTGAGTTTGTGTCTTTGATTCTCTTTTACTTTACAGTACCTTCCCACAGTAAGCAGAATCTAACATAGGTGTGAGGGCTCCAGGTAGGCACCAGCCCAACTTCTCCATGTTCATGAGTCATGTGGATGTTGTCCTTAGCAATAGACTCTGCTATCAGTTTACAGAGAACGCACCTTTGTCTTAGCATCAGCCAGAGCTGTTTGAGGATTTCCATGGAACTCTGCTTCTAAAACCTCAAACTGAATATAACCTAGTCCTGCCTTTGAAAGTTTTGCTTAGCTACAGGAGATAGGCAGTGGAGACTACATTGCTAGAAGTTATTATTAGGATCATCTTCCTAATAATGTAAAGGAATTTCGACTGCACTCGGCTTTTACACTACTCACCAAATGACCTTCCAATTCCAGCTGTCTCTTCCCTCTCTTTATTCCTCCACCCCGCCTTTCCCCACTTGATTTCTCCACTCCAGGAGCTACCCTCTCCAAGTCTACCCATAAAATCTATCCTATTTCCCCATACCAGAAAATATCCTACATTCTTCCTAGATGACTACCTCTTTATCTAGCCCCTCAGATATACAGATTGTAGTTTTGTTATCATTTAGTTAAGTGCTAATATCCCCTATAAGGGAATACATAGCATATTTCTCTTTCTGGGTCTCAGTTACCTCATTCAGAATGAGTTTTTATACTATTATCCATTTTCCTGCAAATTTCATGATACCATTTTTTAAAAACTGAGTACTCCATTGTGTTATGCAACACATTTTCTTTATCCATTCTTTGGTTGAGGGATATATTGGTTGTTTTAGTTTCTAGCTATTATGGATAAAGTTGTAATGAACATGGTTAAGCAAGAAAGAGCCCTTGTGGTAGGATGCAGTGTCCTTTGTGCATATGCTCAAGAGTGGTAAAGCTGGGTCTTAAGGTAGATGATTCCCAACTTTCGAGGAATCATCATATTGACCTCCATAGTGGCTATACAAGTGTCTAGGACTGGAGTATTATCCCTTGCTCCATATCCTTGTCAGCCGAGATGTCACTTGTGTTATGAATCTTAACCATTCTAGCAACTGTAAGATGGAATCTCAGAGTCATTTTGATTTGCATTCCCCTGATGGCTAAGGATGTTGAACATTTCTTTGTTTCTTAGCCAATTGAGATTCTGCTATTCAGAATTCTCTGTTTAGATCCGTATCCCATTTTAACTGGATTATTTTTATATCTAGTTTCTTAAATTCTTTATATATTTTAGGTATTAGTCCCCTATTGGATATGGAGTTGGTGAAAATTTTTTCTCATTTGGCAGGCTGCCTCTTGGTCTGATCGATGGTGTCGCTTTCCAGCTCATGAGGTCTCACTTACTAATTGTTGATCTTAGGGTCTGTGCTATCAGTGTTCAGTTCAGAAAGTAGTGTCTCATGCCAATGCATTCAAGGCAATTCCACACTACCATTTTATCAGGTTCACTGTATCTGGTTTTCTCTTGAGGTCTTTGATTCACTTGGACTTGTGTTTTGTGCAGGATGATAAATATGGATCTCCTTGCATTGCTCAATATACAGATATCCAGTGTGAAAAGAACTATTTGTTGAAGATGCCATCGTTGTTTTAATTGTGTATTTCTGCCTTCTTCATCAATTCAAGTGTCCTTATATATTTGGTTTTATGCCTAGGTTTTCAGTTCAGTTCCATCAATCATCCTATCAGTTTTTATGTCAATTCCATGTGGTTTTCTGTGCTGTAGTACAACCTGAAATCAGGGGTAGTGATACCTTTAATAGAATAGTTATTTTATTGTTAAGGATTGTTTTTGCTATCTTGGCTTTTATTTTTAACATATGAGTTGAAAATTGTCCTTTCAAGATCTGTAAGGGATTGTAATGAGATTTTGATGTGGATTGCATTGAATCTGAATATTGCTTTTACTAGGATGGCCATTTTTACTGGTCTGGGATTATTTATTCCTTGTGTTTTCTTGGGTGTAGTTAAACTCTTTAGGTTGGAGTTTTCCTTCTAGCACTGTCTTAAAAGCTGGATTTGCAGATAGATATCACTTAAATTTAGTTTATACTGGAATGGCTTATTTTCTCTATTTACTGTGACTGAAATGTTGTTGGATATAATAGTCTGGACTTACACCTGTGGTCACATAGAGACTATCACAAATCCATCCATGTCTTTTGGTGTTTAGAGACTCCATGGTTGGTGGGATTGCAAGCTGGTACAACCACTCTGCAAATCAGTTTGGTGAACCCTCAGAAAAATGGACATAATACTACCTGAGGACTCACCTATACCACTCCTGGGCATATACCCAGAAGATACTCCAACATGTAATAAAGACACATGTTCCACTATGTTCATAGCAGCCATATTTATAATAGCCAGAAGCTGGAAACAACCCAGATGTCCCTCATCAGAGGAATGGATACAGAAAATGTGGTACATTTGCACAATGGAGTACTACTCAGCTATTAAAAACAATGACTTAATGAAATTGCAGGCAAATGGATGGAACTTGAAAATATCATCCTGAGCGAGGTAACTCAGTCACAAAAGAATGAACATGGTATGTACTCACTGATAAGTGAATATTAGCCCAAACGTTCGGAATACCCAAGTTTCACTTTACAGTAACTGCTGGACTGAGAGTGAGGTCCCAGATGGAGGAGTTGGAAAAGGTACTGAAGGAGCTGAGGGAGTCTGCAGCCCCATGGAGGGAGCAACAGTGTCAACTGGCCTGATCCACCCGGTCCTCATGGAGGCTGGAACACCAACCAAAGAATACACATCGAGGAACCCATGGTTTGGACCACATATGTGGCAGAGGAGGGCCTTGTTGGGCATCAGGGGGAGGAGAGACCCCAGTAAAGGGGAATGTCAAGGTGGGAATATGGGAGTGGGTGGGCAGGTGGGTGGGAGGTGGAATTTCCTTATAGAGGTGGGGATGGGGAGGGGATAGGTGATTTCCAAAGAGGAGAACTAGAAAGTGGGAAACATTGGAAATGTAAATAAAATATCAAAAAATAAAACTAAAAAAACATAAAAAAAACAAAAAAGAAACAAAAAAAGAAATGTAAATAAATAAAATTAAAAATTAAAAAAAATTCTTGTTAAAATAGGCGTTTAAAAAATCCACTTATTATTGTAGTAGAGACTCCACTGAGAAGTTAGATATAATTATAATAGGTCTGACATAAAATATTATTTGGTCTATTTTTTGTAGCTTTTAATAGTCTTTGTGCTTTTATGGTTAGTTTTTTGGTTATTATGTGACAGACGGACTTTCATATTTTTTTGTCCAGGCTATTTGGTGCTCTGTTTGCTTCTTGTACTTTTATAGGCATCTCCTTCAGGTTAAGGACAATTTTTTCCTTGAGTTCATTGAAAATATTTTCTGTGTCTTTTAACTGACATTATTCTCCTCCTTTTATGTCTTATTTTTAAATTTGGGTTTTTCATAGTGTCTCAGATTTTCAGGATATTTTGTGTCAGGTGTTTTTAGATTTAGTAATAATGATTAAGTTAAGTAATGAGCTATGTGTACATATAACTCACCAAATTATATTAAGGATAACATAGAAAAATACTAAAAATACATCAATTTGCTCACCTAATTACCTTTAAATATCAGAAAAAATCTACAATCCATCAAAATCACGTTTCTTTCCTTGTTAAAATGAAAGCGATTGAACACAAGCAATTTTTAAAAAATAAATTTCTCTAAATTATTTCACCAGACAACAGATAAGATCTTGACTTTTGCAGAATTTTATAGAAGGATTAATTATAAAGGAAATTTAAATATTCTTTGATACATTATTTACATTTCCAATGTTTTCTACTTTCTAGGTCTCCTATTTGGAAACCACCTATCCTCTCCCCCTCCCCCATCTCTATGAGGGAATTCCACCTCCCACCCACCCGCCCACCCACTCCCATATTTCCACCTTGACATTCCCCTTTACTGGGGCCTCTCCTCCCCCTGATGCCCAACAAGGCTCTCCTCTGCCACATATGTGGTCCGAAACATGGGTTCCTCCATGTATATACTTTGGTTGGTGTTCCAGCCTCCATGAAGACCGGGCGGGGTCAGGCCAGTTGACACTGTTGTCCCCTCCATGGGGCTGCTAACTCCCCCAGCTCCTTCAGTCCCTTCTCCAACTCCTCCATCTGGGACCTCACCCTCTGTCCAGCAGTTACTGTGAAGTGAAACTTGGGCATTCCGAACTTTTGGGCTAATATCCACTTATCAGTGAGTACATACCCTGTTCGTTCTTTTGTGACTGAGTTACCTCGCTCAGGATGATATTTTCAAGTTCCATCCATTTGCCTGCAAATTTCATTAAGTCATTATTTTTAATAGCTGAGTAGTACTCCATTGTGTAAATGTACCACATTTTCTGTATCCACTCCTCTGTTGAGGGACATCTGGGTTGTTTCCAGCTTCTGGCTATTTTAAATGTGACTGCTATGAACATAGTGGAGCATGTGTCTTTATTACTTGTTGGAGCATCTTCTGGGTATATGCCCAGGAGTGGTATAGGTGGGTCCTCAGGTAGTATTATGTCCATTTTTCTGAGGGTTCACCAAACTGATTTGCAGAGTGGTTGTACCAGCTTGCAATCCCACCAACAATGGAGGAGTGTTCCTCTTTCTCCACATCCTCGCCAGCATCTGCTGTCACCTGAGTTTTTGATCTTAGCCATTCTGACTGGTGTGACGTGGAATCTCAGACTTGTTTTGATTTGCATTTCCCTGATGACTAAGGATGTTGAGCATTTATTTAGGTGCTTCTCAGCCCTGCGAATTTCCTCAGTTAAGAATTTTCTGTTTAGATCTGTTCCCTTTTTTGATGGGGTTATTTGGTTTTCTGGAGTTCATTGTATATGTTGGGTATTAGCCCTCTATCAGAGGTAGGATTGGTAAAGAGCTTTTCCCAATCTGTTGATTCCCATTTTGTCCTGTTGACAGTGTCCTTTGCCTTACAGAAGCTTTGCAATATCATGAGGTCCCATTTGTCAATTCTTGATCTTAGAGCATAAGCCATTGGTGTTCTGTTCAGGAACTTTACCCCTGTACCCATGTGTTCAAGGCTTTTCTCCACTTTCTCTTCTATTAGATTCAGTGTACCTGGTTTTATGTGGAGGTCCTTGATCCACTTGGACTTGAGCTTTGTACAGGGAGATAGGAATGGATCAATTTGCATTCTTCTACATGTAGAAGGACAGTTGAACCAGTACCATATTTTGAAAATGCTGTCTTTTTTCCACTGGATGGTTTTAGCTCCTTTGTTGAAAATCAAGTGACCGTAGGTGTGTGGGTTAATTTCTTGGTCTTCAGTTCTATTCTATTGATCTACCTGCCTGTCGCTGTACCAATACCATGCAGTTTTTATCACTATTGCACTGTAGTACAGCTTGAGGTCAGGGATGCTGATTCCCCCAGAAGTTCTTTTGTTGTTAAGGATAGCTTTTGCTATCCTGGGTTTTTTGTTGTTCCAAATGAATTTGAGAATTGTTCTTTCTAAGTCTATGAAGAATTGAGTTGGAATTTTGATGGGGATTGCATTGAATCTGTAGATTGCTTTTGGCAGGATGGCCATTTTTACTATATTAATCCTGCCAATTCATGAGCACGGGAGAGCTTTCCATCTTCTGAGGTCTGTGATTTCTTTCTTCAGAGACTTGAAGTTCTTGTCATACAGATCTTTCACTCGTTTAGTTAGAGTCACACCAAGATACTTTATATTGTTTGTGACAATTGTGAAGGGTGT
>CM052722.1:55141485-55172307 GCA_028551405.1 Uromys caudimaculatus | reverse complement strand
CACTTTGCTGAAGTTGTTTATCAGCTGCAGCAGTTCTCTGGTGGAGGTTTTTGGGTCACTTAAGTATACAATCATATCATATGCAAAGAGTGATATTTTGATTTCTTCCTTTCCAATTTGTATCCCTTTGACCTCCTTTTGTTGTCTAATTGCTCTAGCTAGAACTTCAATTACTACATTAAATAGATAGGGAGAAGGAGGGCAGCCTTGCCCAGTCCCTGATTTTAGTGGGATTGCTTAGAGATTCTCTCCATTTAGTTTGATGTTGGCTACTGGTTTGCTGTATATTACTTTTACTATGTTTAGCTATGGGCCTTGAATTCCTGATCTTTCCAAGACTTCTATTATGAAGGGATGCTAAATTTTGTCAAATGCTTTTTCAACATCTAGTGAAATGACCATGTGGTTTTTTTTCTTGGAGTTTGTTTATGTACTGGAATACATTGATGGATTTCTGGGTATTGAACCATCCCTGCATCCCTGGGATGAAGCCTACTTGATCATGATGAATGATCGTTTTGATGTCTTCTTGGATTTGGTTTGTGAGAATTTTATTGAGTATTTTTGCATCGATATTCATAAGGGAAATTGGTCTGTAGTTTTCTTTCTTTCTTGGGTCTTTGTGAGCTTTTGGTATCAGTGTAACTGTGGCCTCATAGAAGGAATTGGGTAGTGCTCCTTATGTTTCTATTTTGTGGAATAGAATGAAGATTATTGGTATTAGGTCTTCTTGGAAGGTCTGATAGAATTCTGCAGTAAACCAATCTGGTCCTTGGCTTTTTTTGGTTGGGAGACTTTTAATGACTGCTTCTATTTCTTTAGGCATTATGGGACTGTTTAGAAGGTTTATCTCATCCTGACTTAACTTTGGTATTTGGTATCTGTCTCTAAAATTGTCTACTTCATCCAGATTTTGCAGTTTTGATGAGTATAGGCTTTTGTAGTAGGATCTGATAATTTTTTGAATTTCCTCAGAATCTCTTACATCTCCCTTTTCATTTCTAATTTTGTTAATTTGGATCCTGTCTCTGTGCCCTCTGGTTAGTTTGGCTAAGGGTTTATCTATCTTCTTGATTTTCTCAAAGAACCAACTCTTGGTTTTGTGGATTATTTTTATAATTCTTTTTGTTTCTACTTGGTTGATTTCAGCCCTGAGTTTGATTATTTCCTGCCTTCTACTCCTCTTGGGTGCATTAGTTTCTTTTTGTTCTAGAGCATTCAGGTGTGCTGTTAATTTGCTAGTGTATGCTCTTTCCAGTTTCCTTTTGGAGGCCCTCAAAGCTATGAGTTTTCCTCTTATCACTGCTTTCATTGTGTCTCATAAATTTGGGTATGTTGTATTTTCATTTTCATTAAATTCTAGGAAGTCTTTAATTTCTTTCTTTATTTCTTCCTTGACCATTTTGTCACCGAGTAGAGCATTGTTCAGCTTCCATGTGTATGTGGGCTTTGTGTTGTTATTGTTGCCATGGAAGACCAGCCTTACTCCATAGTGATCTGATAGGAGGCATGGGATTATTTGAATCTTCTTGTATCTGTTGAGGTTTGTTTTGTGACCGATTACATGGTCAATTTTGGAGAAGGTACCATGCGGTGCTGAGAAGAAGGTATATCCTTTTGATGTAGGATGAAATGTTCTATAGATATCTGTTAAATCTAATTGATCCATAACATCTGTTAGTTTCACTGTTTCTTTGCTTAGTTTGTGTTTCCAAGATCTGTCCATTGATGATAATGGGGTGTTGAAGTCACCTACTATTATTGTGTGAGGCTCAATGTGTGCTTTGAGCTTTAGTAAAGTTTCTTTTATGAATGCGGGTGCTCTTGCATTCGGAGCATAGATGTTCAGAATTGAGAGTTCTTCTTGGTAGATTTTTCCTTTGATGAGTATGAAGTGTCCTTCCTTATCTTTTTTGATGAATTTTGGGTGAAAGTCGATTTTATCCGATATTAGAATGGCTACTCCAGCCTGTTTCTTGGGACCATTTGCCTGGAAACTTGTTTTCCAGCCCTTTACTCTGAGGTAGTGTTTGTCTTTATCATGGAGATGTGTTTCTTGAATGCAGCAAAATTTCTGAGTCCTCTTTATGGATCCAGTCTGTCAGTCTATGTCTTTTTATTGGGGAATTGAGTCCATTGATGTTAAGACATATTAAGGAATAGTGATTTTTGGTTGCTGTCATTTTTGATGTTATTTTTACTTTTCTGTGGCTATCTTCTTTTGAGTTTGTTGAAAGATTACTTTCTTGCCTTTTCTAGGGTGTACTTTCCCTCTTTGAGTTGACGTTTACCATTCATTATCCTTTGTAGGGCTGGGTTTGTGGACACATATTGTGTAAATTTGGTTTTGTCATAGAATATTTTGGTTTCACCATGTATGGAAATTGAGAGTTTTGCTGGGTATAGCAGCCTTGGCTGGCAGTTGTGTTCTCTTAGGGTCTGTATGAGTTCTGCCCAGGATCTTCTAGCTTTCATAGTCTCTGGTGAGAAGTTAGGTGTAATTCTGTTAGGCCTGCCTTTATATGTTACTTGACCTTTTTCCCTTACTGCTTTTAATATTCTTTCTTTTTTGTATGTATTTAGTGTTTTCACTATAATGTGACGGGACAATTTTTTTTTTTTTTTTTTTTTTTTGGATAATAACCACGTTTCAGTGAGTACGTAACATGTGTGCTCTTTTGTGACTGACTTACCACACTCAGGATGATATTTTCAAGTTCCATCCATTTAACTGGGAATTTAAGGAAATCATTGTTTTTAATAGCTGAGTAGTACTCCATTGAGTAAATGTACCACAGTTTCTGAATCCATTCCTCTGTTGAGGGACATATGGGTTGTTTCCAGCTTCTGGCATTATAAATATGGCTGCTATGAACATAGTGGAGCACGGGTCCTTGTTATATGTTGGAACATCTTCTGGGTATATGCCCAGGAGTGGTATAGCTGGGTCCTCAGGTAGTATTATGTTCATTTTTCTGAGGTTCCACCAAACTGATTCCCAGGGTGGTTGTATCAGCTTGCAATCCCACCAGCAATGGAGGAGTGTTCCTCTTTCTCCACATCCTAGCCAGCATCTGCTGTCACCTGAGTTTTTGTTCTTAGCCATTCTGACTGGTGTAAGGTGGAATCTTGTTTTGAGTTGCATTTCCCTGATGAGTAAGGACATTGAACATTTCTTTAGGTGCTTTCAGCCATTTGAGATTCCTCAGGTGAGAATTCTCTGTTTAGCTCTGTACCCCATTTTTTGATGGGGTTATTTTGTTCTCTGGAGTCTAAGTTTTTGAATTCTTTGTATATTTTGGCTATTTGCCCTCTATTGGATGCAGGGTTGGTAAAGATCTTTTCCCAATCTGTGGATTGCTGTTTTGTCCTACTGACAGTGTCCTTTGGCTTACAGTATCTTTGCAATTTTATGAGGTGCCATTTGTCAATTCTTGATCCTAGAGCATAAGCCATTGGTATTCTGTTCAGGAAATTTTTCCCTGTGCCAATGTGTTCAAGGTTCTTTTCCACTTTCTTTTCCATTAGATTCATTGTATCTGGTTTTATGTGGAAGTCCTTGATCCACTTGCACTTGTACTTTGTACAAGGGGATAAAAATGGGTCAATTTGCATTCTTCTTCATGCTGACTGCCAGTTGAACCAGCACCATTTGTTGAAAATGCTGTCTTTTTTCCACAGGATGGTTTTGGCTCTTCTGTCAAAGATCAATGTCTATAGGTGTGTGGGTTCATTTCTGGACCTTCAGTTCTATTTCATTGATATACCTGTCTCTCTGTACCAAGATCATGCGACTTATTATCACTATTGCTCTGTAGTATAGCTTGAGGTCAGGGATGGTGATTTCCCCAGAAGTTCTTCTATTGTTGATAATGGTTTTTGATATCCTAGGATTTTTGTTATTCCAGATAAAGAATTGAGTTTGAATTTTGATGGGGTTTGCATTGAATCTGTAGATTGCTTTTGGTAAGATGGCCATTTTTACTATGTTAATCCTACTGATCCATGAGCATGGAAGATCTTTCCACCTTCTGAGGTCTTCTTCAATTTCTTTCTTCAGAGACTTGAAGTTCTTGTCATACAGATCTTTCACTAGATTGGTTAGCATCACATCAAGATATTTCATATTATTTGAGACTATTATAAAGGGTGTCATTTCCCTAATTCCTTTCTCAGCCCATTTATCCTTTAAGTAGAGGAATGCTACTGATTTGTTTGAGTTAATTTTATATCCTGCCACTTTGCTGAAGTTGTTTATCAGCTGTAGTTCTCTCATGGATTTATTTTTTTGGGGAGGTCACTTATGTATACAATCATATCATTTGCAAATAGTGATATCTTAACTTCCTTCTTTCAAATTTGTATCCCTTTGATTCCCTTTTGTTGCCTAATTGCTCTGGTTAGAACTTCACTTTCTGTATGATTAGATAGAGGGAGAGGGGGCAGCTTTGTCTAGTCCCTAATTTTATTGGTATTGCCTCAAGTTTCTCTCCATTTAGTTTGATGTTGGCTATTGACTTACTGTATATTGCTTTTATTATATTTAGATATGGACCTTATATTTTTATTCTCTCCAATACTTTTAGCATGAAGGGGTATTGTATTTTGTCGAAAGCTTTTTCAGCATCTAATGAGATGATCATGTGGTTTGTTTGCTTGTTTGTTTATTTTGAGTTTGTTTACATAGTTGTTTACATTCAGGGATTTCCATATATTGAACCATCCATGCATCCCTGGGATGAAGCCTACTTGATCATGGTGAATTATCATGCTGATATGTTCTTGGATTTGGTTTGAGAGAATTTTATTGAATATTTTTGCATCAATATTCATGAGGGAAATTGGGTTGAAGTTCTCTTTCTTTGTTGGGTCTTTGTGTGGTTTAGGTATTAGTGTCACTGTGGCTTCATAGAATGTATTAGGTAGTGTTCCTTCTGTTTCTATTTTATGAAATACTTTGAGGAGTATTGGTATTTGGTCTTGTTGGAATGTCTGATAGAATTCTGCACCAAAACTATCTGGTCATGGGGATTTTTTGGTTGGGAGACTTTTAATGATTGCTTCTATTTCTTTAGGGGTTATGGAACTATGTTGATGGTTTATCTGATCCTGATTTAACTTTGGTACTTGATATCTCTCTAGAAAAATCATCCATTTCATCTAGATTTTCCAGTTTTGTTGAGTATAGGCTTTTGTAGTAGGATCTGATAATTTTTTGAATTTCTTGTGTTTCTGTTTTTATGTCTCCAATTTCATTTATGATTTTGTTAATTTGGATACTGTCTCTGTGCCCTCTGGTTAGTCAGCCTAATGGTTTTTCTTGTTGATTCTTTGTATAGTTTTCTTTGTTTTTACTTGGTTGATTTTATCATTGAGTTTGATTATTTCTTGTCATCTACTTCCCTTTGGTGTATTTGATTCTTTTTGTTCTAGAGATTTCAGATGTGTTGTCAAGCTGCTAGTGTAAGATCTCTCCAATTTCTTTATGGAGGCACTCATATATATGAGTTTTCCTCTTAGCACTGCTTTCATTGTCTCCTATAAGTTTGCGTATGTTGTGCCTTAATTTTCACTAAATTATAAAAAGTCTTTAATTTCTTTCTTTATTTTTTCCCTAACCAAGTTATCATTGAGTATAGCATTGTTCAGCTTCCATGTGTATGTGGGTTTCCTGTTGTTTTTGTTGTTATTGAAGACCAGCCTTAATCCGTGGTGATCTGACAACATGCATGGGGTTATTTCAATCTTCTTATATCTATTGAGGTTTGTTTTGTGACCAATTATATGATCAGTTTTGGAGAAGGTACCATGAGGTGCTGAGAAGAAAGTATACTCTTTTGATTTAGGATGAAATGTTCTATAGATATCTGTTAAGTCCATTTGGTTCATAACTTCTGTTAGTTTCACTGTGTCTCTTTTTAGTTTCTGTTTCCATGATCTGTCCATTGGTGAGAGTGGGGTGTTGAAGTCACCCACTATTGTTGTGTGAGGTTCAATGTGTGCTTTGAGATTCAGTAACATTTCTTTTGTTGTTGTTGTTGGTTTTTTGTTTTGTTTTTTTTTGTTGTTGTTGTTTTGTTTTTTTTTTTGTTTTTTGTTTTTTTTTGAGACAGGGTTTCTCTGAGTAGACTGGCTGTCCTGGAACTCACTCTGTAGACCAGGCTGGACTTGAACTCAGAAATCCACCTACCTCTGCCTCCCAAGTGCTGGGATTAAAGGCGTGTACCACCACTGCCCGGCTCTGTTGTTGTTGCCCTTGCATTTATGGCATATATGTTCAGAATTGAGAGTTTCCCTTGGTAGATTTTTCCTTTGATGAGTATATAGTGTCTTTCCCCATCTTTTTTGATAACTTTGGTTGAAAGTCTTTGTTATTTGACATTAGAATGGTTACTCCAGCTTATTTCTTGGGACCATTTGCTTGGAAATTTTTGTCCAGCCTTTTACTCTGAGGTAATGTCTGTATCTGTCACTGAGATGTGTTTCCTGTATGCAGCAAAATGCTGGGTGCCATTTTCATATCTAGCCTGTGAGTATATGTCTTTTATTGTCAGATTGAGTCCATTGATGTTGAGAGATATTAAGGACCAATGATTGTTGCTTCCTGTTATTTTTGTTGTTAGAGGTGGAATTATGCTAGTGTGGTTCTCACCTTTTGAGTTTGTTGTGAGAAGATTAGTTTCTTGCTGTTTTCTTTGGTGTAGTTTCCCTCCTTGTGTTGGAGTTTTGCTTCTATTATCCTCTGTAGAACTGGATAGTTGGAAAGATATTGTTTAAATTTGGTTTTGTTATGGAACATCTTGGTTTCTCCATCTATGGTAATTAAGAGTTTTGCTGGATATAATACCTTGGCTGGCATTTATGTTTGCTTAGGGTCTGTATGACATCTGCCCAAGATCTTCTGCCTTTTATAGTCTCTGTTGAGAAGTCTGGTTTCATTCTGATGGGTCTCCCTTTATATGTTACTTGACCTTTTTCTCTTGCTGCTTTCATATTCTTTGTTCTGTGCATTTGGTGTTTTAATTATCATGTGACAAAAGAAATTTCTTTTCTGGTTCCATCTGTTTGGTGTTCTGTAGGCTTCTTGTATGTTTATGGGCATCTCTTTCATTAGGTTAGGGAAGTTTTCTTCTATAATTTTGTTGAAGATGTTAGCTGGCCCTTTGAGTTGGGAATCTGTGAGAACAATCCTGTGTGGTAGAAAGAAGCCCCATGTGTCCATCCCAGGCACTGAGGCTCTGGGTGGGACGGGACACTCAGGAAGGTGGCTGAGTAGCTCTGCCCACAGTCCTACGGGCAGGTCAGGCTGTGGGAAGCCTTTGTGGAGACCTACCGTGGGTGGGGGAGGGGACCGTTCCGGGGAAACACCACAGCTGTCTCCGTGAGTTTTCTAGCCCAGGGCACCACAGACACTGCTGGGTGCTGCAGACAGGGTAGCATGAGCACAGCTGCAGTTCCCGCCTGGACTGGGTTGGTGGCTTGGGTGCTGATTAGCTGCTTTGACTTGGGTGAATGAGTACCTTATGGAAGTGCAGAGATGCCCTCGGCAAGAGATTAGATGTGCCTCCTTAATCAAAGGCCAGATCCCTCACTTCCTATGGGGCCAAGATGAATAGACAGTCCATAATTCTAAGACATTTATTGACATTGTGATGAGTGGCGTGGATGAAATTGTACCCCCATGCCCTCTGGCAGAGGCAAGGCAGATATAGTAACTGGGAAGGGGTGTGGCTAAGTCTCTAGGTGTCTCATTACCCTAGGGATGGCTTGAGGTTGCATGGCCACGCCTCTACCTGAGGAGGGGTGTATGTGACAGACCTCACATGACAAACCTCTCTACAGGAGGCTGTGAGGGGTTGGACTTGACAGGAGCCAAAAGGCCTCCCAGGAGCATTGGCAAAACGCTTTCCAGTCTCTTGCAGGTTGCCCCACTGGGTCCCCCAGAGTTAAGCCTTGGTGTCAGATTGCCTGTTTCACACCACTGCCCCACAGGAATCTTCACTCTCTTCTATGCCTATTTTTTCATAGGTTCAGTCTTTTCCTTGCGTCCTGGATTTCTTGAATGTTTTGTTTTGAGTTAGGAGCTTTTTTTTTTTTTTTCTTTGACTGTTGTGTCAGTGTCTTCTATGGTATCTTCTATGCCTGAGCTTCTCTCTTCTGTCTCTTGTATTCTGTTGGTGATGCTTGCATTTGTGACTCCTGATCTCTTTCCTAGGTTTTCTGTCTCCAGAGCTGTCTCCCTTTGTCTTTTCTTTAATGTTTCTATTTCCATTTTTTGATCATGGACAGTTTTGTTCAATTCCTTTTCCTGTTTGATTGTATTTTCCTGTATTTTTAAAAGAGATTTATTTGTTTTCCCTTTAAGGGCTTCTACTTGTTTACCTGTGTTCTCCTGTATTTATTAAACGAGTTGTTTATGTCCTTCTTAAATTCCTCTATCATATTCATGAGATTGGATTTTAGATCTGAATCTTGCTTTTCAGGTGTGTTAGGGTATCCAGGGCTTGTTGTGATGGGAGAACGGGGTTCTGATGTTGTCAAATAACATTGGTTTCTATTACTTATGCTCTTGTGCTTGCCTCTCACTATTTGGTTATCTCTATTGCTAACTGCCCTTGCTGTCTCTGACTGGAGCCTGTTCCTCCTATGATCTTGGTTGTTTCAGAACTCCTCAGAGTCCAGCTGTCTTTGTGATCCTGTGATTCTGCAATTCTGTGATCCTGATATCCTGTTGTGTCAGAGCTCCTGGGAGTCAAGATTTCTCTGGGTGTTGCAGGAGTCTGTGGGGATCCAGAACCCTGGATCTACACTGGGAAGAGGTGCAAGCCAGAAGGAACCTGTGCCTCTGGCTGGGCAGGGGATTTGTGTTTCCCTGGTTCCTATGGGGGGTCCCAATTACACAGGGTGTTGGGAAAGGTGTTGTAGCCTTAACTGTGATCTCGAGTGTGTCAGAGCTCCAGTGATCTTTGGTGTGTCTGATCTATCTAGCTTCCTCTGTGATCCTGTGATCCTGGGTGCATCAGAGCACCAGTGATCTTGGGCGTTTCAGAGCACCTGGGATTCAGGCTCCCTCTGGGTGTTGTAGGAGTAGGTATGGAGCCAGCACCTCAGATCTGTTCTGGGTGCAGGTTCAAACTGGAAGGACAGATTTTTTTTTTTAAATTATTATTCCCTCATATGTTATATCCCAATGGCATGTCCCCTCCTTTTTCCCAGTCTCTCCGCACTTCCCCTCTCCACCAGACCCATATTCCATGTTGCCTTCATACAGAAAAGAACAGGCCTTCTAAGGATATCAACTAAACATGGCATAAGAAGCTGCAGTAAGACCAGGCACATACCATCACATCAAGGCTAGACAAGCCAATCCAGTAGGAGAACAATCCTACAAGCAGGCAAAATAGAGACAGACAGTCCAGTCTCTCACTGTTATGAATCCCACAAGAACACCAAACTTCTCAACCATGACATTATATGTGGATTACCTATGTCAGACCCCTACAGAATCCCTGAACTCTGTGGGCCCCCACTGAGCCCTTGTTGGTTGAATCTGTGGGCCATGTTCAATGTGGCAGTTTCTCAGAAAAAAAGGAATCGTTCTACCCCAAGACCCAGCTATATACCATGTCCAAACATGTACCCAAAGGATACTTTATCTTACCACAAGCACACTTGTTCAGCTACGTTCATAGTAACTTTATTCATAATAGGCAGAAACTACAAACAGCATACTGTCTCTCAACTGCAAACTGGATAAAGAAATTGCGATAAATTTACACAATGGACATAAACCAGTTGTTTAAAAATGACATCATAAAATTTGCAGGCAAATGGATAGAATCAGGAAAAACATCATCCTGAGTGAGGCAACAGAGACTCAGAAAGAAAATCATGGTATTACTCACTTATAAGTGGACATTAGCTGTAAATTAAAGGATAATCATCTTATAATCCACAGTCCCTATGAGCCTAAGTAACAAGAGGGCTCAAGGGGGATGCAAGGATCTCCCTGGGAAGGGAAAAGAGATTTTACAAGTGGATTGGGAACAGATGAGGTTGGGAACAGGAGAAATCAGGTTGGGGGGGCAGAAAATATTGGAAAAATGACTGGCATTGGGGGGCAAGCTAGAAACCTAGTTCAATGCAAACTCTATGGCATCATGAGAGTAACCCCAGCAAAAAAATTTCCTAGTAATGGAGGACACAAAGTCTGAACTGGCCATGTTTTGTAACCAGGCAAAGTCTCAAGTGGAGGAGTTAGGTCACCAACCTAGCCACAACACATTCTATTATAGTTTGTGCTGTCTGTAGAGTGGTCTGAAACCAGAGCTAAGCATAATCATCACCAGAGAGACCAGAGAGACTTTGTTCAGAAACCAGTCAAAGCAGCAGAATCCAACAGCCAAACATTAGGTAGTTCTTGGGGAGTCCTGTGGAGGGTGGAAGGTTTGGAGGAACCAGATGAGTCAGGGACATCACTAGAAGAAGGGCCACTATTAACAGTGTCCTTTGCCTTACAGAAGCTTTGCAATTTTATGAGGTCCCATTTGTCGATTCTTGATCTTAGAGCATAAGCTAAAGGTGTTCTGTTCAGGAAATTTCCCCCTGTGCTCATGTGTTCAAAGCTTTTCCCCACTTTCTCTTCTATAAGTTTCAGTGTATCTGGATTTATGTGGAGGTCCTTGATCACTTGAGCTTCATACAAGGAGATAAGAATAGGTCTGGCGGTTCCTCAGAAAATTGGACATAGTATTACCTGAGGATCCAGCTATACCACTCCTGGGCATATACCCAAAAGATTCTCCAACATATAAGAAGGACACATGTTCCACTATGTTCATAGCAGCCATATTTATAATAGCCAGAAGCTGGAAACAACCCAGATGTCCCTCACAGAGGAATGGACACAGAAAATGTGGTACATTTACAGAATGGAGTACTACTCAGCTATTAAAAACAATGAATTCATGAAATTCTTAGGCCTAGAAAATATAATCCTGAATGAGTTAACCCAATCACAAAAGAACACACATGGTATGTACTCACTGATAATTGGATATTAGCTCAAAAGCTCTGAATATCCAAGATATAATTCACAGATCACATGAAACTTGAAAAGGAAGACCAAAGTGTGGGTGCTTCCGTCTGTCCTAGAAAGGGGAACAACATACTCAAGGGAGCAAATGTGGAAACAAATTGTAGAGCAGAGACTGAAGGAAAGGCCATCCAGAGACTACTCCACCTGAGGATCCATCCCGTATACAGTCACCAAACCCAGACACTATTGTGGATGCCAAGAAGTGCTTGCTGAAAGGAGCCTGATATAGCTGTCTCCTGAAAGGATCTACCAGAGCCTGACAAATACAGATACAGATGCAGATGCAGATGCTTGCAGCTAACCATTGGAATGAGTGCAGAGTCCCCAATGGAGGAGTTAGAGAAAGGACTGAAGGGGTTTGCAACCCCATAGGAAGAAGAATAATATCAACCAACCAGACTCCCCCCAGAACTCCCAGGGACTAAACCACCAACCAAGGAGTACATATGGAGAGACACATGGCTCTAGCTGCATATGTAACAGAGAATGACCTTGTTAGGCATCAGTGGGAGGAGAGGTCTTTGGTCCTATGAAGGTTCAATAGATGCCCCAGTGTAGGGGAATTTGAGCACAGGGGGGCGGGAGTGGGTGGGTGGTTGGAGGAACACCCTCATAGGAGCAGGGGGAGGGGGATGGGATAGGGGGTTTCCAGGAGGGGGAAAACCAGGAAAGTGGCTAACACTTGAAATGTAAGTAAAGAAAATATCCAATAAAAAAGGAAGATGAAGGCCCAGAGAACAAATCAAATTTCCATGGTGATATTTCCCTTGTGTTTTATCAGTGATGTTGGAACTTAGCCAACTTTGTGGTTTTCTCATTCTCTAAGAAGCTACAGATGGAGTAGTCTATAAATGAAATTCTTACAGAATGCAAGTCATCTTCTTTAACTCAAGTGAGTAGTTTTCTGACAGCAGGTACCTCTGTAGTTCAAAGTAATACTATCCAAGAATTTACTGTCAATTAAAATATAATATTTATTATTATTAAAAGGCTAATTCCTGGAAGAAATTTATTTCTTAAAAGGCACATTTTCAGAACTCAGTGTCAAATACTTTCTGTGTATTATCAGCAAAGTAGATGTTATATCATTATTTAAAGTTTCAAAGTCTCAGAATCTTCTTTAGTATCAACCTATCAGCAAAATAGGGAGATGGAGTTTCCAAGTTAATTCTGTTTAACTCTAAAATTCATATTCATACCACTAGCTCAGTTTGAGGGCAAAAATATTTCCTCTGGAAAAAACATGCTTTAAGACAAAAATATGTTAAAACTATATAAATATTCCAAAAAAATTGTAGTTTTCAGTATATATGAACTATTAGATATTCAGATTTCCAATGAAAGGAGTGAGAAAGTTAGATTTTCAGCTAAACCTCACTACTGGTGTACTCTTAGACCACCAAGTCCTTCTTTTCTGAGCTTATATTTTGATGAAAGAAGAATGTGACATGACTTGTGTTGCAAAGCAAAATTCAACATGTGTTTGTCATATTCAATTCCTCAGATCTTTGCATTCTACTCTGAAAATGAAATAATCAGATTTTATTTTATTTTATTTTATTTTATTTTATTTTATTTTATTTTAGTATAGAAATAGAGTTTATTTAGGGCATGGGGAGGGGAGTTAAGAAGGTAATAGAGGCAGAGAAAGGCAGAGAGAGGAAGAGAGTAGAGAAATAGAGAGGTGGAGGCCGGCCATGACCACGTGGAGAGAGGGGGGAAGGGAATGGGGAGAGGTAAGGGAAGTAAGAGAGAGGCAAGAGAAAGAGATAAGAGCCAGATTTTAAATGTAGCATGTAGTCGACAACATTTTGGTATAAGTAGGGAGTAACAGAATCCTAGCTTTTGAATTCTGATTGTTTCCCCAAATTCAAAGACCCAGCCACTTTGGTTTTTACACTCATGAAAGATTCTGAGCTGCTACTTAAATTTTGGTTACTCTGACCAGGCTTCAGAACACAGTACTTTCTAAAAGAAATGAATGCCTTTTAAATTTTATATCAAATCACTCCAATTGTAACCGCCATCATCTGAGTGTGATAGTATCTGGGGCAAAGGTTGTCATGATTTCCTTCCTATTTTCATGAAAGGTATTGCAATCAAAGATTCAACTGTTGACATATTGCTGCTCAGAGATTTAAGTAATGGCACATTTTAAACTTTAGTGTGAAAGCTTAATAATATTAATGATCTTTATTAATTAGCATCAAGATATACTAGACAGTGAGGTTAAAAAAATACAAAAGATGGTGATTTATGATCTGCCTCCATTAAATTTTAATAAGAAAAAATATAACTAGAGAACCTTTTCATTTTTGAGGCTGCTCTGTGAGTATTATTAAAAATATCATGTTTGGTGTTTACTCTTACTAAAAACCCTAAGACTTATTAAGCAAACATCTTCATTATTTTAATTTTTTAATTATTAAGTTTACATCAAAATCACTGCCCCCTTCCAGTATCTCCCTTCACACATCCCATTCCTAACCTCCTCCCCTTCTTCTCTGAGAGTGTGGGTATTGCCTAAAACTGGCACATCAAGTTTCTTTGGGGCTAGACACATCCTCTCCCACTGAGGCCAGACAAGGCAGCCCAGTTAGAGGAATGGAATAAACAGTCAGTCAACAGCATTGGGATAACTCCTTATCTACTTGAAGACCAAGCTGCATTTCTGCTACATATGTTACAGAGGCCTAGGTCCAGCCTGTTTAAACCCTTTGGTTGATGTTTCAGTCTCTGAGAGCCCCTAAGGATCTAGGTTACTTGATTCTGTTGGTCTTCCTGTGAAGTTCCTATGCTGTTTGGGTGCCTCAATTCTTCCCCCAACTCTTTCGTAAGAGTCCTTAAGCTTGAGCCAATATTTGACTGTGGGTTTCTGCATCTGTTTCAGTCAGCTGCTGTGTGTAGCCTCTCAGAGGACAACCATACTAGACTCCTGTCTGCAAGCATAACAGGGTATCATTAATAGGGCCACAAATTGGTGCTTGCCCATGGGATGGTTCTCAAATTGGGCCAGTTATTGGTGAGCCATTCCCAGTCTCTGCTCCATTCCTGTCCCTGCATTTCTTGTAGACAGGATAAATTTTGAGTTGAAAGCTTTGTGGGTGGGTTGGTATCCTTATTTCTCCCCTGGGGAGTCCTGCTTCACTACAGGAGGTGGTCACTTCAGGGTCTATATCCCCACTGCTATGTGTCTCAAGTAAAATGGCTCCCATTGACTTTTCCCCTATCCGCGATCTCTGGCATATCCTTGAGATGACCCACACATCCCAACACCCTCCAGCTGCAGGGTTCCATTAATTCTACTGGCTCTCTCTCTTGTCTTTCACCACACTTGATCCTGAACCACCCCCATTCCCTTTCCCAACCCCTCTTAGAGCCTGAGCCATTGGTATTCTGTTCAGGAAGTTGTCTCCTGTATTAATGAGTTCAAAGCTATTACTTACTTTCTGTTCTATTAGATTTAGTATATCTAGTTTTACATTGAGGTTTCTGATCCACTTGGTTATGAGTTTTGTGCAGGATGATAGATGTGGATTTATTTGCATTCTTCTATATGCAGACATCCAATTAGACCAGCACCATTCATTGAAGATGCTATTTTCACCCACTGTATTGTTTTGCCTTTTTTGTCAAAAATCAAGTGTCCATAAGTGTGCGGGTTTGTTTATGGGTCTTTGATCCTTTGATCAACCTGTCTGTTTCTGTACAATACCATACAGTTTTTATTACTATTGCTCGGTAGTGCAGCTTGAGGTCAGGGATGGTGATATATCTGGAAGTTCTTTTATTGTTCAGGATTGTGGTAGCTATCCTGGGTCTTTTGTTTTTCCACATGAAGTTGAGAATTGCTCTTTCAATGTCTGTGAAGAATTGTGTTGAAATTTTGATGAGGATTGCATGGAATCTGTAGATTGCTTTTGGTAGGATGGCCATTTTCACTATGTTAATCCTACCAATCTGTGTGCATGGGAGAGCTTTCCATCTTCTGATATCTTCCTTAAGTTCTTTCTTCATAGACTTGAGAGAGTTCTTGTCATACAGATCTTTCACTTGCTTGGTTAGAGTTGCACTAAGATATTTTATATTATTTGTGCCTATTATAAAGGGAGTTATTTACCTAATTTTCTTTTAACTTCTGATACCAGCTTTGGGTTTTTATCTTTTTAACAACCCATAGGTTTTCTTTAAATTTAAAGCCAGTTATTATGACTAGCATCTTTAAACAAGAAAGTATAACTAAATATTATATTGAGAGGTTTCACGAAGCAATGGAGGACTGAAATCTGAAGACTTTATTTGAAGAAATAGAAGTTGAGTACTGATAATTAATTTTTTTCTTATTTCTTTATGTTAACAACAATTGCTATTCACCTGTTTTATAAAGAACATTTTGACCATGTTAATCCATGGCTTTATGAAGTGAACTGAGATCTTAAATTGCTACAAATGTTCTATGAGAGAAATATATTAAGTGGTCTGATGGAGAAAAATACAGATGGATTCTATTTGAAATCCAAATATTTTATCCTGAACAATGTTATGACATATGTGTGGTTGAAGCTTTGGTTTAGGTAGTGTGTCATGAGACAAAGACTACAGGCTATCCAATTTTTTGTGCTTTATTCTTTTTTGCAGTTATGAAAACAGAACTTTTTTTTTATGTTCAAAGTTCTGGTGAGTCTCCATAGCTTTGTACCAAGGCATTTTTTCATTGTTCTTTAGTATGAATGAAACACATAAAACAACCATTTTGTAAATTATGCTTCCAAATCCTCAAATTTGAAAGCAAAATGTGAAATGAATATTTATAAATACATACAGAAAGGAGAATTTTGTGTCAACACAATGAGAAAGGAAATCTGAGAAGACATTCCATGCTAAAAATTCTGGGAGCAAGAGGTCATAAACAAACAGGATTTTTTTTCAACAAACATCTTTTATTAATTCCTGGTTGGATGTTAGTGCTATGTAGTAACCATATGAAACATTACTTTTTTGAAAAAAAATATTGTTTCATGGGAAGTCCTTCTCGAAAATACAGACACACTAGGGAGGGAAAGGCAACAAATTTAGCTCCAAGTAGTTATTATCAGTAAGAATAATGAACTTGAAATTGTTATAATGGCCAACATATTTTGTTGTTGTTTATTTATTGATTTATTTATTTACATTCTAAATGCCGTCCCCAGTCCCACTCCCCCTCACAGAGTCCTTCTTCCCATCCTCTCTCCTCTTCTCTGAGAGGATGGCCTCCCTGGGTACCACTCCATCCTGGCACATCAAGACTCTGCAGGGTTAGGAGCATCCTCTCCCGCTGTGGTCAGACAAGGCAACCCTATGTGCCATGGGCTTTGGTCTTTGTTCTTTGGTTGGTGGCTCACTCTCTGAAAGCTAATAAGGATTCATGTTAGTTGACTCTGTTGGTCTTCCTCTAGAGTTCCTATCCCTTTCAGAGTCTTCAATCCTTCCCCCAACTCTTCCAAAAAGAAAATGTCATATGTTCCCTTGTATTCAAGTGTTAGTCTTAAACCTTCAGATATTTGTGTTCTACTAATTACTAATTTCAATGTTTTTAGCTTTAATTTGTTCTTAACATACCATGGAAGAAAGCTTATCTGAAAATGTTTGTAAAATAGAAGTATATTAGAGAAAGAAATTTTAAAGCGCAATTGATTAGTTTACTTTATTACTATATTACTAAAATATATAGTACTTCTTATTTCAAATCCCTTTCTTCTGCTTAAGAAAATTAGAACTCTAGGATTTAAAAAGTTTTACTTAGAAATGAAGGAACATGAGAACAGAGCTTGAGTATCTAAGAAACACTTAGACAATTCTGGTCTGATATGAAATTCTGGAGTATGGAGAATAAAGGGAGAGCAGAAGATAATTATATTTGGTTGTCTGAGAAGACAAGGTAAGAACATTTTTACAGTTATGCCTGGAATATTTCATCATCTCTGACTCATTAAACATACTATCCTGGCTACTGAAGATGTATCTTTTAGCATTCTTCAGGCCCCAGGAAAGAATATAAGTGGTAGAATTGTGGAGCATAAAGAGTCATCTTTTATTCAACATGTATTTGGTTCTATATCACAGATCCTCTTGGCTATGTGTACTTGTATACTTTGTACTTGCACTCAGGCTCTATATATTTCTTGAACTACAATAAAATGTTCCTTAACCATTCCTCAGGCATAAGCATCAATGTATTAGTGGGTCAGTTCACATTTGAAAGGCTATATATAATCAAGAAGTCTGGAAATCAGGTTCTAGGATAATTGTATATAAAATCATAGCTTACACAATTATGCAATATAATTTTGTGCACATGAGACATGGTTCACACTGGAAATTACACATTAAGCTGCTATACTTACACATGGAGGTGGATTTTCTCTGTTATAATATGGGGTAAATAGAAAATCTGGGTTTTACAATTAGTTTAATTTAAGAAAGCATGTTAAAAGGGAAAGTAATACAATAATCTTGGACAGGATTTCTTGAATTAGTTGACTTTGCCAGCTAATAGCTATGTGGCTAGTGGATAGTTATGCAATCACATTTTGCTTTTCTCAATGTTAAAATCAATATTACATAATTTAGATCACAAGATAATTATTAGGATGGATCAAAATGACCATAAGATGCCTGCTAAAGTGTTTGACAGCTGGTAAATAAAAACATATGTACATTAGCAAACATAGTCCTGTTTGTTACTAAACAAAGTTTACTTACAGAAAAAAGGAGTTTAAATTGAATTATCCTATATTGGAAAATTCTTCTACCAGAAGCCATTGATGGCCAAATAAAAAGTCCTGTGCTTCCACTTGAATTATTTATTGGTCAAAGGAGTTCCAGAGATTCACAAGACAATACAGGCTATTACCATTTCTCTTGATTGTACATTAGAAATTGAAAGTAAGACCTTATTGATGAAGACACCACACATCTTGGACACAGGACTTGGAGAAAACTAGCTACTATAGATCAGAAAGTTTCCTATCTAATGGTTATCTTCCATAGTATCAGAAAATGCTAGGCAGACTTCTGGGTCTGAAAAGACATCAAAAGTCTTACCTGTCTGTGAATCATGTGAGCTATAGCAATGACTGATATGGCAAGATATGCCAAGAGGAGCAGTGGTGGCACAATTGTTATAGAGGTAACTAAACAATTTCTCATTGGATTTTAAGTCTGCTCCATGAGAAGAAATGCATTTCTGGTACAAAAAAATCTAAACTTGAACCTCTTGTTCAAGTAGGTTATAAGACCTAGAGGTTTAACCTAATAGTTTCCTTTTCTTTTTTGATTTTTAAATTAAATTAAATTTCTTTTACCTATTTACTCACTCATCCCCTCCCACAATCCTTCCCTCATCCCCCATCCCCTTTTATTTTGGTCAGGTACCCCACCCACCCCTGCTGATATCTCCCTACCCTGCCACTTTACTTCTCTGCAAGTCTGGGTGTTTCCTTTCCCATTGAGGTCAGACAAGGCAGCGTAGCTGAAGAACATATCCCAACCACAGGCAAGAGCTTTTGGGATAGCCCTTGTTCCAGTTGTTTGGGACTCACATGAAGACCAAGCTGCACATCCACTACATACTTGCGGGGAGGCCTATGCCCTTTGTTCTTTGGTTGAGGGTTCAGACTCTGGGAGCTCCAAGGCTCCAGGTTAGTTGACTTTGTCTTCCTGTGGAGTTCCTACTCCCTTAGGGGTGACAATCCTTCCTCCTATTCTTCCATAAGAGTGTCCAAGCTCCATCCACTGTTTGGCTGTGGGTATCCATATCTGTCTATTTGACATAGCAAGCTGCACTCTCAAAATGAATCTCTATTTCTGTAGATTAGTACAGCTCTCAGTCCTCATCAGAGAAGTGTCTTTGTACAGGGAACAGCAGTTAATATAGAAACCCAAAATATGTTAGTATACAGAGTATGTGTTCATGGAGCCCTCAGAGCCATAAATGGGATGTCTATATCATATCCCCTCTCTACAAGGTTCATGGAATATCAGAGAGAGTAGAGAATGATTGCAAGAGTATGAGTCAAGAGGACTGGGGATAAACCATATCTTCTGGAAAAGAAAGTACAATTGCATTCATGTACTCACAGAAGTTTCCTGCCATGGTTTCTGTCACAAGACCTACCTAAGATCAAGGCAAATATCTGTAACACCCATTCTGCAGTATCCAGTGACCTTCTTTGGAATCTGTGGTTACCAGGCATACAAATGCTACACAAATATACATGTGGGCAAACTGCTCATACACACACAATAAAAAGAATGCACCTGATTGATATTATATAGTGAAGTTCATGCCAAAGCATGAGACAGTGATGAGACTAAGAAAAGAAGTGTTTGCTGTTTATATTTATAGTCACTATATGTCATATAGAATCACAACATACAATTTCAGGGTGATATGGGATTAAAGGATCAGGAGAAAGAAGAAACCTAAGACTAAAATCTTATGATGCGTTTTCATGCCAAAACCAGGTAAAGAAACATAAGCAATTTAGGATTGGCTAATTTAAGTAATTATTATTAAGTAATTACTCAGTTACTAAAGAGTAATCTACTGTTCTATTGTGGCTCTGGGATGATTAAGGCAGAATAATATTACCTTTTAAAATATATAGCCCAGTTAGAGAAATTCCTTTGGATTGATTAATTTCTGATTAAGTATAATCCTGGCTATGCCCTTTGGTAACTATAATAATATTAATTTCAGGTATGGAAGTCCCCTCCATTCAACTAGAAGGGATTTTAAAGGCACTCAAACTCCTTAATATACACAATTTCATACAAACACACACACAGATAAAACACACTGCAATACACAGTAGGACTGTCCTTGAAAATCCCAGGCAATGTGTTTTCATCAGCCTGAAGGAACACAGAGGGATCACTATAAGGCAAATTGTTATACCCTTTTAGAATGGGGTGATTTAAAATCAACATCTGTTGAAAGAATTTAAAGACATCTGTACTGGCTAGTTTTGTGTGTCAACTTGACACAAGATGAGGTTATCACAGAGAAAGGAGTTTCAGTTGAGAAAATGCCTCCATGAGATGCAGTGGTAAGGCATTTTCTCAATTAGTGATCAAGGAGGGAGGGCCCCTTGTGAGTGGTACCATCTGTGGGCTGGTAGTCTTGGGCTCTATAAGAAAGCAGGCTGAGCAAGCCAGGAGAAGCAAGCCAGTAAGCAGCATTCTTCTATGGCCTCTGCATCAGTTCCTGCTTCCTGGCCTGCTTGGGTTCCAGTCCTGACTTCCTTTAGTGATGAACAGCAGCATGGAAGTGTAAGCCGAATAAACTCTTTCCTCCCCAACTTGTTTCTTGGTCATGATGTTTGTGCAGGAATAGAAACCCTGACTAAGACAGACATCAAACATCATTTTCTTTTCTAGTCCATACATTCAAGGAAGCCTCTGGTTGACTATAGAGAAAATAGAAATGATGCTTAACTACATAAAGAAAAAAGAATATAATTCTTAGAGAAATGGATTGTTAAGTCACTAAAGAAATAAACATCTCTTGCCTTCAAGAATGCAAACAGTAATTCCAAGGAGTAGGGAATTTGGTTTCTAGTTCCCACATTTAAATATTCAAAATTTCTCCCTTTTCTCTAAATACTGTGTGATGCATACTAATATACACAGGGAATTGTGATCATTTTACATGAAAAGATACAAAGAAACTATTATTGAAGAATCCCAGCTCTTGGCCTAATCTAACCAAGAGTTGAAAAGTTCACAGATAATTTCCTTGCATTCTATATATTTTTTTCTGTATATTAAAGTCTTACTCAAAGGAAACACTGAAATACAATTATCTAGATAAATATAGATTTTGGAGCAATGTATAAAGTCTCATATTGAACATTTAAAAACATTAAGGATTCTTTATCTCATGAATTTTGAGGTTTATAAAACCTATGTACATTAACCTATTAAGCTGATTTACTTTTCATTTGGAAATAAAAATGACTCTTATCTAGATTTAAAAATCTAAGGAAACAACACATAAGATTAGATATATACTTACTGATTGAAAGGAATTATATTCACTTTTTAGATGAACATACAAAATTGTAAGTCTAATTTTGTATTTTCATAGTTTGTTTAAATTGATCTGCCTTTTCCATCTCTCTCTCTTATCGCCTTTCCTTATCTACTCGTACCCTCCTATGGGAATAGCCATGCTACTTGCTCTATTACACATGTGTAATAATAACACACAATGTGCTCCTCCTTTCTGTAAGATCTCTTAGTTTTCTCCATCTAATTTTGTGCCCTATACCTACATTTAGACACATTTATATATATTATATGAAAATTAAAGTATGTTTTGCATGTGAGATAAAACATAGCATTTGCATTTGTCTTTCAGAGTTAGAGTTTCTAGGATTAATAATAATTTCTAGATTTATCCATTTTCCTGTGAATTTGAAATTTTTTTCTTTCTTCACAGCTGAATAAAATCCTGTTGTATGTATGTACCATATTTTATTTTAGATATATAATTTCACATAACCAGGAAAAATATATGAACATGTATGTATGGTACATTAATACAGAGAAATGATATGAAAGAACCAATTAATAGTTTGAAGCTGAATATGAAATAGGAGAAATAAAAAATCAGTACAGGTATTCAATGGTAGATTTCAGGAGACAAAAAGATTGATGAATATTTAAAAAGATAATTAGAATCATCCATTCTAAGGATCAGAAAGAAAAAAGCAACAAGGACAAAATAAATAAACCCTAGGTTACATCTGTGACACAGTGAAGCATATAAGTTTATGCATTATGGAAGTTTCAGGAAAAAATTAATGATAGAAACATATTTGAAAAATAAAGACTGAAAAATCCCCAAATTTGACTCAATGATATAAATCTACTATCTTTGGATAGTAAAAAATTGAAAACATTATTCTTAAGATCAAGAATGTAACAAGGACCTTTTCTTTCACCAGTATATTTAAGATTGTTCTAGAAATCCTAAGGGCAGCAAATGGAAGCAAAGAGGAAGAAAACACAGTATGACATACAAGAAAGGAAAACCAAATTGGGTCTGTTTATCCTGGATATGGAAAATATCATATAACCCATTAAGGAAACTACTACTTCATACGTGAATTGAACAGCATTCTTACATTAAACATTAATACATGAAAACCAACCATGTTCACTGTTACTCTGCTAAGAAATAGAAACAACATAATTGTCCTCCAACTGACAAATGGATAACGACAATGCAATACACATACACTATGGAGTACTACTGAGATATAAGGAAAAATGAAGTTATTAAAATTATAAACAAATGGATAGGTCTAGAATACTGAATAAGGTAACCCAGTGCCAGAAAGACAAATATCACATATTCTCTCTCACCTGTAGGTCCTAACTCTAAATCATTAAATGTGAGTATGCAGCCTGGAATAACCTCAGATGCTGGGAAAGTTAAAGAGATCCACGGAGGAGAGGGTACAGGAGAGGATAATAGCAGGGGAAGAATAATTTGAAGGGGAACTAGGAATAAAAAAACCAGAAAGCTGTTTAAGAAGAAGTCAACACAGAGAAGCTGTAAGGATGTCTGAAAAATCATTAGGAATTATACTAATTCCTAATTATAATAATGGTAATTTTATTCACCTACAATTACATGTAATATGCATAAGTTTGTGTCTATACATATAGAGTTTTAATAAAAATTTCCCATCTATGCTAACAACTGTTCAACCAAGTACCATCTAACAGAGTCCCAACATCAGGCATCCTTTGGAGTTGTTGGTCATGTTTATGCAAGAGACTCCCAAAACATTATAAGCCATTTTTGTTGCCCTTGGTTGCCTCCCAGAGGTGTCTGGAAAGTCCCTATGGCTGAAAAAACTATGCATGTTGGATACAGCACCCAAAGAATCCATCCTGAAAGCCTTCAACCTGAGAAGTTTTCATGGTAAAAGAAGGCATGATGAAAGATTCCAAGAGAGAGAAGCAACCAATAGCCCTATGCAGTTATAATTCTTATGTATGACAACCATGACCAGAACAACACAATAACTCAAGGGTGCAGTAGTGGCATCCTTCTCTTTGCAACAGGCTAAGACCATTATTAAAAAACACAAATGATTAGAATATGGAAAACTAATAATCATGTGGTACACAGCTTCAAAAGGACTCATCTACAAACACAACTTCTGTATCAAAGGCTCAAGGAACATTGTGGAAGAGAGGATGGAAAGATAGTAAGAGCCAGAGGAACAATATGTCTTCTGTGAGATTGAATCTACTAGAAATGTCAGGGACACTAAAACCATGAAGCCTCAGCAACATGGCTACCTAACAAGACCTGAATAAGGGAAACACCTTCAGATATGTTATCATGGAAGAGAGAAATAACACAGGGCTTCAATTCTATACCAAGAATTGCAGGTAATTTAGGAATGCTACAAGTAGGAGAAATCATCTTCCCAGAGAAGAGTATCCCGATTGGTTATCCAGTGCCAAATTATCAGTCCTGAGATCATATAATACAAGTAACACAATAGAGATTAAGACGACTGCACTTATATATTTAGGAATGTGTATGTGTGTGTATTTACATAGGCATGCATGTGTGTGTATATGCATATAAAACAATTAAAGAAAAATAGGTCAAAGACCATGAATTTAGGGGGGAATGTGGTCAGTAGGTACATGGGAGAGGCTGGAAGAAGAAAAGAGAAAGGGAAAGGGGAAAGTAATGTCTTTATATTTTAAATTTAAGTAAAGAACAAAAAGGGAAGCCATATGAAAACCTACCATTATTCATGTTTTTAAAAATTATATACATATAAAAATAAATTTAAATGAAATTTCCATATACTGGGGGGGGTGACAATACCCCAACTGTACATCATATGCAACCAAATAAACCCCTCAATACTATCAATGAGTTACATCTTTTTGAGTCACTCCCCCAAAGGGTCCCAAAACATATTCACCACCATAAACACTACAGGCTATTGCCAATGCTATTGGTTAACTTCTACATCTTGAGGGAAAGCCCTATTCATGAAGACACCATATACTTACAGCATAGAATATGGAGAAATTGAGCTGGTGATCAACTGGAAGCTTCACTCCTACTGGCTAGCATTTATAGTTCTAGAATGTAATACACACACTACAGTTAGAGAAAAGTGGTCATCAACCTCACCAGGCACCTGCAAGCTATAACATTGACCTACCTGCAAGGTACAATAATTGCCGGAAAGAATGGAAGGTGAGTAATGAACCACGTCTGAATGTTGGATTTAAAGCCCACTCCATGAGATAGAACCCACATCTGACATTGTAAATGAGACAAAGAACACAAGACTAGATAGGTTATGGAACCTAGAAGAAAACTACTATTATTATTCTGCTAAGTGAACTTAGGTATAAAATGACTCCTAATGACATGTTATTCTCATAGATCAGTGCATCACTCCAACCTCATCTACAAAGCTTACTACAGTTGATAGTAATCAACATAAAGTCCTTTTCTTTTTTTTAAATTTTAATTAATCTTTTTTTACACTCCAGGTTTTATCCCCCTCCAACTCTACCCTCTGACAGTTCCCCATCCCATACCTCCTGCCTCCAATCTCCATGATGATGTCCCCACTCCCCCCTCACCCCACCAGACCTCTCCACTCCCTTGGGCCCCCATTCTCTTGAGGATTAGGTGCCTCTTCTCTGATTGAACCCAGACCCAGCAGTCCTCTGCTGTGTATGTGTTGGGGTCTCATATCAGCTGGTGTATGATGCCTGGTTGGTGGTCCAGTGTGTGAGAGATCTCGGGGATCCAGGTTAGTTGAGACTGCTGGTCCTCCTACAGGGTCGCCCTCCTCCTCAGCTTCTTCCAGCTTTTCCCTAATTCAACCACAGGGGTCAGCAGCTTCTGTCCATTGGATGGGTGCAAATATCTGCATCTGACTCTTTCAGCTGCTTGTTGGGTCTTTGGAGGGCAGTCATGCTAGGTCCCTTTTTGTGAGTGCTCCATAGCCTCAGTAATAATGTCAGGCCTTGAGGCTTCCCTTTGAGCTGAATCCCACATTGGGCCTGCCACTGGACCTTCTTTTCCTCAGGTTCTTCTCCATTTCCATTCCTGCAGTTCTTTCAGACAGGAACAATTATGGGCCAGAGTTTTGACTGTAGGATGGCAACCCCATCCCTCCACTTGATGCCCTGTCTTTCTCCTGGAGATGGACTCTACAAGTTCCCTCTCCCCACTGTAGGGCATTTTACCTAAGGTCCCTCCCTTTGAGTCCTGAGAGTCTCTTACCTCCTAGGTCTCTGGTAAGATCTGGAGGGTCTCCCCACTTCCTAAGTCCCAAGGTTACCTGTTTCCATTCTCTCTGCTGGCCCTCAGGGCTTCAGTACTTATAAAGTCCTTTTCATTTCAAAATGTTTTAGTTATTTTGTTAAATATTGGGAAGTGTATTTTATTACCTCATTTAATTTTATCACTTCTGATGGCTGTCCTTAACCTTTATAAATAATGGATTTTACATACTGAAAAATATTTTTATTTGTTAGTGAAAAGAATATGTAACACAAATTAAAACAGAAATGGTTATGATATACACACATAATGAGCCATTCATACCCCATAAAATGGTGCTTCAGCAGAGGATTTAGTAGCAGAAATGCTTGTGTTAAAAAATTTTCAGGATATAAATTTATTCCTATTTTCTTAAATCATAAAAAATAGTGATAGCAAAAGAATATGTAAAACTTTCAAATGCAAGCATTGTGATAAATTAAAATTATTTTTATATTTATATTTATTTTCTATATTTCCTTCCATAAATATTTTTATTTATATCCTTCATAGGATAGGAATTTATAATTAATAATGAATGGAAAGTACCATTAGATTTGATTTTGAGGTTATGAAGAGTTTTCCAAAATTTGACATAAAAAGTTAGTCTCATTTTATTTCTGTAATTCGTATTACTTGACATTTTAAGCCATTAAAAATTACAGCTAGTAAGTTCAGGAAGAATTATAATAAATAATTATGTTCTTTGGGGTTTATTTTGAAATCTAATGATGATATTAAGACATAATTCATAAACAGACACCACCTTGACTAGAAACAGGTGTAAACAAATTTTATTCTTTGTTTGATATTCTGAATTTTCACCACATTTTAATTATTCACAAGGTTTCTATGCATTGCATTTTACTGAAGATGTAAGCTTTTAAAACCACTGGTATCTTGAAAATCTAATGCTGGGGTGATACATGCTCAGGTGCTAATTTATTTACATCAATTAATTTCAGGCCTCTGATGTAAACCAATTAGTATTCAACATTTAATGGAGTCATTATCTGTCAGATTAGCAGTAGGAATGCTTGTCACTACTACAGGACCAGGCACCAAAACTTTGCTAATAAAAGTAGCAGAATTAATGGAGTGACTAGCTTAGATAATGACTTAATGTGGAACAGAGAGTACAGTAAGAGGCTGATCAGCTGTCTTCCAAAGAATAAAGATATCAGAGAAGCAGCTTCTTCTGATCCCCCAAGTGAGTTTAACCATTAGTGTTAAAAATATGTTAAGTATTTCAAGACACTGTAAAACTATGTCATAATTACACAAAATCTTCTTGTCTGGTGGTCAGATGGTATGGCATATAAATAGACATGAATTATATTTTATTAGAAATTCAAGTTGCTAAATTTAGTGACAGAAATGACCAACAAGAAGAAAAGGTGAGGCTACAATGACCATGTATATCAATCAGAGGAAATACCAAGTGGAGTTCAAAAACATGCTGTAAGTTCCACATATCACAAGTGATAAAAAAAAAAAAAAAAAAAAAAAACCAAACCAAACAAACATAGTCTCCGAGGCAGAATATGTGCAAGGAAATGCAGTTTGGTTGAAGAAAGTTCACTGCTCATTCATTTTTAAATGCAAACCAAAACCCACACAAAGATGTCAATAATCAATGCAGGCTAGAAAATTTAGCTCAGGCTTCTAAGATAATTGAATTAGCATATAATTTCATCTCTTAAGAAACATGCTTTTGTTGAAATACACAGGGGGATTTTCATTCAAATACGGGCTATTTTCATTTGACATTATTATTTTTCTTTTCTACATTATCAGTGTCAGAGCAAGGAGGAATCCATTATGAGTTTGCTATGAAAGTCTAGAAATTAGTTATAAGGACAATTTTGAGGACACATGATTTAACAGTTAAGAAATTTTGTCATTAAATTTAGAATCTTTTCAGAGGAAGAAATAAATATTCTGGGGCTTTCTTTAATTCTTTTCAATTGTCTTATCTTGAATTATATGGAAAGATTATGTTTAAAACATTTTATGAGTTGGCTATCATTGAATAGCTTTTGTTCAAGATAACAGTTAAGAAATTAGCAGTACTGACATTATTGAATTTGGTTGCTCCTAAGTGATGTAATCAAGGATGTGAACTACATTTTTAGGATATACAGGGAGATTTTTGAAGTATTGTCTGGGATGCTTGTTTATAAGGCAAGTTCCTGTCATACTTAATAAATACTCATACTTATAAATAAATAAATAAATACTTAATAAATAAATTTATTCTTATCTCATACTTAATAAATAAATTTATCTGTGACCAAAATCTCTTCATCATATGATCAGAGCTAGAATACATATGAACCATTACTTGGAAACCATTACACGTGAATAGAGCCTAAATCCAAATTAGATTAGCTTATTCCAACTGACAAAACAGGCTGCTTGATAGAAGGGACTGAATCTTATTTGTATTACACCAATATTTTATTTTGAAAACTAAGAATTAAGGTTTATGCAAGATAACTATTTTTCAGTGGAATAGAAACAGAAACGTAATTAAATTAGCTCCAAGTCAAGGTTCACTCCATCCCAGTGGTAAAGAAATGAAGGAAAATGAAATATATATATATATATATATATATATATATATATATATATATATGTATGTATGTATGTATAGTGTAGAGAGAAGCCTCAGCACATTAGCTTGATCTGAATTTGATCCCCAGAATCTGCTTTAAAAAGTTGGGTGCATATCATTCTTCTTCTCTTTTTTTGGGTCTGAGTTACTTCACTCAGGATATTTTTTACATCCCTCCATTTGCCTGCAAATTTCATGATGTCCTTGTTTTTAAGTATTCCATTCTGTAAATGTACCACAGGGGTTCACAGACTCTGAAGCACCAACTAAGGCACATGAATGGACTGGACCTAGGCCTCCTACACATATAAAGCAGATGTATAGCTTGGTCTTCACATGGCTCCCCCAACAATTGGGCTGACTCTGACTCAGACTCTGTTGCTGGACTTTGGATCCCTTGCTCCTAGCTGGGCTGCTTTGTCTAGTCTCAGTGGGAGAGGGTTTGCTTAGTCCTTAAAACTAGATGTGCCAGGGTGGGTTCATACTTGGGATCACCGGGTGGCTCCTTTTCCCTGAAGAGAAGGGTAGGGGAGAATGAGAGGATGGGGGAGTGGGAGTGAGGGAGGAGAGAAACGAGGGATGGTGATCTGAAAGAAAAGTGAATAAATAAGAAAATAAGTAAATAAATGAATTAAGTAAAAAGTTGGGTGCACTGGTGGGTGTCTATAATCCCAGTACTCATACCCTGAGATGGGAGACAAGAGACAAAAATGTCGAAGATGTTCATCGGCCACCTAGCCTGGAATACACAGACAGTATGGTAGAAACAAAGGTGACCCTGCCTCAACCAGGTGGAGAGTACTGACTCCCAAAAGTCACATTTCCACACACCATAGCTTGTCTATTCCCAGAGACATACACAGATGCACACAGGCACACACACCATGAATATACACAACACAAAAATATTAAGATTAAGGACAAATGTAAAATACTAGATATTCAAGTAAGTCAAAATAGCTACAGAAAAAGAAAAGAATATGGATTATAAGCTTTACTGATTTATTCAAAACTATTTTCAATCTTTCACTGTTAAGGATTCACATAACCTGAAATTTACAGATTTCTCTTTGCATAATTATAGTGTAATACTGTAAATTAAGTCCACATGTTTTCAGATACCAATTTACAGCTGCAAGTATTTTCAGTGACTTTTTATTTTAAGCAGAATTTCTTATTTTATGCAGTAGCAGTTTATGTATAGTACTCTCATTAAGAAAATTGTGAAAAAATTGCATCAACTAGTCTTATAGACATTTTAATATTAAGCAGACACTGTTATGCATTCTTTTGCAATAATTATGTACTGCAAAGACAATGATTTATTAGTAAAATATGGTAATTTAGTTATCAGCTTTCACCTCTACACTCATGAAAATACCACATTGTACAGTCTAACATTTGAACCAGAAGAGATGCATGCAACCAGTGAGATATGGAGTTATCTTCATGTCCAACAGTGCTTAAAATTGGATACTTCACTGAAAATTGTACCTTATCCCATCCCCAATGACCTAATCATGAAATACTATACCAACGATTAAAATATCTTACTGATCTCAGCTGATGATCAGCCAGTTCCCCAAAGCACAGGGATTAATAGTCCTTATAATTTTGTGCTAGCTAATGTGCCTGCATAGAATATTTTGTGTACCTAACCTTGTTTTTAATGTTCTACTAAGACTCAATAATATCCTATAGCAATGCTGTCCACTTATCATAGTGAAAGTTTTCATCCCCAAAGATGTTGAAATATTGTTATCCTCTTCTGTTTGGTGAATAAAAAGAATTACTTGTACAGGTTTTAAATTCAATAGAAACAATTCATAATAAAATTGTAAGCTATATCTTTGACCACCTAGAAAAGAATGAGACTTTGTTTTGTACTCAGAAAGTTAAGTCTTAGATTTTTTTAATTAAATAGGTTATTACTTCAGGGAAGTATTTGTCTTTTTTATTTATTTATTTATTTATTTATTTATTTATTTATTTATTCATTTATTTATTTATTTTTTATTTTTGATACTTTATTTACATTTCCAATGTTTCCCCTTTTCTGGGTCTCCTCTTTGGAAACCCCCTATCCCCTCCCCATCCCTGCCTCTACAAGGGAATTCCATCTCCCACCCACCCGCCCACCCATCCCCATATTCCCACCTTGACATTCCCCTTTACTGGGGCCTCTAACATCCTCAGGCCCAAGGGCTGCTCCTCGCTCCCTGATGGCCATCGAGGTCATCCTCTGCCACATATGTGGCCCAAACCGTGGGCCCATAGATGTGTATTCTTTGGTTGGTGGTTCAAACTCCAGGACGACCGGGGGGGCGGGGGGTCAGGCCCATTGACGCTCTTGCTCCCTCCATGGGGCTGCAAATTCCCTCAGCTCCTTCAGACCTTCCTCCAACTCCTCCATCTGGGACCTCACTCTCAGTCCGGCGGTTACTGTTAAGTGAAACTTGGGCATTCTGAACTTTTGGGCTAATATCCACTTATCAGTGAGTACATACCATGTTCCTTCTTTTGTGACTGAGTTACCTCGCTCAGGATGATATTTTCGAGTTCCATCCATTTGCCTGCAAATTTCATTAAGTCATTGTTTTTAATAGCTGAGTAATACTCCATTGTGTAGATGTACCACATTTTCTGTATCCATTCCTCTGATGAGGGACATCTGGGTTGTTTCCAGCTTCTGGCTATTATAAATATGGTGGCTATGAACATAGTGGAGCATGTGTC
>CM052722.1:55111778-55140985 GCA_028551405.1 Uromys caudimaculatus | reverse complement strand
TATGGTGGCTATGAACATAGTGGAGCATGTGTCTTTACTACATGTTGGAGCATCTTCTGGGTATATGCCCAGGAGAGGTATAGCTGGGTCCTCAGGTGGTATTATGTCCATTTTTCTGAGGGTCCGCCAAACTGATTTCCAGAGTGGTTGTACCAGCTTGCAATAACACCAACAATGGAGGAGTGTTCCTCTTTCTCCACATCTTCGCCAGCATCTGCTGTCACCTGAGTTTTTGATAGAATTGGGGACCCAGAAATGAACCCACACACATATGGTCACTTGATTTTTGACAAAGGAGCTAAAACCACTCAGTGGAAAAAAGACAGCATTTTCAACAAATGGTGCTGGTTCAACTGGCGGTCTACATGTAGAAGAATGCAAATTGATCCATTCCTATTTCCTTGTACAAAGCTCAAGTCCAAGTGGATCAAGGACCTCCACATAAAACCAGTTACACTGAATCTAATAGAAGAGAAAGTGGGGAAAACTCTCGAACACCTGGGTACGGGGAAAAGTTCCTGAACAGAACACCAGGGGCCTATGCTCTAAGATCAAGAATAGACAAATGGGACCTCATGAAATTGCAAAGCTTCTGTAAGGCAAAGGACACTGTCAATAGGAAGTCTTTGTCTTAATAGCAGACAATAAAATGTTTCAGAGTTTCCCCAAGCAAGGTTTTGGTTATACAATGCAGAATATTGCCTAAACATTTGGAAAAATATTTTTCTTTCTTTTTAAAATTATTTTTAATATTTTGTGTCATTTATTTATTTATTTATTTATTTATTTATTTATTTATTTATTTATTTACTTACTTACTTACTTATTACACTCCGGATTTTATTCCTCCTGCACCCACCCATCCACCTTGCGACTGTTCCAGATCCCTCCTCTCCACCCTCTGTCTCCAGGAGAATGTCCCCTCCACCCACCCCCCACCTAACCAGACCTCTAAACTCCCTGGGGCAACCAGTCTCTTAAGGGTTAGGTGCATCTTCTCTGACTGAACCCAGACCCAGAAGTCCTCTGCTGTATATGTGTTGGGGGCTTAATATCAACTGGTGTATGCTGCCTGGTTGGTGGTCTAGTATTTGAGAGATCTCAGGGGTCCAGGTTAATTGAGACTGCTGGTTCTCTTCCTCAGTTTCTTCCAGTTTTTCCCTAATTCAACTACAGGGATCAGAAGCTTTTGTCCATTGGTTGGGTGCAAGTATCTGCATCTGACTCTTTCAGCTGCTTGTCGGTCTTTTGGAGGGCAGTCATGCTAGGCCCCTTTTTGTGAGTATTCCTTAGCCTCAATAATAGTGTCAGGCCTTGGGACTTCCCATTGGACTGGATACCACTTTGGGCCTGGTCGCTGGACCTTTTATTTTCAGGCTCCTCTCCATTTCCATCCCTGCAGTTCATTCAGACAGGAACAATTATGGGTCTGAGTTTTGACTGTTGGATGGCAACCCCCTCCCTCACTTGATGCCCTGTCTTCCTACTGGAGGTGGACTCTACAAGTTCCCTCTCCCTACTGTAGGGCATTTAATCTAAGGTCCTTCCCTTTGAGTCCTGAGAGTCTCTCACCTCTGAGGTCTCTGGTGCATTCTGGAGGTTACTCCCAACCTCCCACCTCCAAAGGTTGCCTGTTTTTATTCTTTCTGCTGGCTTTCAGGGCTTCAGTCCTTTTCCCTCACTCAATACCAGATTAAGTTCCCCTCTCCTCCCCCACCCCTGTCCACTTTCCCTCCCAGGTCCCTCTGGCCCTTCCCACTTGTGATTACTTTCTTCTCCCTCCCAAGTGGAAATGAGGCGTCAAATTAAATGGAGACATACTTGAAGCAATCCCACTAAAATCAGTGACAAGACAAAGATGCTCATTCTCCCCATATCTATTCAATATAGTACTTGAAGTGCTAATTAGAACAATAAGACAACAAAAAGACATCATGGGGATAGAAATTCCAAAGAAGAATAAAAGGTACCACTATTTGCAGATGATATGATAGTATACATAAGCAACACCAAAACTTCTACCAGAGAGCTTCTCCAGCTGATAATCAACTTCAGCAAAGTAGCTGGATATAAAATTAACTCAAATAAATCAGTAGCCTTCCTTAATACAAATGATAAACAGGCTGAGAAAGAATTAAGGGAAACAACTCCCTTTAAAATAGCCACAAATAATATAAAATATCTTAGTGTAACTCTAACCAAACAAGTGAAAGACAGTAATAACTTCAAGTCTTTCAAGAAAGAAATCAAAGAAAATCTCAGAAAATGGAGAGATCTCCCATGCTCAAGGATTGGCAGAATTAATATAGTAAAATGGCCATCCTACCAAAGGCAATTTACAGATTCAATGTAATCCCCATCAAAATCTCAACACATTCTTCAAAGAAATGGAAAGAGCAATTCTCAAATTCATCTGGAAAGGCAAAAAACCCAGAATAGTGAAAACAATTCTTAACAATAAAAGAACAGCTGGGGTAATCACCATCTGTAATCATTTTTTACAGTCCAGGCTTTATCCCCCTCCTGGTTTGCCCTCTGACAGTTCCTCACGCCATCTCCTCCATCCCCTGTCTCCAAGAGGATGTTCCCACACCAACCCCCACGCCACCTCTCCAGACCTCCCCCACTCCTTTGGGCCTCTAGCCTCTCAAGGGTTAGGTGCATCTTCCAGTGTTCCCCCAACCCCACATGGAAATGATCTATGGCTCTTTCCCATTTATTACAAAATCTGAACATGGTTCATTTGTAGGAATATAAGTCCTAATGATTTAATGTCTGAGCACAAATGCAAATTTAAGAGTAATATTCTAATTTTTAGAATAGTGAGCTAATCTGTTTTTCAAAATAAAGCATTGTCATAACTGCAAAATCTAGTACAGTGATTGTCAAGACTTAAAACCTTAAGTAGAAAGATACTGATAATAGAATATGTCTACTTTCTCAGTGAAAGGATTCCCTGTACCCTAACTGACAAAAAATTTCTTGGCTTTACTGTAATATTTTAGTTACTGGAAACAAATTAACAAATAATATTTGTTTTACTATCAATGTCTAGAAAAGTAACTTATGCAATACCAGTATGATCAAATGACTGGCACATATATCCACACACCACTCATTAACATCATGAATGTAGTTGATATTTTGGACTCAAAATGCTTGAAAAGTCTTTATAAAAAAGAAACTTTAATCTGATTACGGCAATGTGGGTGAGGTAAGCAAATAATTCTTTATGACAAATAGAAATTCATTTCACAAAAATGGAAAATGTCAGTGTTTGCGTATAAACTAAGAAAAATGTCTTCAACACAGAAGCAACTTTAGGAACAAGTTTCCTTTTACACTCCTTATCCAGCCGTGTGGTCTTGATGTTTTGTGCATTATCTCCTTGGTTATAGCTTCTTTCTCTTTTATTATTCTCCCAGTCAATTAATTCTGCTTCTACTTAGTACCTGCCCACACTTAACTTAATCTTTCATATATTTCATCATTACTGAGTATGTATGTACTTTTAGTTTTTTTTTAAATTTTATGATCTTTATTATTAAAATAAAACTTTGCAAATAATACAAACATCAGACACAAAAGCCAAACCCAATGTGTATATAACTCAATGAAATTTTATACACGTAGAATAGGCATTTGAAATTATACATTAACTTTTTTTTGAGATATGTGATATTTGTATATTTAAACCTATTTCATCACTAAAATAGACATTATTATCAGTAGTTTATAGTTCAAACAACTGCTCACATTTTTATACTGTAACAATGACAGATATTGAAATTTCACTTTTGTCATTGTTCCTTAAATTTTGACAGCAGTAATATTGTAATTATGGGATTTTATTTTTTTTATTGGATATTTTATTTATTTACATTTCAAATGTTATCCCCTCTCCTGGTTTCCCCCTCCGGAAACCCCGTATACCATCCTCCCTCCCCCTACTTCTATGAGGGTGCTCCCCCCCACCTCCCCGCCCTCGAATTCCCCTATCCTGGGGCATTGAGCCTTCACAGGACCTAGGGCCTCTCTTCCCATTGATTCCTGACAAGACCATCCTCTGCTACATATGCAGCTGGAGCCATGAGTCCCTCCATGTGTACCCCTTGGTTGGTGGCTTAGTCCCTGAGAGCTCTGGGGGTGTTTGTGTGTCTGGTTGGTTGATATTGTTGTTTTTCCTATGGGGTTGTAAACCCCTTCATCTCCTTCAGTTCTTTCTCTATCTCCTCCATTGGGGTCCCGTGCTCAGTTCAGTGGTTGACTGTAAGCATCCACATCTGTATTTGTCAGGCTCTAGCAGAGCCTCTCAGGAGACTTTCTTATCATAAATCTTCACATCAAAATTTGGAGACTTTCTAACCAACCATATGGCATAGATTGAAAGCTAGATTACATGTTCATGAAATACCCAATTTTCATACCCATAGTTATTTTAGGATAGGGAAGAAAAGAGGGGAGAAAGTTTATTTAATAGAAAATAAAGAAATTAACGTGTTCTGATAATTTCCCTTTAATTGCTATGAAAAAAAAAATACAACAATTTGGCCTATCTAGTGAATTGGAGTTGAATGCTAAATACAACTAGAATGATGGACTGATATTAAATTATAATGCTCCTAATTACAAATCTAAGACACATTAGAATGCATATCTCTATATATGCATTATATATATATATATAGTACTTAGAGCTCATTTTGCAAATGATAACCATAATAATATTAGTCAATGTTTATATAGCACTTACTATGCTATAGGCACCATCATAGATATTTTATGAATGGTGATTCATTGAACTGCATAAGAAATTTAGCTTTGAGGGTACTAACAAGACAAGACTTAGAGAAAACACTCAAAGGAAGGGTACAATACAGATCTTGTTGAGCTTTCTACAAGCTATCTATGGAACATTACATGTAAAGTTTTGCATAAACTGTAGACTGATGTTTGATGGAAAATAAGGCAAAAGAGATTTGATAGTGACTGTTCATTACTAATTGAGAACTTTCAGTGTGAATTATGAAAGTGTAATAGTATATGATGATGTACTTGCCATTAAAATGTTTATAAAATTGTAGATATACAGTTATATAAAGGACTTTAGAAATTATACTCTAATGTTCTAATTGAGAAAATTAAATTCAGGGAGATGAACTAGTTTAGGGTCACAAAACGAAAAGAAAACAAACAAAAAACCAAAAATAAATCACAGAGCAAGATAGAGTAGTAGAAGGTAGATACTAAGCTAAATTGAAGAATGATGTTTGATTTTATAATATTTATAGTTTAAGGAAACCATTTGTAGACCATTTAAATATACATTTTCTCAATTTAGGTTTCTAATCTAATTTGTGATATCCTTTCTGTTAGTCAATATGTCTTAACTTTCTTGCACATTAATGAATACATAATGGTGGTATAAATGTTCAGAATTAAGATAGAGAAGATATTTTGAAAACAGATAAAGACATGTGGCTTATTCTCATGTTGGTGAGCATAATATTTTGAGGATTACATAATGTTTCACTTCAAATGGGTCTCCCCAGAAAGCTCAGAAAATATTATACTACATATAAGATTCAAAATTGAGCTGTTACATGTGTTTGAGTCTACTAAGATCTTTGAATCAAGGAATGTTATTTGCCTTGACTTTCCATGTTTTGTAAATAATTTAGACATATTCTTTTTAGATTTTGATCTGGTTTTCTCTAAAATAGTTAATAAAATTGACAGGCTTCCCCTTCATTGGTCCCTTAAGAGTTCTGTTTTATATAGCAATTAACCTAAGTTCTTTACTGTACTTCTCATATGAAAACTGGAAAAGAATACTGGAGTATCCAATTTATTTGCATGAAATATAAACTCATAATAAATAAAATCATATCCCACCATTTTCCCATTTGCTTCCCTGAAATCTTCAGTGAGAAATAAATACTATAAGACCCCTTTTTTCTGTGATCAATTTAAAATAAAAATATCCTTCTAGTCACTCACTTGAAATTTGTTACCTGAAAAAATATGTTTATAGAATTAAGAGAATTTATTTTAGAAATTTATAAAACTATCTTGTTTTGAGAGTTATCTGAGATAGTCCTGAAAATTGGCCTTTTTTATATTTTCATTCTAGTCTTTTATACATATGTAGTTCCTTTCAAATATTTCAAAAAAGTATTTTCTGTCTTTAATATAAGGACTGATATTTTGCCAAGTTATTTACCTACCTCTAGTTGCCCCAGGTTTTTAGTGTTCTTTCTAAAATGTGTTAAAGTATGCAAATTTACTCTGAATCACATCTATCCTTACTTGTAGGTGAAGAAAGTATGGGTTTTGTAAAAAATTATGATATGTTGTTACAAATTGTGCTTATTGTCAACAGTGCTTTTAGAATGTCTCGATTTTATTCTAGAGAAAGTAGCAATTTTAAACTTCAATTCATGCCTTCCATTTAATTAATTAAGCACGTTTTTATAATTAGCTCACCATTAATAATGAATATTCCTCTAAGAGATAATAAGTCAATCTTTGCTTTAGAAGGCCATTTAGTAAATGTTTTCGTCTTTGCCTCTAGTGAACACTGTCTTTGAACTATAGCCATATATAATCTAGAAACTGATGAATATGACTATGCCCTTGTAAAATATGATTTACAAAACCAGACTTATCATGATTTGGTTTATGTGTTCAGTTTTATTGACTTTCTACTTTAAAAAATGTTTAAAGTTTCAGTTTTAAGAGTGTCCTTGTTTCTTCAGAACTGTAAAGGGATATCAACCCCAATGTCAGATGGTGATCATGTACTGTAGGAACTTGTCTGAGCATGTTCTTGTTAAAGTTTATAGTCGTTTTTGTGTAGTATGTGAGCTCCACTTTATGCATATTGACTCAGTGTCTTCCTTTTGAATGCCATCTTTCAGTTGGAAAACTCGTACTACTACTTAAATCTCATGCAAACACGGTCTCCTTTAAGTCTTAGTAAGTGCCTTATATTTGAAATGTATTCAAAAATCTTACATTTAATCATTTGGGCACAGAATCACCCTCAAACACATATCTTGCTAGTTTTTTCCACTCAAAATGGAAGATTTAGAACAATGAGAGACAAAAGGCTATGCTGTTGAACAAGATGCTTTAATTTAGCTCTGAGAGGAATTTAGGAGCAAAACATTAATGTCAGAAAGGGACTTTGGTTACAAAACTGCTACTGAGAAAAGAACATTACCACAACATTCATGGGATCTTTATTTTCCTAGTTGTGTGTGAAAGAAGAGGAATGCTTAATATTTTTTCATATCCTCCCGAGGACTTCAGAAATTAAAAGCAGAACATAGCCAACACCAACACTTTGACACTCAGATTTAATCAGGTGGTTTTCTTGACCCTGAGCATTATTTTCCAACACTACAATTAAATAACTCCTCTAGAAGTTCTTTCCTAAAAGGGAAGAAAGGTCTATGATAAATAGGGTTTTTTAGCTTTGTCATTTTTATTAGCTACCTTTGCTAATTTTCATGAGTCACTCCTTCGTTGTCTTCTGTTGCTTCTTTTTCTTATATGAGGTTGTAAGCTGTGTGTTGGCAACAGAAACACTGGGAAAGTTAAATAAATGACTTAGATAATGCTAACAGAATGGAACACACACACAGTTCAATTTGTTTAAAAACTTATTTTCCTAAGAGTTTTAGTAGTAACCTCATATTTGAGGTAGTTTTAATTTTCCTTCTTTTTTATGTTTTCCCCCACAGAAGATGCTAAGTGTAATTTATTTGAGTGCCCCTTTCGTTTCTTTCAAGTTATGGTTTGTTTGTCTTCCAACTTCATGAAGTCAAAAGATCAATCTCTCTCCTGTCTCAAATATATTTTAAGGATCTGGCTAAGTATATTGCTATTCTAGACAAAAGGGGAAGAGTACAATGTACACACAAGGTTATCAGTGCAATTTCTTCTTCTCTAGCAAGAATTTATGAGAGTAAATTTGATATGAGCAGCTGTTTTGAAGGGAAACTCAGGTATGATTTTGGTTTTTTTTTTTTTTTTTTTTTTTTAGAAACTGCAGGTGCTTTTTATCCCAACGTAAGTGATCTTTATCCAATGTCAATCTAAAGTTAAAACTTCGTATATTCCTCCAAAGACTTGAAATATTAGAGATGGGTTTTAAGGAAGCAGTAATAATGTTAATCCTTTCTCTGTATATTTCATTATACTTCAGTTACAAAGCTCTTTGAGTCAAACAGTACAGGTGTAGTATTCTTTCTTTATAGGTGGAGAAACTGAGGCTGTTAAATGTGATGAAGACTTTTCTAGACGAAAACAAATTAATGGAATTACCACGATTAAAATCCAGGTGAGTTTTAAGGTATTTTAAATACCACTGTATTCTTTTTCATGGATCAAATAAGCAATATCATTAAGAAAAACAATGAGGTAAAGAGCTAGAATTTAAATATAAAAATTAATCATTATTTTAACTAAAATAGACACCTATGCTTTAAAAAATAAAATTTATTATGTATATCTGGAATTTTTAATATGATGGTATATTTTACATTTCTATATATGAAAAGGTTACTGTAGTAAAACAGAATAACATCTGTTATCTGACATAGTTGATTTTTGTGACAAGAGCTGCTAAATATACTTATTTAATAAAAAATTCTAATATAGTAATTTTAAAATCTTAGTTATTAGGTGGTACATCAGGTATCTAAACTTGGGTGTATTCTACATCTGGTGTTTTTATATAGTTTAAATCCTGTTCCATTCTTTATCTCTGCATTTGTACTTTGTAAAAGGTATATATCAAGATGTCATTATCATATTCATGACTATGTACAATGAATATTAACCAACAAAATATTTTAAAACATTCAAAAATAAGGACACTATTTGTCACAATGGGAGCAATGGAGATGTATATGACACATTTAAGTGGGATTTTTGGTATCCTATTTATTTCTACAACTTATTTAATGTAACATATTATCCTCCAGGTCAATAATGGCAAATGGCAGAAATTCATTTTTAAAGTTGAGCAATATTCTCATATGTATTACATTCTATTATCTATCTATCTATCTATCTATCTATCTATCTATCTATCTATCTATCTATTTCCCTATCTATCCATCCATCCATCTATCCTCCCATCCACCCACCCACCCATCCATCCACCTGTCCATCCATTGATTAAGGACCATTTTTGTTGTTTGCATATCTTGGCTATTGTGAGTAATGATACAATGAGCATAGAAGTGCTGATATCTTTGAGAGGTGATGCTCCCCAACTTAATTTACTTATTTATTCACTTTACATCATGATCACTGCCCCTCCTCCCTGTCTTCCTCCCTCACACAATCCCTCCTCTCATCTCCCAACCCCTTCTCCTTTGAGAGGGTGGAAGATTCCACTGGGTATCCCCTACCCTCTCATATCAAATCTCTGATCAAATCTCACATCCTCTCCCACTGAGGCCAGACAAGGCAGCCCTGTTAGGGGAATAGGTGCCACAGGCAGGCAGCAGATTTAGTGAGAGCCCCTGCTCCAGTTGTTGGAGAACCTGAATTAAGACATATGCTACATATGTGCAGGGTGCTAGGTCCAGCCCGTTTATGTTCTTCAGTTGGTGCTTCAGTCCCTGAGAGCCCCCAAGAGTACAGGTTAATTGACTGTGTTGGTATTCCAGTGGGGTTCTATCTCCTCTAGGTATCTCAATCCTTCCTTCAGCTCTTCCATAAGAGTCCCTGAGCTATGTCCAATGTTTGCCTGTGCATCTCTGCATCTATTTCAGTCAGCTGCTGGGTGCAGCCTCTCAGAGGATAGTTATGCTAGGCTCCTGTCTATAAGCATAACAGAGTAGCCTTAACAGTCTCAGGGATTAGTGTTTGCTCAAGGGATGGGTTTCAAGTTGGGCTGGTTTTGGTTATTGCTTGGCCACTCCCTCAGTCTGTGCTCCATTCATCCCTGAATTCCTTGTAGACAGGACAAATTTTGGGTTGAAAGCCTTGTGGGTGGGATGGTGTCCTTATCCTTCCACTGGGGGTCTTGCCTGGCTCCAGGAAGTAGCCAGTTCAAGTTGCATACCCCTACTGCTAGGAGTCTCAGCTAAAGTTACCACCATAGACCTCTGAGAGGCTCCCCCATTCCACTGTCCTGGCACTTCCTAGAGATCCTCCAATCCCCCACCCCTTCCAGGCATCAATTTCCATTCAGTCTCTTGGCCCTTTGGCCCTCTCTTCTGTCTCTCCCCACACCTGATCCTGAACCCCCTCTCCATTCCCCGCCCCATCCCCTCTCCAGGGGATGCCTCTCTGGGCATATATTTCTTGACTTTAACAATTGTTGGAAACAGAGAAGATATTGATAAAAGGAATCTATAATAGTTAGATCACCTGAAAGTGCTGGGAAGCCACTGAAACTGTCATAAAATTAGAACAAAACAGCAGATAGAGATGTTAATGATAGCTCATTTAGGTTAGAACTTAAATAAAGGCAGAGAAATGTTTACTCTGATATGATTTCTCCATGAAAATACTGGGTAAGACATGCTCTTCTTTGACAATCTATATAGATAAAATATTGTTTCATTATTAAAGAACAACAGGCAGAGGTGTTTAGGGCTTTCTTGCACACTGTGAGGATGAAGGAACAAATACGTAGTTGGTTACACTTTTGAAATTATTTCTGTCATTTTTTAAGATTATAGTAGAATAACATTGCCTTTCCTTTTCCTCCCTCCACACCCTTCCATATAGCCCTCTGTGCTGGCTATGCCTAGTTGTCAATTTGACTATATCTGGGATTAACTAAAAACCCATGTTTCTGGATATACCTGTGAAGAATTTTTCTTGATTGAGTCATTTGAGATAGAATGATCCACCCTAAATCTGACCTACCTGTGGCAGCCTATATTAAGGACAAAGATGAAGAAAGTTCTTGCTCTTTGCTGACTTGCCGGACCCTCCCTGGCAAGGGCTTTCCTGAACTAGTACTAGAGCCTACTTTTGGGGGGGGATTCTGCCTTATCCAGAAGAGCAGATGAAACATCCAGCCTTGTGGACCAAACAGCTATTTGATTTTTGGATTTCCCCTTGGTAGACAAACATTTTTGCAATAATCAGATCACAGACAGTAAGCCATTCTTATCAATCCATAATTCTGTCCTATTTCTGTAAAAAATCCTGACTAATTTTATCTCAAATTCACGATCTCTTAATTCATTAAATGTTATAGCATGTATACATGTGTATTCCTAAATATAATCTGCTTAGTCTCTATAAGGTTAATTGTGTCTCTGTTTTTAGCAGTGACCATTTGGTATTAGGTAACCAATTGTTGTGATCTTCCCTCAAATTATTTTCAGCATTTCTTCACTTTCAGTAGTTTTCCCAGTTTATTTTAGTATGTTTTTTGTTGTCCTTCATCTCATCTTTAGACACTCATATTTGTGTGATTTTATGGGTGTAGGTCCTGGAATTACTAGGAGAGCAAATAATACAACTTCTACACCTAAGCTCAGAGAACTTTGTGAAAAAGTGGCTGTTAAGATTTTCAAAGGCAGAGAGAGCAAAGAGTTTGACACATTTTAACATAAAGACAAGACATGAGGACAAACTAAATTTCTTAATATCACATTGACACTAAATGACAGAATCCTACTAAAAAGTGACCTTTGATTTGCATGTAGGTCATAAGGAGTTCAGTTCAATAAGATGTATATTTTTTCTGTAATTATTTTTTGTTCAAAATTATATATTTCACTTGACAAGGATTTCATCGAGAAGAGTGGGTCTCAAACGTCAACTTCAATTAGAGTCATTTGGAAGGCTTTTCAAATCACTGGTTTCTAGATGCCACCCTAGAGTGTCTGATTAAGTAGGCTTTGGTGTAGATGCAAGAATGAGAATTAATAAGAAGTTCCAAATGATGCTGAATGATGTTACTCATTTCTGGATACACAATGGCAAACACTGACTTCTAGGAAATCTCTTGCTTGGAATCTGTTGTCTCAGTGAGGTGTTCATTGACTTTGCCAAAGGATAGAGATACATCATCGAACTAAAGATATTAACATTAATTTATTGGCATTATGTTGAAGGTAAACTAAATTCGAATCCTCAGTGCAGTGCAGGTGAAGAAAGGCCCACTCTTGTTCCTTTTTAGAGAACTTATTTATTCAAAGTTTATAGTGAAAGATAAAAATAAAATACAAACAATTCTTGTTATCTTTGTCTTATACCAGTTGATTAGAGGATGTATAATCTATGGTTCACTGAGACTATATGCTTCATAATTCTGGCTGTAGAAGACAACATTCGCTCCAGTTCCTCACTTTGTGTGATCTCAAGACCACTAAATGCCTTGTTGCTTTGATCAATAAAGCCAGCCTAGTCCTGCTAGGACAGCTGCAGCCTCAAATCAGTTGTTGCACTGGTTTTGAATTTCTTTTCTATTTAAGGCTTGCATTTCCTTGCATTGTGTTAGGTAGTCATGTACTGAGATTTCTATGTTATTCTCTCAATTATACATGTAAAGTAAAAAAAATATATTAGGACATTCAGTTATTTAATTGTTGGCAGTTGAATCACAAACTAATATTTTTTAAATAATAAAAATTATATATCAGAGCATACAGCGAGATGTTTTGAAAGCTATTCCTTTGAAGACTGGCTACATTAACTAATTATTTTCAATTTACTCTTCCTAACTAAAATTTGATATTCCTAATGAATAGCTAATTATTAATGTAAATATTCTTTCCAGGTGCAAAAATACTGTTTATAATAATATTAGATCATTATATTAAAAGTGTAAAATTACCACATAACAGAATAAGCCTAAGGATTATCATATATAACTGTTAGGAACATAAAATACAAACCTTACACCATCAATCACTGATTCCAAATATCATTTAGTCAACAATATGAACATGACACTAATGTAGAAATTGAAAATGGTTTCAATTTGAGAATCATCATCAATAATTTGAAGTTGCTACCCATGCTAAACAGAGCACCATACTGAGTTCTTGATGTTAAATTTCTGTTTAGCTTCAAACCTGTGAAAGTATTCTGATAAGTTTTGTGATAGAATCTGCTAATAGTGGATAATTTTGAATGCCTCAAATGTGTTCATGACCATGACTAATGCCTAAGCTATTAGGAATGTTGCTTAAAGAATTAAATGTTATAATAATACTGTTCCCATTTCAAAACAAAGAGAGAAATATGTGTTAGAGAAGTTAAATATTTTTCCATTACGTTTAGCTAGCTAATGGCATAGTAGTGATTAATGCTTAAGCCTAAAGTATTAGCTGATTTGTGACAAAGCTTCTCAAACTTGATAGTTTTTATAAAGCACCATATTTTACTTTAAATGCTTGTTAAAATTATTGCTACGAGGCCAGATGTGGATTAATACCTGTAATCTCAGCACATGGAAGTATAGTCAGAAAGGTCAGGAAGCAGACACCAGACTCAACTACACAGGGAATCAGAGATCAGCCTGGATGACATGAGATCTTATCTATAAAATTGCTGTGGGTTTTTTTTATTATTATTTCAATATTCAGCAAAGTAAAATTATACATTGGACTTGCAATAGTTTATGCAAACAGTGAGAAAGTATCAAAAAAGTTGTAAGTTATTTACAAATAAAGATAGAAAATCAATTAGATAAATGTTAGTATACACTGGAATTTTTATTAAACTTAACAGTAAACATGATTTCAATCATAAGTTTACTGTTCTAATGAATTATTTTACTAGCACTTTAGTAAATACTAAAAATTTTCAAATTAACATCTAATAAAATATGTATTGAATAATAACAATAGTGTATTGCTTATTATTTTCTAATTTTAAAGTACTAAATGTTGCATTGAAATCTATTGACAAACTATAATATCCATTTCTGATATAAAACCCTAGAGAGACTACATATGGGAGGGAAATACTTTAAACCAATAAAGGCTATCTTATTAGTTACTTGAGTGTTACTGTGATAAAACATTATGACCAAAGACAACTTAAGGAAGAGATTCATATTTGGTATAGAGTTCTAGAAAATAATAGTCTACTATAAACTGGGCATGATGGCAAATGCCTTTAATTCTAGTACTCTAGAGGCAGAGGCAGAGGCAGGTGGATTTTGGTGAGTTCAAGGCCGACCTGGTCTACAAAGCCAGTTCCAGGACAGCCAGGGCTATATAATAGATAAGATTATTAAATTTTTTTCTTAAAGTAAGTAAAATAGTAGGAATGGTATCAAGAGAAGGAAGCAAAGAATACACATATTCAAATGGAAACATGAAACAAGAGAGAGCAGACTGGAGGTAGGGAAATATTTTATATTCTAAAAGCCAATCTTCAATGATGTACTTACTCCAGCAAATTTGCAACACCTAAATCTTTCCATGCAGCAGCACTAGCTGGGGACCTGAATTCTGGTAAGAGAAGGAACATATTGAGTTGAAAAAAATATGACCAATTATTTCATTAATCACACTTATGTAATGAAACACTATATAAGACTATGAACAATAAAACTCAAAGAAGAGTCCTGGTTGGGGAAAATATCAATATACTGTGAGGATGACACACAGGGAAAGAAGTCCTCATGTTTGAAACTTTTCTAGACTTTATCTTATATAACTTTTATTATTAGATTACTTAGAATTTTATCAAACTAAGGTAATCATAACCATAGTGCTTCCCGAGTTGTTTGAGTGAATTATATAGAATATAAGAGGATTTTTGAAAAAAACCTCAAATTTGTAACAGTCTAGGCAGAAATGAAGACAAATAAGGAATCCCACTTACAGCTGATATCTGAAGTAAAAGCAGACTTGTTAGTGATCTTTATATTATGGTATCAAAATCGAATGCCATTCATTGTGTCTAAGAATTGATGCCATAATGTAAATAGCTTCTCACAAAATCTTTACTAAACATTCTGATATTTTTTATTTTATAATATAAATTCTTGGAGATAATTTACTTTGGCTACGTGGTGAAGTCAAGACCAATTTTGTTTTCTTATTTAATCCAATGAATTAACTGTTAAATTTGATATTGTGTGGGTTCCAATTTGTATAGAAGCTGGCACCACATTAATGCTAAATTAATGTTAATTAGTAGCAACATTAAAACCACATAAATCCTTCAAGCCACTTACAAAGCCCATGTCACCATCTCTTTATTTAAATGAACTTTAAACATTTTATGGGCTTAAATGTTTGGAGACTTTTCAGTGTTAGTGCTTATAGGAATAAACGCTAAGCTTTTAGTTAAAAGACTGTGTTAAATCCCAAGCAGGGAAGAAGAATGAATAGCATAATGCGCATAAAAGGAAATACCTTTTAAAATTGTTTTCAATTTTCTTGTGAATTTAAATCTCAAGAGGGAAGCAACGTGAATACCTACTACCTGTTGTTCTAATTAGAATAAACTTAAGAAGAATCATTTATCTTCTAGCAGGGATCAAATATTTTATACTAAATTATTATTTGAATTGCAAAAAGTCCACTAATTATGTGGTCTTTCAGGTACAGTTTTGTATTAAGATCTTGTCAAACTAGATGCTGTTATTACATTTTGAGTATGCATGTTCCATTTTAGCAAGAACCCTGGCACTCAGCAGGCAGGTACTTGTTGTACATGCATTAAGCTACCTTTTTATTAAATGCTATGTTAAAAAGGAAGCCTTATAACCAGGCTTGTCCTTGATCACTCTATGTCAGGTTGTCTTATATTTACTTATCTTGAATCACATCTATTGCTACTGAAATTGACATGAAGAACCAAATATATTTCTGATAATTATAGAAAATATTTTCCTTAAGAAGAATTAAGATTTGAAACAGAAAAGAATTTTTCATCAGTGTAATTCATGCCATCTATAAAAGAATTAAAAAAATGTACCATATGTGTCAAAAGGGAACAAGAGTCAGAGACACACCAGCACTGGTGGTTAGTACATTAGCTTAGTGAGGCTGGACAACAAATGAGATAGTTTACATGACAGAAACTTATTACCATATAGTTCCAAAGATTGGATGCATGAATTCAAGGTCTTGGTAAATCCATGCTTCTTCAGAAGAGAAAATTTTGTTTCAGGTCTGTCTCCTAGTTTGTAGTACCTTCTTAAGACCAAGCAGCATAATTGATCTTCAAAAGGAGATATATATCCAAATTCCTTACTGGCCAGGGGTCCTGATGAAGGGGTGTTTGGTAGCAGTAGTAAATGACTCATAGTCAGTGATGGATGCAAGCTGACAGCTCTGTGCTCTGCACAAGATTGCTCTCTGCTCTGGATAGCTCTCTTTTGAAGACCAAAGCCTTGTCTTTTATTTTGCATAAGCTACTGTCCTTGAGATTTGCATATCAATTCAATCATTTACTCCAAGTTCCCTTTTGATTATCTCACAAATCAGCATTTTATGACCTTAGCCACTAGGCTCTAAAGACAGAGCCACAGGGCCAAAGCTGCTGAGTTCTGAAGCTTGCTGGAGTTGGAACATGACCCCATTATTATATTATATTATATTATTATATTATATTATATTATATTATATTATATTATATTATATTATATTATATTATATTATATTATATTATATTATATTATATTATATTATATTATATTATATTATATTATATTATATTATATTATATTATATTATCACCAGGTTTCTGTTTCTCAACTCCTTCACTGTCTAAGTTTGGCTGTCCTAGCACTTGCTCTGTAGACAAACTTTGAACTCAGAGACCTGCATGGCTCTGTCTCCTGAATGCTGGGATTCAAGATATGTACCAGAATGCCCAGACATAAGATTTTCCTCAAGCAGAACTTTTCCTGTCCTAGGAAGGCCTAGAACTCAGAAATGTGCTTGCCTTTGTCTTCAAGGTGTGTACCACAGTGCCTGAACCTAAGCTTTTCATGGTCACTATTCCACAAGATCCAGATCAAAATCCTGTGTCTTCCAGCCTCAAGACCTGGATCACAAATTTGCCCTCCATTTCTAGATTATAGCTCATTCCAGTTTAAAAGTCCAAACTATTCTTTGTTTAACTTCGAATACGAACAATAAGCATAGCTGGGTAGAATCTAGTCCTGAGATCACCTCTCCTAAATCTCTTTATCTCCTTTCTTAATATCTTTTTGGCAGAGCTGGCTGGTTAGTGCAGCAGCCTCTGTTCTTTCAGACCTGTAAGCCCCTCATCAAATTCATATTGCATTCTTATATTTTGCATAGTTGAGAAATCCTGTAAACAACAGTTCTTACATTGATTTATATATTCTTGCACTCGTGTTTTCAGAGTTTTTCCCCCCCATAGCCTCAAGGGCTGTCCTGAAGGTCACAGCTACCATATTGATGAGGATCATCACACACCTTCTCACTTCCTAGAATCATGCTGTTTCTGACTATCATGGAGTTGTTAATGTTAGCAGGGAAAATATTCCCCAATAACTTTGGCAGGGAAAGCATTTTGCAAAGCAGGAACATAAAGTGAAATATATACATCATTATACAAAAGATCCTTATACATACCGAGATCTTTAGTGCTTGAGAAGACCAACACCCTAATGGCTCTGCTTCAGGGGCAGAACCATGTCAAACAGTCCCTTCTCCAGCAATGCCAAACCTTGACTATAATCAAATTGAAGACCTGGAAATAAACCCATACACCTATGGAAACTGAATTTTTGACAAAGAAACCAAAATAATACAATGAAAAAAGAAAGCATCTTCAAGAAATGGTGAAGGTTTGATTGATGTCTGCATGTATAAGAATACAAATAGATCCCTATCTATAACCCTGCACAAAACTCAACTCCAAGTGGATCAAATACCTCAACACAAAACTGGATACACTAAATTTAATAAAAGAGAAAGTGGGAAATTACCCTGAATGAATTGGTACAAGAGACAATTTCCTGAACAGAACACCAATGGCTCAGGTTCTAAAATCAACAATTGATAAATGGGACCTCATCAGACTACAAAGCTTCTGTAAGGCAAAGGACACTGTCAATAGGACAAAACAGCAGCTTACAGATTAGGAAAGGATATTCGCCAACTGTCAGAGGGCTAATATCCAAAATGTATAAGGAACTCAAGAAGTTAGACACCATCAACAATCCAAATAACCTGATTAAAAAATGTGGTGTAGAGATAAACAGAATTCTCAAAAGAGAAATCTTGAATGACCGAGAAGCACTTAAAGACAGGTTTAAAGACCTTAGTCATCAGCAAAATGCAAATCAAAATAACTCTCAGATTCCATCTTAAACCCATCAGAATTGCTAAGATCAAAGACTCAAGGGATAGTACATGCTGGCAAGGATATGGAGCAAGGGGAACATTTCTCCATTGCTTGTGGGAATGCAAACTTACGCAACCACTCTGAAAATCCATCTGGCTTTTTCTCAGAAAACAGGGAGTAGTTCTACCTCAAGATTCAGCTATAGCACTCCTGGGCATATACCCAAAAGATGTCCAACCAAGCCAGACACTTGCTTCACTATGTTCATAGCAGCATTATGTATAATAGCCAGAAACTAGAAACAACCCAGATGTCCCTCAACAGAGGAATGGATACAGAAAATGTGGCTCGTTTACACAATGAAATACTGCTCAGCTATTAAAAACAAGAACATTATGAATTTTGCAGAGAAATGGTTGGCATTTGAGAATATAATCCTGAGGTAATTCAGACCCATAAGGACATGCATGGTATGCACTCACTTATAGGTGGATATTAGCCATAAAGTACAGGACACACACGCTACAATCCACAAACCCAAAGAAGCTAAACAAGAAGGAAAACCCAAGTGAAGATGCTAGAATCTCACATAGAAAGGGAAAGGAAATAGTCATAAGAGGTAGATGGAGAAGATGGGGAGAGGCATATATGTCCAGAGGTGTTTTTTTATTTGTATTAATAAGAGAAGGTTCCATTTTGAAATAGAAGAAAGAACACAGAAAGATCACGGGCCTTGGAGGGGACAAGAAGGACAAATACTGTGTGCTACAGTAGAATTTCTTTTCTTCTCATTAATTTATTTATTTATTCACTTTACATTCCAATCACAGCCACCCTCCCACTTCTCCTCCCAATCCCACTCTTGCACCTTCTCCCACATTCCCCCAATCCCCTTTTCCTCAGAGAAGGAATCCACCCTGGTACATCAAGTCACAGCAGGACTAAGTGCATCCTCTCCTGCTGAAGCCAGACAAGGCAGCTCAGCTATGGGAAAGGGATCCAAAGGCAGGCAACAGAGTCAGAGGCAGCTCCTCCTCTAATTGTTAGGGGACCCACATGAAGAACAAGCTGCATATATGCTACATATGTGTAGGGAGTCTAGGTACAACCCATGCATACTCTTTGGTTGGTGGTCTAGTCCCTGTGAACCCTCATAAGTCAAGGTTATTTGGGTCTGTAGTTCTTCTTCTGGTGTCCTTGACTCCTCTGGCTCCTTAATTTTTCCACTGACTCTTCCACAAGACTCCCTGAGCTCTGCCTTATATTTGGCTGAGGGTCTCTGCATTTGTTTCCATCAGCTGCTGAATAAAGGCTCTCAGATAACAGTGTGCTAGGCTCCTATCTTTAAGCATAGCATAGTATCATTAATAGTGTCAGGAGTTGACTCCCTCCCATGGGATGGGTCTCAAGTTGAGCCAGTCATTGTTTGGCCTGTCCATCAATCTCTGCTCCATCTTTATCCCTGCACATCTTGTAATGAGGGCAAATATTGGATTCAAGGTCTTGTGGATAGGTTGGTGTCCTCCTCCCTCCACTGGAAGTCCTGCCTGGTTATGCTCTTCAAGCTCCATATCTCCTGTTGGTAGAGGTCTCAGCTAGGGTTGCCTCCAAAGACTCCTGAAAGCCTCCTTGCTCTCAAAGATGCCCCCCACTGATTTCTGTTTTCTCTCTCTCAGCCCTCCCCCTCCTAACACCTGATCCTTATCTCAGTTCCAATCCTTATCCCTCTCTCACTCAGTTCCTTCCCAAAAATGACTTCAGATGTCTATTTTATTTCTCTTTCTGAGTGAGATTCAAACATTTTCCCTTGGGTCCTCCTTGTTACTTAGCATCTTTGGGTTTGTGGATTGTAGCCTGGTTATCCTGTGCATTATGGTTGATATCCACTTATAAATGACTACATACTATGCTTGTCTTTCTGGGTCTGGTTTATCATCTACTGTAGAATTTCTGACACACTTCTCTTTCTGCAAGTATAGCTGTGGGCACTAGATTATCACTTTCCAATTTGTAGAAACACGTACACTGTTAAGACTACTATCACTATCTCCTCTTCACTTTAATTTTACAATGAGAGTTTCAAGTGGACTCCGAAACATCTAGGTGATCAGACTATTCTAGTTTCCCATCATCCCTCTTTCCTCTGGCTCCAATATTTTTTGTCTTCTGTTGTTAAGAATCCAATATGTCTTCTCTGTTTTCAGTTTCAACTGCTTTACTATCTTCTTATTTCACTGTGAAAACAGAAGCTATCTTAAAAAACATTATAACTATCTAACAAAATCTGTCCCTAGATAATCTACTTTAATATACTTAAACACTATAAGGTTTTTTGGCTTCTGCACTATCATGTTATACTTTATATTACCCCCTTTTCCTACAAACATGCCAAAATAGCCCACACCTTAAACATTAACAGCAGCAGCAGCAGCAGCAGCAGCAGCAGCAGCAGCAGCAGCAGCAGCAGCAGCAAGATAATCATTTCTAAATGCCAAACCTTTTATCATTGACATCTCTTTCAAATATATACAATAACTTTCATGGGAAATCCTCTTTTCAAAAGCATCACACTGAAGTTTCTCCACCATTCCCTATCTCATTGTTTACCAGATGCATTCCAGTTATATTTTATTCTCATCACTCCATTGAAGTCTTAGATATGACTTCAATGACCTCTACAATTTCCAAACACACTCAATACTCATTTATTTTTTTTATTTTATCAGTATGTTACACAATTGATTACTTTCCTGTCTTTGAAATACTTTCTTTCCTTAGCTCTGTCTGTGGTAGAGCTTTTGGTTATCTCATTTTTGGAGGAGGGAAATGATCTATTGAGTTGGACCATATGGCCAATTATTCTATCAACTCTACTTATATAATGAAACCATCTAAATTACTCTGAACAATAAAACTCAGAAAATAGATTAGTATACTTTTCTTTAGTTCCATTGGGAAAGAAGTCCTTGTGTTTGAAACCTTTCCAGACTTTGCTCTACATATTGCTTATCTGATTACTTTTAATCTTTATCAAATGATGATAATCATATCATAGTGCTTCTTGAGTACTTTGAGTTATTTTAGTTAATTATACAGAACTTGAGAGGGTCTAGAAAAACCCCAAGTCTGTAAAGGGCTAGGAAGAAATGAAAGTAAACAAGAGATCCTACTTAAAGCTGATATCAGAAGTAAAAGGATGTAAAGAAAAACATATTAGAACCTTGTCCTTTAACTTATGGTATCTGATTTAAATTCCATACAGATAGTGTTAGAATTGACATTCAGTCCATTTTTATCAAGGAAAGTTTTAATTTATCCTTAGATTTTAATATTGTTTTGGTGTATGTAACAATATTGGTGTACAGTTGTTATTTTTCAGAACTTGGAATAGAAATTTTCCAGGCCTTCATGATTTTAAACATTTCTCTTGAAAACAAAACAAAACAAAAAACCCCAGAATTTATTGTAAAAGACCTGCCTTTATAAATAATTTGAACTTTCTCTTTTGTAGCTGAAATATCCCTTTTTATTATGTATTTTCTGTTTTGACTATAACCTATCATGAGGAATTTCTTTTCTGGTCTTGTTTAACTGTTGTTTTATAGATGTCTTGTTGCTGGGTAAAAGTCCCTTTCTCTAGGTTCAGAATTTTTCTTTTGTGATTTTCCTGCAAGTATTCTCTATGCATTTGCTGTGATATTCCTTTTTTTCTTTTTCTATGCCTGTATTTCTAGGAGTACATCTTTTTATAGTATCTCAAAACTTCCCTATGCCCTTTTCATTTCTCTTTTTTAAGCTATCATTGGCATTTGCTGAGTAGTCTATCCTTGCTTTACTGTGTTTATCGTATGATCTATTCTGTTTATGAGGCTTTCCTTTGAGGTTTTTATTTGGTTTATTGAGGTTTTTTTTTTTTCACTTCCAGTACTATTTCAGTTGGCCTTTTGATCATCAATTCTCTTTATTATATTTAATTTTCCTACATTATATTGGATTTTTAATTTCATTCATTTTTTTGTTTTTGTCTTCTTTGAGTTTTTTGTCCCTTCTGGTAGGGCGCTCTAAATTTAGCTGTTCTACCTTGAGTAAGATCTGATCAACCCAAGGTTGTGGATGGCAGATCTTGGGAAGGTGAATATGTAATCAGGAGTTATGTGGCTCCAGGTGGTCCTCAGACAGTTAGGTTGGGGGTCTGTGAAATGGTCTGTATTAACTGTGTGAGGTGTGCATCTCTGTACTGTTCTCAGCTGTAAGAGGCTGTGTTAGTGGGTAAGCAGTACTACCTGAGGGATGTGTGTGGTTCCATGTGGACTTCAGATAGAAGAGATTGTGTTGGTAGGTAGACAGAGTTACCAAAATAAAGTACATAACTTAATGTGGTTCTCGGGTGGTAAGCTCAAATATTTTATGGATAAAATACTACCCTGATAGCAAAAACAGATAAAGATAAAACAAATTCACAAGACCCCCCCAAACAAAAGAGAAAAGACATAAAATACAATAAAATTATACACTGATATCCCTCATAAATCTAGATGCAGAGATTCTCAATAAAATACCGTGAAAACGAATTCAAGGACATTTGGATTGTCACCCATACAAATGCATTTTCTGATCTCCTCAGCTTAAACCCAGACATGGAACTCATGTATCAACATTGTCTCATGATATCTCCTGATCCTGTCTCTTGCTTTCATTATATCCATATCCAAGGCTTAGCTAGTTTCAAATATACAGCTCTTGAAACAACTATACTCTCTAAGCCAAGCCTACCTGTTCCAACTCTGCACTCAATAATCTTACTGTAAGAAAGTAGCTCCCACATGGGCTGTCCTCAGCCTAGCTCTAGTCACACAGCTCCTGCAGTTCCCAACCTAGAGTTAGAATAATTGAATATTAGAATCTCCCGGCAGATACACACACAATCAAACAAGTCCATATGTCAAGATCACATTAAACAAAGAACAAAGAATCAACAGCAGCAGCAACAACAAAACCCCCACAAACATTATGAATGCCCTGGACAATATGTTCACACTCAAACTCACTAATCCTATAGAAGGGTTCTACAATAAGAATTACCCAGATTTACCTCAGGAAACAATTTAAATGAATAATCATAGACTTTATCAAGGGATTCAAAAATATGAAAGAAGATATGTACAATCAGCTTAATGAACTTAAATTGGACAACAAATGCCTGAGTGATGTATAAGAAAGGACAAATATAAAGGTGAATGAAGTAAGAAAGACAATTTAGGACTTGAAAACTCAATTCAGTAAAAATATTGAAATATTGAAAAGAATCCATGCTGAAATGAAGATGGAAATAAAAACTAGTGACCCAATTAGATAACTCAATTAAAAGCTTTATAAATAGAATGGAACAAGGAGATGATTGAATATTAGAACCTGAATTTAAAATAGAAGAGTTAGTCCACTCAAGCCTATATATGAAGTATATGAAGTCTTAAAAAAATCATACCAAAGGTGGATGAAAATCTCTGAGGCAAAGTGAAAGACCACATCTTTTAACTATTGGAAAAGATAAGAGAGAAGAGCTCTAGGTCAAATTCATAGGTCACATCTTCAACAAGATCATAGAAGAAAACTTTCCCAAACTGAGGAAAGACATAACCATTGTGGTAATTTGAATGAGAATGGCTCCCATATACTCATATATTTGAATGCTTGATCACCAGTTGGCACAACAGTTTAGGCAGAATTAGGATGTATGTATTTGTTGGAGGAGGTGCTTCACAGAAGATAGACTTTGAGCTTTCAAAAGTAAACACCATTTTCAGTTAGCTCTGTCTGCTTCATATTTATGGATTGAGACGTAACCTCTCAGCCATTGCTATAGTGCTATCCCTTCCTGACTACTCCCATGATCCCCACCATGAGAGACATGAACTCTACCCTTCTGGAATCATAAGCCCTAAATTAAAAGCTTTCTTTTATTTTTAAATTGCATTGCTCATGTTTCTTTAATCTCAGCAACAGAATGCTAATGCACACACATACAGAAAAAAGCAGCCCAGAGAACACCAAATATACAAAGACCAGAAAAAATTCCTCATGGCATATTTTAGTTAAGAAACAAACTATACAGAGCAAGAGAGAACACAAAAGCTTCAAGAGTAAAATCACAAGTCATATATGAAAGAAAGCCCATCAAAATAACATCTGATTTCTCAATGGAATCTTTAAAATCTAGAAAAGCATGGAACAATGTGATCCAGGATCAGAGAGTCCATGGATGAAAGCCTAGACTATTGTACTCAGGAATACTATAAGGTATAGTTGAAGAAAAAAATTTCATATTAGCAAACTAAAAGATTTTTATGTCCACAAATCCCCTATGGAAACTATTTGAAGTAATATCTGAGACTGAAAAAGGGAATAAAGATATCAAGTGACTATAGAAAGAAAACAAATGAACCTGTAATAACTGAAATACAAAATATGAGTAAGAACACAAACAGGGAGGAAATGACAGCAATCACAACATGTCTTTAATAAACCTTACATTTTGATGGCCCCCACTTCCTAAGCAAAAAACAAATGTTAGCAGAATATATACTGAAACAAACTCCATCTTTCTGTTGTCAGTGAAACAAATAGTTGGATCTTTGAGAAAATCAGCAAGATATACAAACCCTTATCCAAACTAACCAAAAAGAAGAGAAAATATCCAAACTAACAAAATCAGAAATGAAAAGCAATACATAATAACAGACATGGAGGAAATCCAGAGAATGCTAAAGACATACTTCAATAACCTGTACTCCACAAAATTGGGAAATCTAAGTGAAATCGATAATTTTCTTGATAGGTTACACCTTTCCAAAGTTAAATTAAGATCAGGTAAACAATTTAAACAGATCTATAATCCCTAAAGAAATAGAAGCAGTCATTAAAATCTCCTAAACCCCAAATTACCTCAGAGCCTGATAGTTTTAGTGCAGAATTCTATGAGATTTTCAAAAAGCTAATACCAATATTCCTTAAATTATTCCACAAAATAGAAACAGAAGGATCATTGCTAAATTTATTTCATGAGGCTGCATTCTCTCTGATACCCAAATGCCACTAAGACTGAACAAGAAAGAAAATTCTGCACAACTTTCTGCACAGGCATTGATGAAAATGCTCAATAAATACTAAATCCTAGAACACATCAAAAAGATCATCTACCATGATCAAATAAGCTTCATTCAGCCCAGAGGTGCAGGAATGGTTCAACATACAAAAATTTCACAATGTAATTCTCCAGATAATGAACTGAAAGAATTAAAACCACATAAACATACCATTAGATGCTGAAAAGACCTTTGAAAAAATCCAACACACTTCATGATAAAAGTCTTGGGGAGAACAGCAATACAAGTGCCATACCTACACATAATAAAGACAATATACAAGACTATAGCCAACATCAAATTAAATGGAGAGAAACTCAAAGTAATTCCACTAAAATCAGGAACAAGACAAGTTCTAGCTAGAGCGATAAGACAACTAAAGGAGAAATAGACAATACAAATTGGAAAGGAATAAGTTAAATTATTACTATTTGCAAATGATATGAAGTAAACAGAAACAATCCCCAAAATTCTACCAGGGAACCCTACAGCTGGTAAACACCTTCAGCCAAGTGAAGTTAATTTACTTCAAGATTAACTCAAAAGAAAAAAAAAAAAAAGAGCAGAGCCCTCCTATACACAAATGAAATATGGGCTAAAGAATATCAGCGAGGCAACACTTCACAATAGCCAGAAATAATATAAAATATCTTGTAGTAACTCTAACCAAGAGAATGAACGCCTTGTATGATTAAAATCTTCAAGTCTTTCAAGAAAGAAATTGAAGATAGCAGAAGATGGAAAGATCTCCCATGCTCACAGATTGGTAGGATTAACATAATGAAAATGAACATGTTATCCAAAGTAATCTATAGATTCAAAGCAATTCCTATCAAAATCTCATACCAGTTATTTACAGATCTTGAAAGAATAATTCCCAAATTCATATGGTAAAGAAAACAAAACAGCCAACCAAAAAACAAAACAAAAATCAGGATATCTAAAGCAATTCTGTAAATAAAAGAATGTCTGTGCAACAAAAGAACACCATACCTTATTTCAAGCTCTACTATAGAGCTATAGTAATAAACCACACACAGTATTGGCATTATAACAGACATGGTGATTAATAGAATCAAATTGAAGACCAAGACAGAAATCCATACACCTATGGACACCTGATTTTTGATAAAGAAGTCAAAATTATACAATGAAAATAAAATGAAAGCATCTTCAGCAAGTGGCACTGGTCTAACTGAATGTTAGCATGTAGAAGAATACAAATATATTCATATCTATCACTTGCACAAAAATCAAGTCCACCTGGATCAAAGGAGTTAAAAAAAAAAAACAGATACACTGAACCTGATAGAAGAGAAAGTGGGTAATAGCTTTAAAGGTATTGCTTCAGAGGATAACTTCCTGAATAGAATAATAATAACAGAGACATTATGATCAGCTATTAATAAATGGGACCTTGTGAAGCCGAAAAGCCTCTGTAAGGCATAGGACAAAACAGCAGCCTAGAGAATGGGAAAAACCTTCACCAACCTGACATCTGACAGAGGATTAATATCCAAAATATATAAAGAACTCAGGAAACTAGACATCCACAAACCAAATAATGCAGTTAAAAAGTGGGGTACAGATCTAAACAGAAGCTTTTCAACAGAGAATCTCAAATGGCTTAGAAATAAAGAAATGTTCAATATCCTTAGCAATCAGGGGAATGCAAATCAAAACAATTCAATTTTATACCTGTCAGATGGTTAAGATAAAAAACTTAAGAGGTAGCACATGCTGTGGAAGATGTGGAATAAGGGGAAAACTCCTCCATTGCTAGTGTGAGTGCAAACTTGTAAAACCACTTTGGAAATCAATATGGCAGTTTTTCAGAAAACTGGGAATCAATATACTTCAAGTCCAAGTTATTCCACTTCTGAGCATATAACCAGAGGACACTCTATCCTACCACAGGGACACTTGCTCAACTATGTTCATAGCAGCTTTAATCACAATAAGCAGAAACTGGAAACAAACTAGATTTACCTCAACTGAAGAATGGATAAAGAAAATGTGGTACATTTACACAATAGAGTATTACTCAGCTGTTAAAAATAATATCATGAAATTTGCAGAAAATTGGATGGAATTAGATAAAATTATCCAATTATCCATGTGTGTGTGTGTGTGTGTGTGTGTGTGTGTGTGTGTGTGTGTGTGTGTGTGTGTGTGTAGGGTAGGGTAGTTATATGGTATTTTCTCAATTGATGGTCTCTTTTCCGAAATGTCTCTAGGTTGTGTCAAGTTGATATAAAGCTAATGAGTACAATCTTACAATCCAACTTAAATAAAAATAGAGGTAATAGAACACACATGAAAGGAAAGTTGAAGGTTAATGGATTCAATGGAGGGGGATGGGAACAGTCAGAAGAGTGGGTGAGTTAACCAAAATCATGGATCTATGGAAAAGCCTTTTGGAAACTCAGCAATTAGTAAGTCAATTTCAAAATACAATTAAACACACACATACAAATATTTTGAAGGGGATTATCTTGCATTGGTGTCAACCTCCCCAGTATACTTGGGTTATTAAATGAAAAACTGCAGTCTAAAGAATTGGATACCTTCCTTTGTATAATTGGTCAAGGAGACCATAAGGTCTACAAAACAATACAGGCTATTATCAATGGTTAAACCTAATTCCTGAAGAAACAACTTTGGCTGCAGTACATAGGGAAATTGATCTCAAACTGACTGGGAAACTTCTTTCTTACTGGCTAGCTTTCATAGTTCCAGAAGGTGCTATGCAATTTGATAGGGTAAACAAGATCAGTAACCTTTATTCAGTGCTGGACCTTACATATTGTAATTTCAAGTTTTCAGGAATGATGTACATACTGGGGCAAGTAGGGTATAATTGTTTTGGCATAACTTTCCAATTGTATTTGAAGTCTGTGCTACAGCAGTGAGTTTAATGTCTAGCACTGCAATTCTTGTTAAAAACCTGTGGATAGAAAACTGAGAGGCCCTAGGAAAGAGGCCTTAGGATTATTAATTTTTACTAAATGGTCACATCATCAAATTGCCATCTATGTGTTCATGTGAGTATAAACCTATAGGTCAGGCTGCTTGAAACCTTGGTCAGAGAAGCTTCTTTTTAAAGTGGAGAGCAGTTAATGGAGAGCTATATAACTGGTTCAAGTTCTGAAGTTAACATACTGAATGCTCAGACCTAAGTGGGACATCTTTATTAACACCACTCCCAAGGTTCAGGGAATATCATACATGATAAAAGCACAACATATTTTTGCATGTTTATGACTTCCTTAAAAATTGACCAATTTCCTTGTGATGTAGTCAATAATAAAGATAAATGGCCAATGTTCCAATTAGTAAACTCCCACTCGTGTTCATGCACACAGCACTAATTAGTCTTAGTTTGTTGCTCATACACACACACACACACACACACACACACACACACACACACAAACATGAACACACACACACACACACACACACACACATACACACACATAAATTTAGGAGGCGACTTTTTTGTTATTTTTGTTTGTTTGTTTGATTTTGGGCTAACTTTTTTTTTTGATACTTTATTTACATTTCCAATGTTTCCCCTTTTCTGGGTCTCCTCGTTGGAAACCCCCTATCCCCTCCCCAACCCGCCTCTATGAGGGAATTCCACCTCCCACCCACCCGCCCACCCATCCCCTAAACTCTGCAATTAAAGCTGGGGCAGCCAGTGCACCTGAGAGGTGTGATTGAAGCTATGCAGAGATTTAACTGAAGCACAGAGAATCAGCTGGTGAAATACATTAAGAAGCTCTTGTAATT
>CM052722.1:55091834-55111278 GCA_028551405.1 Uromys caudimaculatus | reverse complement strand
GTGTCTTTATTACATGTTGGAGCATCTTCTGGGTATATGCCCAGGAGAGGTATAGCTGGGTCCTCAGGTAGTATTATGTCCATTTTTCTGAGGGTCCACCAAACTGATTTCCAGAGTGGTTGTACCAGCTTGCAGTCCCACCAACAGTGGAGGAGTGTTCCTCTTTCTCCACATCCTCGCCAGCATCTGCTGTCACCTGAGTTTTTGATCTTGGCCATTCTGACTGGTGTGAGGTGTAATCTCAGACTTGTTTTGATTTGCATTTCCTTGATGACTAGGGATATTGAGCATTTCTTTAGGTGCTTCTCAGCCCTGCGAATTTCCTCAGTTGACAGTTCTCTGTTTAGCTCTGTCCCCCATTTTTTGATGGGGTTATTTGGTTTTTTGGAGTCTAACTTCTTGAGTTCTTTGTATATATTGTATATTAGCCCTCTATCGGACATAGAATTGGTTAAGATCTTTTCCCAATCAGTTGGTTGCTGTTTTGTCCTATTGACAGTGTCCTTTGCCTTACAGAAGCTTTGCAATTTCATGAGGTCCCATTTGTCTATTCTAGATCTTAGAGCATAAGCCACTGGTGTTCTGTTCAGGAACTTTTCCCCCGTACCCAGGTGTTCAAGAGTTTTCCCCACTTTCTCTTCTATTAGATTCAGTGTAACTGGTTTTATGTGGAGGTCCTTGATCCACTTGGACTTGAGCTTTGTACAAGGAGATAGGAATGGATCAATTTGCATTCTTCTACATGTAGACCGCCAGTTGAAACAGCACCATTTGTTGAAAATGCTGTCTTTTTTCCACTGAGTGGTTTTAGCTTCTTTGTCAAAAATCAAGTGACCATATTTGTGTGGGTTCATTTCTGGGTCCTCAATTCTATTCCATTGATCTACCTGTCTGTCACTGTACCAATACCATGCAGTTTTTATCACTACTGCTCTGTAGTACAGCTTGAGATCAGGGATGCTGAATCCCAGGAGGGGGCTTTTGGAGAAGAAGATGAGATTCAGCAGGAATGGAAGAGGGTGTGAAAGGGAGCATTGGAGAATGAAGATGACGAAAATTCATTTTATACATGTGTGAGCTGTCAAAAATATTTTAAAATATCTAATTTGAATTGTCATTTTGCTGTGCAATTTTCTCAGAAATTTAAATTATATTTATGGCCTCAAATATTCTGCATAAGAGTTTCAGAAATATTACTATACCCAACTCTTCTTGTGTGTGAACTACATTAACATATATTCATCAATTTCAATTTTTTAAATTGAACCAGCACCATTTGTTGAAAATGCTGTCTTTTTTCCACTGAGTGGTTTTAGCTTCTTTGTCAAAAATCAAGTGACCATATTTGTGTGGGTTCATTTCTGGGTCCTCAATTCTATTCCATTGATCTACCTGTCTGTCACTGTACCAATACCATGCAGTTTTTATCAAGTGGTAAATGTTTTCCTTAAGACTGCAATATAGATAAAAATTCAAACTATAAATAAGGAAATAAACAAATATCAAAACCTTTATCCAGGGGAATTCTCAACAAGAGACAGCCAGAGCAGCTGTGGATAAAAGGGATGAGTCAGATGTACAGCATGGAAACATGAACCTTTAAGTCCACGTAAGTGACTGAGAGTGACTACCTGAGGAACACATGGAAAGCACCAGTCACACCATTTTATAACAAATGAAAACACAGAAATGTGAGACAAGACCTGATCTTGACATCATCTCCTTGACAGGTAAAAGAATATATAGGAAAGAATGGGAGGTCATCCATGAGAAAAATAACTGAGATCCAACAAGGAACATCACATCCACAGGTAAAGGAAAACACAAGTATGGAAATTTTCCCCATACTCAGCCTGAACTTTGGTCACAGAAAGCAATGCTTGTAAAATGATATCATCAGGATATTAGACACAAATCTGTAGCTAACAGGCAAGGAATTTCAAAATAGGAAATTATTTCAAAAAGGAGTCTTACACAGAATACACTGCCCAAAGCAGGAAGAACATACTAAAGTAACTTTTTAGAATTACTGAGACTTGATGTCTTCACTATACTGGCAGAGACAGTTAAAATGACAATTGAAGTTTTGGAGACAGTACATTCATTACAACTAGGAAACAATTCTGGCTGTTATATTACTTTATGTTTACTTTTACTTATTTTAGTTTTCTTGCTTTTAATACATTTGTACTTCAATCATTTTTGTTTCATATTAGCTGATGTATTGCCTAAGGATTTTTTTGGTAACCTTTTTATTGAATACATTTAGTTTTGACAGTTCTACCTATGTATTCAGTGCATTTTGTTGGGTCTATTCTCTCAACTTCTTTTATGTCTCTTTGCACCCATCATATTCTCTCCTTCCTATAGGTTACCTCCCCACAATCCTGCCCTTTTGTTATGTCTTATTATGCTTTGTTTTGTTACAAATATAGCCATAACCATCTATGTGACCAAGAGGTTGGAAGTATCTATTGGAGCCTAATGAGCTCACTTTTTGTTATACAATTGAAGACAATGGCTGTCCAGAATTCATTAGCTGCCAATAATTCAGCAGGAGAGATAAGGGTTCCATGAGCTCTTTCTTTATTTAAGATTAGCCATTGACAGGCCTAGTCTTGTGCAAGTCCAGTTCAGGAAATTGCAGCTGCTGTAAGTTAATGTTTATAATGGCTATGTTATGACCTGGAGATAGCATTTCATAGCCCTTCTCCCAATCTCCCGGCTCTTACATTCTCTCCACTCTCTCTTCTCCAAAGTTCACTGAGCTGTAGAGATGATTGTATAAATGTTCCATGTAAGGCTTAAAATCAAACTGTCATTTCTTCTAAGAATCTTGAGCAACACTATAAACTGTAAAGGGATGCTGGTTTGATTAAGGCTGGAAATAGCATTTGTCTATGAACATAAGCATCTCTAAAAGACAGCTCAGTATTATATTAGTTTAGCTAAGCAACACTAGTACATATCTTTCCCCAGAGATTATGATCTCTCAGCCATGATTTTTTTGTTTTTTACCTAGAATGTATCCCCTGTGCAGAAAGCCTCAAGTCCAATTACAGAGCATTTGGTTAGCACCTTAATAACCATGCCACTGTTGCACCAGTAAGCACATAATAACTGTCAGATTGTCCTTGTGGTTCTCAAAATATACAGCTGAGTAAAACCACTGATACTTTATCTCCCTCTGCAGCATGTATGTTCTATACCATGATGCTAGATAGTCAGGAAGACATGGCCAACTTAGTCGCATTTGCATTCTCTATATCTTGCATCCAAGGTGTTTGGTTTTGTTATCTTCATCAGTAGAGCCTTATTATCTAGGTCTAATGGGTAAGTAAGAGCAAAAGTGATAATTTTCAATAAATTAAGAACAATATAATTATATCGACTCTTTCCAACCTTTTTCAATGTAATTCTTGAAACAGAAGCTAGAGCAATTTAAAAAAAGAAAGAAAGAAAATAGATGCAAACAGGAAATGAAGATTTATAACTATTAACATTTGTAGATTGGATGATTATATACCTAAGAGACTCTAAAATTCTAACATAGAACTCTAATAGTTGGTAAATACTTGCCAAGAAAATGAATGACATAAAATTAATGTATGAAATCAGCCTTCTTATATATCAGTAATAAGTATTTGAGAAATTCATCATGGAAACAATCCCATTCACAACAATCTCAAAGCCTTTGGAATGGAAATAACAAAGGAAATAAATGAACTTGCAGTAAAAAATTAAAATACTAAAGAAAAAAATACAGAAAGACGTTAGAAGATAGAATGACCATCTGTACTTGGATGGACAAAATTAACACGATCAAAATGGCTATCCTATCAAAGGCAATACACAATGTAACCCGAATCAAAAGTAGAATTCTATTTTTTCGCAGAAATAGAAAACTAGCATGGAAAGATAAATGATCCAACATAGTAAAAAAAATTCTAACCAATGAGAAATGAACAAAAATAAGAGGCATTCTGAATACTCAATAGACTTGACCAAAGAATAACCTCCCCATGAAAAATCACAAACAAATTTCAAAAATACAAATCAAAATAGTGATATAAAATGATGAATGCACATACAAAGGCAGAAACATCAGAATAATATCAAATAATTCATCACCAATGTTAAAAGCAAGAAAAAGTATGAAATATTCTTACAAGATCTGAAACTATGCAATTGTTAAACCAGATTTCTATACACAGAAATAGTGTCTCTTAGGATGGTTAGATAAATAAGAATAATTTAAGAAAAAAATGAAATAGAACAATCCATGGCAATTGAGCCAGTGATAGATAAAATATATAAAGAATATACAAAATATTAAAAAAGATTATTTTATTTATGAAAGCAGAACAAAACTATGTAATGAGAGAGGGAGAGATTATACAGTTTGGTTTATGTCAACTTGACACAAATGTGGAAATATCTGAGAAGACAGAATTTTTACTGAAAATAGATTCTCTTATACATCCTGACCACACTTTTTCCTCTTTCCACTCCTTCCCACTGCCCACATCCTCCCCTCTCCCCTAAGTCCACTGCCCCTACAGTTCCTTTCAGGAAGGAGCAGACCTCCATGAGACAACAACCAGGCATGACAAAACATGATTAAATAAGACAAGGCAAAAAGCCTCAACCATCAAGGCTCGGCAAGGCAATCCCAATAGGAGGAAAAGAATCCCAAGGGTAAGCATGAGACAGAGACACACCAATTCCACTGTTAGGAGTCACACAAAATCACCAGCTAACAGTCATAACATATAGACAAAGGGCCTGATGCAGGCCCATATAAGTCTTATGCTTTTTTCCCCAATCTCTGTAAGCCTTTATGAGCCCTGCTTAATTGATTCAGTGAGCCAAGTTCTCCTGGTGCCCACCATCTCTTGACTCCCAAAATCTCCCTTTCCAAGAAGGCCTGAGAGACCCAAGGAACATTCAGTTCCACCCAAGGCATAACCATCAGAGGTCAGCAGCATGCTGCTCCCTGATCTCCACTGTCAGGCCCAAGGCACTGCCTGCCTCCATAAGTTGTCCTGTATGAATTAAGAGCATCCAGCCAATGTCAGGAACAACCTCATGGCTAAAGGCTAGATTAAGACCAAACCAACAAGAGCCAGTGCAATATGGCACCACCTTAACCCAATTATCCTTCCACAGAATTACCTGAATATGTTAACATAGCCAAAGCATAAGAAGATGACCTTAAATCTAATTTTATAAAGATGATAGTGACCTTTAAAGAGGAAATAAATAAATCCCCCAAAGAAATACAGGAAAATACAATCAAACAAGTGAAAAAATAAATACAAGTGTTCAAGACCTGTAAATGGAAATAGAAGCAATACAGAAAACACAAACTTCCAGAATCCTGGAAATTGAAAACCTAAGGAAGAGAAGAGGAACAACAGACACAAGCATCATAAACTGATGAACACAAGGGATGGAAGAGAGAATCTCAGGCATAGAAGATGCAATTGAAGAAATTGATACATCAGTCAAAGAAAATGTTAAATGTAAAAAGTTCTTGACACAAAATATCCAAGAAATCTGGGACAACATGAAAAGACCAAACCTAAGAATAATAGGGATAGAGAAGGTAAAGAGTCCCAGCTCCAAGGCTCAGAAAATATTTTCAACAAAATCATAGAGGAAAACTTCCCCACCTAAAGAAATTCCTATAAACATATAAGAAGCTTAAGGAACAACAAATAGTATGGACCAGAAAACAAAATCATCCTGCCACATAAAAATCAAAGCACAAAAGTTGTAGAAAAAAGAAAGAGTATTAAAAGCTGCAAAGGAAAAGGCAGTCCTATCAGAATTATACCTGACTTCTCCACAGAGACTCAAAAAGTGAGAAGAGCCTAGGTAGATATTCTAAGAGACCCTAAGAGATCACAGATGTCAGCCCAGACTACTATACCCAGAAAAACCTTAATCAACATACATGGAGAAAACAAGATAGTCCATAAAAAATTAAATACATTTTTCCATATATTTAGCCCTAAAGAAGACACCAAAAGGAAGACTCCAATCCAAGAAGAATAACTGCCCATGATAAAATGCAGGGAATAAATAATCTTCCACAAACAAAACCAAAAGAAGGGAAGCATGTGCATGCACACACACAAGTGAGCATGCGCACATGTGCGCACACACACATGCACATACACACACACTACTACTACTACTAATGTCATTAAAATAATAATTTACAATTATTAATTAGGAATTAACAATCATTGATCATTAATACCTCTCAGCATCAACAGACTCAATTCCTCAATTTAAAAAAATACAGGCTAACAAAATGGATAAGAAAACCAGAGCCATTATTATGTTGAAAAGAATAAACACACCTCAGTAACAAACATAGACATTACCTCAGAGTAAAGGGCTGGAAAAAATGTTTTTATGCCAACAGACCCAAGAAGTAAGCTAGTATAGCAATTCAAATCTCTAAAACAGATTTTCAGTCAAAATGAATCAAAATTGATGGGGAAATATGCTTTATACACATTAAATGAAAATTCTACCAAGATGATATCTCAATTCTGAACATGTATGCCCCAAACACAGGACACCCACATTTGTAAAAGAAACAGTACTAAAGCTTAAATCACTCATTGAACACCACACATTATTGGGAGACTTCAACACCCCAATCTCACCAATTGACAGGACATCAAGACAAAAACTAAATAGAGAAATAATGAAAATAACAGGTGTAATGAGTGAAATGGACCTAACATACATATAGAATATTTCACCCAAACACAAAAGAATATGCCCTCTTCTTAGCACCTCACCGAACCTTCTCCAAAATTGTCTATATAGTTGGTCACAAAGCAAGCCTTAACAGATACTAGAAAATTAAAATAACCCCCTGAACCTCATCAGACTATCATGGATTAAAGCTGGACTTCAACAACAATAACAACAGGAGAAAGCCAACACACTCATGAGTCTCTACTCAATGACCACTGGGTTATGGAGGAAATAAAGAAAAATTGAAGACTTAATAGAATTTGGTAGAAAATGAACGAGCAACATAACCAAAATATTGGATACAATGAAAGCAGTGCACAGAGGAAAGCTTATAGAACTAAGTAACATTGTAGTGAAATTGGAGAGATCTTCTACTAGCAATTTAAAAACTCACTTGAAAGCTCTAGAACATCTGATCCTGCCTCCTTTTTCTCTCCCCCTCCTTTCTTCTTCCCAGATTCCTCCCTCTCTCTACTTCTGGTGATTATTTTCTTCCACCTTCTGAGTAGGACTGAAGCATCCATATTTTGGTCTTCCTTCTTCTAGGGTTTCATAGGGTCTGTGAGTTGCACCATGGGTATTTCGAGATTATATTTTTGGCTAATATCCACTTTTCAGTGAGTACATTCCATGTGTGTTCTTTTGTGACTGAGTTACCTCACTCAGGATGATATTTTCTAGTTCCATCCATTTGCCTGAGAATTTCGTGAACTCATTGTATTTAATAGCTGAGTAGTATGACATTATGTAAATGCACCACATTTTCTGTATCCATTCTTCTGTTGAGGGATATTGGGGTTGTTTCCAGCTACTGGCTATTACAAATAAGGCTGCTATGAACATAGTGGAACATGTGCCCCAGTGGCATGGTGGGGCATCTTTTGAGTATACGCCCAAGAGTGGTATAACTGGGTCCTCAGGTACAACTATTTCCAATTGTCTGAGGAACTGCTAGACTGATTTCCAGAGAGGTTGTACCAGCTTGCAATCACACCAGCAATGGAGGAGTGTTCCTCTTCACATCCTCTCCAGCATCTGCTGTCACCTGAGTTTTTGATATTAGCCATTCTGACTGGTGTGAGGTAGAATGTCAGGTTCCTTTTTATTTGCATTTCCCTGATGACTAAGGATGTTGACCATTTCTTTAAGTGCTTCTCAGTCATTCGAGATTCCTTAGTTGGGAATTCTTTGTTTAGCTGTGTTCCACATTTTTTAATTGTGTTATTTGGTTCTCTGAAGTCTGACTTCTTGAGTTCTTTGTATATTTTGGATATTAGCCCTGTATTGTATGTATACACATGGAGGGACCCCTGGTGCTGGCCAAATATGTGGCAGAGGAGGGCCTTGATAGCCATCACGGGGAGGAGAGGTCCTTGGGCCTGAGGGTGTTAGAAGCCTCAGTATAGGGGAATGCCAAGGAGGGAAGAAGAGAGTGGGTGGATGGGTGGGTAGGGGAATATCCTCATAGAGACAGGGGGAGGGGGAGGGGGAGGGGATAGAGTGCTTTCAATGGGAAGACCTGGAAAGGGGAAAAATTGAAATGTAAATAAAATATCAAAAAAAAATTTAAAAAGTTAAAAAAAGAAAGTCTTAGATGCCAGGGATGCAAGAGATTCTCAGGATCCAACAGGGATGACATTAGCTGAAATACCCAACAGAGGGGAGATAGAACTTGTAGAGACCATATTCAGTAGATAGGCACAGACCCTGATTGAGGGAATGAGGTTACTCACCCATGTTCAAAATATTAATCCAGAATTGTTCCTGTCAATAGGAAATGCAGGGACTTAGAGTGAAGCAGAGAGTAAAGGAAAGGCCATCCAGAGACTGCCCCACCCATGGATCCATCCTTTTACAGATACCAAATCTAGACACAATTGCTAATGCCAATTAAGTTCTTGCTGACAGGAGCCGGGTATAGCTGTCACCTGAGAGGCTTTGCCAGAGCCTGACCAATATGGATGTGGATGCACACTGCCAACCATTGGACTAAGCACAGGGACACCAATGAAGGAGTTAGGGGAAGGACTGAAGGAGCTGAAGGGATTTGCAACCCAATAGGAAGAACAATATCAATGAGCCAGACCCCCCCAAAGCTCCCAGGGACTAAACCACCAACCAAAGAATACACAAATGGTGGTAGGTCCATGGCTCCAGCTGGATATGTAGCAGAAGATTGCCTTATCTGGCATCAATGGAAGGGTTATCCCCTTGGCCCTGTGGAGGCTTGTTGACCCAATATAGTGGAATGCTATGGCACTGTGGCTGGAGTGGGTGGGTGGGTGGGGGAATACCCTTATAGAAGAGGGGGAGGGGAGGGTTACGGGGGTTGTGGAGGGGAAACCGAAAAGGGGCATAATATTTGAAATGTAAACAAATACCCAATAAAAAGCTCTAGATCAAAAATAACCAAACACATGCAAGAGTTGTAGAAAGCGGGAAATAAGAAACTTGGGGCTGAAATCAATAAATTAGAAACAAAGAGTGCAATACAAAGAATCAATGAAACTGCGTGTTGGTTCTTTGAAAAAATCAAGAGGACAGACAAACTCTCATTCAAACTAATTAAAAGATAGCGAGACAGTACCCAAATTAACAAAACCAGAAATGAAAAGTGGGACATAACAAAACATGCTGAGGAAATCCAAAGGATCATTAGGTCTTACTTCAAAAGCCTGTACTCTACATAATTGGAAAATCTAAATGAAATGGATGGTTTTCTTATTAGATTCCAGTTAACAAAGTGTACTGGCTGGATTTGTGTCAACTTGAGACAAGCTGGAGTTATCACAAAGAAAGGAGTTTTAGTTGAGAAAATGCCTCCATGAGATCCAGCTGTAAGGCATTTTCTCAATTAGTGATCAAGGGGTGAGGGCCCTTTGTGAGTGGTACCATCTGTGGGCTGGTAGTCTTGGGGTCTATAAGAAAGTAGGCTGAGCAAGCCAGGAGAAGCAAGCAAACCAGTAAGAAACATCCCTCCATGACCTCTGCATCAGCTCCTGCTTCCTGACCTGCTTGAGTCCCAGTCCTGACTTCCTTTGGTGATGAACAGCAGCACGGGAGTGTTAGCTCAATAAACCCTTTCCTCCCCAACTTGCTTCTTGGTCATGATGTTTGTGCAGGAGTAGAAACCCTGACTAAGACACAAAGTTAAATCAAGATCAGGTAAATGATATAAATAATCCTATATCCTCTAAAGAAATAGAAGCAGTCATTAAAAGTCTCCCAAACAAACAAACAAACAAACAAACAAAAGTCCAGGGCCAGATGGTTTTCGAGCAGAATTCTGCCTGACTTTCAAAGAAGTGCTAATACAAATATTGCTCAAACTGTTCCACAAATAGAAACAGAAGGAAAACTGCAAAAGTCATTCTGTAAGACCAGTCACCCTGATACCTAAACCATACAAAGATGAAACAAAAAAATATTTCAGACCAATTTCTTTATGAACATTGATGCAAAAAATATTCAATAAAATTCTAGCAAACTGAATTCAAGAATGCATCAAAAACATCACCTACCATTAAAATATAGCCTTCATTCTAGGGATGCAAGGGTCATTCAACATAGAAAAATCCATCAATATAATCCACAATATAAACAAACTGGAAGGAAAAAAACTACATTATCATCTCACTGGATGCTGAAAAAGCCTTTGACAAAATCCCACATCCCTTCATGATTAAAAAGACTTGGAAAGATCAGGAGCACAAGACCATACCTAAACACAAAAAAGACAACATACAGCAAGCTGATAGCCATCATCAAATTAAATGGAGATAAACATAAAGCAATTCCACAAAAATCAGGCATAAGACAAGGCTGACCACTCTCACCCTATCTTTTCAGTATAGTTTTTGAATTTCTAGCTAGAGCAATAAGACAGAAAGGGAGATCAAGGGGATACAAATTAGAAAGGATGAAGTTAAACTATCACTATTCACTGATATCATAGTACACATAAGTGACCCACAAAATTCTATGAGAGAACTGCTAAGGGTCCTAAACACCTTCAGCAAAGTGGCTGGATACAAAATTACCCCCCAAACCAGTAGCCCTCCTTTTTTAAAAATTATTTCATTTGTTTAAATTTCCAATGATAGCCCCCTTCCTGGTTACTCCTTCACAACTCCCATCTCATTCTTCTTTCCCACTCTCCTCTTTGCCTCTATGATGGTGCTCCTTCACCCACTCACCCATTCCCACCTCACTGCTCTAGCACCCCTTATGCTGGGGCATCAAACCTCCATAAGACCAAAGGCCTCCCTTCCCATTAATGTCAGATAAGGCCATCCTCTGCTGCATATGTATCTTTGGTTGGTAGTAGCCCTTTTTTGCACAAAAGATAAACTAGCTGAGGAAGAAATTAGGGGGAAAAACACCCTTTAGCCACAAATAATATAAAATGCCTTGGTGCAACTCTAACCAAGCAAATGAACAATCTGCTTGACAAGAACTTCAAGCCTCTGAAGAAAGAAATTAAGGAAGATATCAGAAGACAGAAGATTTCCCTTACACATGGATTTATAGTATTAACATAGTAAAAATGTCCATCTGACCAAAAGCAATCTATATATTCAGTGCAATTACCATCAAAATTCCCACAGAATTCTTTACAGAACTTGAAATAGCAATTCTCAATTTCATATGGAAAAACAAAAAACAACTAGAATAGTTAAAATAATCCTGTGCAGTGAAAGAATTTCTGGAGGTATCACCATCCATGATTTCAAGCTGTACAACAGAATAATAATAATAATAATAATAATAATAATAATAATAATAATTTCATGTTCTTGGCATAAAACCCAATAGAATAGAACTGAAGGTCCAGAAAAAACTCGCACATCTATAAAAACTTGATTTTTGACAAAGAAGGCAAAACCATACAGTTGGAAAATGAGGGCATCTTCACTAAATGGTGCTAGTTTAACTGGATATCTGTATGTAGAAGAATGCAAATTGTTCCATATTTATCACCCTGTACAAAACTCTAAGTCCAAGTGAATCAAAGACCTTAACATAAAATCAGGTGCACTAAATCTAATAGAAGAGAAAGTGGGTAATAGCCTTGAACATATTGGTACAGGAGACAACTTCCTGAACTGAAGACCAATCACTCAGAGACTAAGATCGATATTAATAAATGGGGTCTCATGCAACTGAAAAGCATTTGTAAGGCAAAGGACACTGTCAATAGGACAAACCATCAGCCTACACACTGAGAAAAGGTATTCACCAACCCTACATTTGATAGAGGGCTAATATCCAAAATATATAGAGAACTCCAGGAATTAAACACTAACAACCCAAATAACCCAATTAAAAAATTCTGTACAAAGCTAAACAGAATTCTCAATAGAGGAATCTATCGATACTGGCCATGAAGGAAATGTTCAATGTCCTTACTCATGAGGAGAATTCAAATTAAAATAACTCCAAGATTCTCTCTTACACCCATCAGAATGATAAAGATGTGAAGCAAGGGGAAGACTCCTCCATTGCTGGTGGGAACGCAAACTTGTACAACCACTTAGGAAATCAATTTGGTGGTTTCTCAGAATTGAGAATAGTTCTACCTCAAGACCCAGCTATACCACTTCTAAGCACATACCCAAAAATGCTCCACTGTCCCACAAGGATACTTGCTCAACTATGCTTATTGCAGCTTTATACATAATAGCCAGAAACTGTAAATAACCCATTTGTTCCTCAACAGAAGAATGGATAAAGAAAATGTGGTTCATTTTCACAATGGAATACTACTCAGCTATTAAAAATAAGAACATCATGAATTATGTAGGCAAATCAATGGAACTAGAAAATGTCATCCTGAGTAGTATGTAGTCACTTATAAGTGGGTATTAGCTGTAAAGTACAGGATAACCATGCTACAATCCACAGACCAAAAAAAGCCAAGTAAAAGGGAGGACTCGAGGGAGGAAGGTTGAAACACACTCAAAATAGGAAATCAAATAGACATTGAAAGTGGATGGAAAGAGGGAACGGGGTGGGAGAGGAGGTGTGGAAGAGAACAAGGGTGGCATCAGCTATGATGAGAGTGTATAGAGGGGGGCGTCTCTGGGAGAAGACTGAGACCTGGGACAGGGGAGGCTCCTGGGAGGATATGGAAGTGATCCTAGCTAAGACTCCTAGATGCTAGAGGAGATCAGCATGGCCACCTCCTGTAGCCAGGAAGGACTTCCAGTGGAGTAAGGGAGACACTAACCCATCCACAATGCTTTCAACCCAAATTTTTCCCAGTCTCCCAGATGTGAAGGGATAAAGTTGGAGCAAAGTTTGAGGTAATAGCCTATCAATGACTGGCCTAACTTGAGACGCACCCTGTGGGAGAGAGCCAACCCCTGACACTATTTATGATATGCTACTATACTTGCAGACAGGAGCCTAGCGCAACTGTCTTCTGAGAAGCTTCATCCAGCAGCTGATGGAAACAGATGGAGAGATCCACAACCAAACATTAGGCAGATCTCAGGGAGTCTTATGGAAGAGTCAAGGAAAGAATTGAGGGAGTTAGAGGCATCAAGGACACAAAAAGCCACTACAGCATCAGCCAACATGGCCCCATGGGGTTTTTCCAGAGACTTAACCACCAACCAATGATCATGCATGGACTGGACCTAGGCCCTCTACACATATGTAGCAGATGTGAAGCTTGCACTTCATATGGGTTCCCCAACAATTGAAGTGAAGCTCTTTCTGACTAGGACTCTGTTGCCTGCCTTTGGATCCCTTTCCCTATGCTGGACTGCCTTGTCTGGCCTCAGTGGGAGAGGGTGCTTTTAATCCTGATGGGACTTGTTGTGCCAGTGTGGGTTGGTACCCAGGGGGATTCTGCTTCTCTGAGGAGAAAGAGGTAGGAGTAAGAAGAGAGGAGGGAAGGGGCTGCTATCAGGATATAAAGTGAATAAATAAATAAATTAATGAAAAAATTACTAGGTGATACTGGCTTTGAAAGCATGAACGGTTTATAGAGAATAGCTCAAACTTGAAATTAGGAGAGGCCATTAGATAAAGTCTCAGTCATATAGAGTCCCAAGATTGAAGGATCATCGAGAGAAGTCTAGGTTTTGCACTGTGTAGCAGGGTCAGAGTTCATGAAAGATCCCAGAAAATGTTATTGATGAAGATGTGGCTTAGATTCAGGAAAGACCACAGCATTTTGGAGGTGCTAGCATCATGGTACAACTACTAAGGACAATATCAGATGTGCAGTGGGGACAGTCTGAGCTTATGAGACAAGCTTTGCTAAGGATAGCAGAATCAGTGAAGTGGAGCTGGCTAGGTCCCTTGGGACCCAGATCATGAGACCCAGATGTCTGAAACAGTGCTTTACATTGTCAGACGTGGGTTTTACTTTATCTGATTGGAAATATTCCCTTGACTTTCCTTTCTGAAAAATATGTGAGATAGTTCTGATTTCTCAGGATCTTGGTTGAGATACTTTGAACTTTGAGAGAGACTTTGGGTATATTATTTTATTTATTTATTTATTTATTTATTTATTTATTTATTTATTTATTTATTTATTTATTTATTTATTTATTGATACTTTATTTACATTCCAATGTTTCCCCTTTTCTAGGTATCCTCTTTGGAAACCCCTTATCCTCTCACCCTCTCCACCTCTATGAGGAAATTCCACCTCCCACCCACCCCCCAACCCATTCCCATATTACCACCTTGACATTCGCCTTTACTGGGGCCTCTAACACCCACAGGCCCAAGGGCCTCTCCTCTCCCTGATGGCCAAAGGGGCCATCCTCTGCCACATATGTGATCCAAACCATGGGTGTCTCGATGTGTATTCTTTGGTTGGTGGTCCAAACTCCAGGACGAATGGGGGGGGAGTCAGGCCCAACGACTCTGTTGCTCCCTCCATGGGTCTGCAAACTCCCTCCGCTCCTTCAGTCCTTTCTCCAACTCCTCCATCTGGGACCTTACTCTCAGCACAGCAGTTACTGTAAAGTGAAACTTGGGAATTCGGAACTTTTGGGCTAATATCCACTTATCAGTGAGTACATACCATGTTCGTCCTTTGGTTACTGAGTTACTTTGCTCAGGATGATATTTTCAAGTTTCATCCATTTGCCTGCAAATTTCATTGAGTCATTGTTTTTAATAGCTGAGTAGTACTCCATTGTGTAGATGTACCACATTTTCTGTATCCATTCCTCTGATGAGAGACATCTGGGTTGTTTCCAGTTTCTGGCTATTATAAATATGGCTGCTATGAACATAGTGGAGCATATGTCTTTATTACATGTTGGAGCATCTTCTGGGTATATGCCCAGGAGAGGTATAGCTGGGTCCTCAGGTTGTATTATGTCCATTTTTCTGAGGGTCTGCCAAACTGATTTCCAGAGTGGTTGTACCAGCTTGCAGTCCCACCAACAGTGGAGGAGTGTTCCTCTTTCTCCACATCCTTACCAGCATTTGCTGTCACCTGAGTTTTTGATCTTAAGCATTCTGACTGGTGTGAGGTGGAATCTCAGACTTGTTTTATTTTGCATTTCCCTGATGACTAAGGATGTTGAGCATTTCTTTAGGTGCTTCTCAGCCCTGCGAATTTCCTCAGTTGGGAATTCTCTGTTTAGCTCTATTCCCCATTTTTTGATAGGGTAATTTGGTTCTCTAGAGTCTAACTTCTTGAGTTCTTTGTATATGTTGGATATTAGCCCTCTATCAGACATAGGATTGGTAAAGATCTTTTCCCAATCTGTTGGTTGCCATTTTGTCCTATTGACAGTGTCCTTTGCCTTACAGAAGCTTTGCAATTTCATGAGGTCCTGTTTGTCTATTCTTGATCTTAGAACATACGCCAATGGTGTTCTGTTCAGGAACTTTTCCCCGTACCCAGGTTTTCGAGAGTTTTCCCCACTTTCTCTTCAATTAGATTCAGTATATCTGGTTTTATGTGGAGGTCCTTGATCCACTTGGACTTGAGCTTTGTACAAGGAGATAGGAATGGATCAATTTGCATTCTTCTACATGTAGACCGCCAGTTGAACCAGCATCATTTGTTGAAAATGCTGTCTTTTTTCCACTGAGTGGTTTTAGCTCCTTTGTTGAAAATCAAGTGACCATATGTGTGTGGGTTTATTTCTGGGTCCTCAATTTTATTCCATTGATCTACCTGTCTGTCACTGTACCAATACCATGCAGTTCTTATCACTACTGCTCTGTAGTACAGCTTGAGGTCAGGGATGCTGATTCCCCCAGAAGTTCTTTTGTTGTTAAGAATAGTTTTTGCTATTCTGTGTTTTTTGTTGTTCCAAATGAATTTGAGAATTGCTCTTTCTAAGTCTATGAAGAATTGAGTTGGAATTTTGATGGGAATTGCATTGAATTTGTAGATTGCTTTTGGCAGGATGACAATTTTTACTATATTAATTCTTCCAATCCATGAGCATGGCAGTTCTTTCCACCTAGTGAGGTCTTCTTCAATTTCTTTCTTCAGAGACTTGAAGTTCTTGTCATACAGATCTTTCATTTGCTTGATTAGAGTCACACCAAGATACTTTATATTCTTTGTGACTATTGTGAAGGGTGTCATTTCCCTAATTTCTTTCTCAGCCTGTTTATCTTTTGAGTATAGGAAGGCTACTGATTTGTTTGAGTTAATTATATATCCGGCCACTTTGCTGAAGTTGTTTATCACTTGCAGCAGCTCTCTGGTGGAGGTTTTCGGGTCACTTAAATATATGATCATATCATCTACAAATAGTGATAATTTGATTTCTTCCTTACCAATTTGTATCCCTTTGACCAGCTTTTGTTGTCTAATTGCTCTAGCTACAACTTCAATTACTACATTGAATAGATAGGGAGAGAGAGGGCAGGCTTGTTTAGTCCCTGATTTTAGTGGGATTGCTTCAAGTTTCTCTCCATTTAGTTTGATGTTGGCTACTGGTTTGCTGTATATTGCTTTTACTATGCTTAGGTATGGGCTTTGAATTCCTGATCTTTCCAAGACTTTTATCATGAAGGGATGTTGAATTTTGTCAAATGTGTTTTCAGCCTCTAATAAAATGACTATGTGGTCTTTTTCTTTGATTTTGTTTAGGTAGTGAATTACATTGATGGATTTCCGGGTATTGAACCATCTCTGCATCCCTGGGATGAAGCCTACTTGATCATGATGAATGATTGTTTTGATGTGTTTTTGGATTCGGTTTGCAAGAGTTTTATTGAGTATTTTTGCATCGATATTCATATGGGAAATTGGTCTGAAGTTTTCTTTCTTTGTTGGGTCTTTGTGTGGTTTTGGTATCAGTGTGATTGTGTCCTCATAGAAGGAATTGGGTAGTGTTCCTTCTGTTTCTATTTTGTGAAGAGTATTGGTATTAGGTCTTCTTTGAAGGTCTGATAGAATTCTGCAGTGAACCCATCTGGTCCTGGGCTTTTTTTGGTTGGGAAACTTTTAGTGACTGCTTCTACTTATTTAGGCATTATGGGACGGTTTAGATGGTTTATCTGATCCTGACTTAACTTTGGTATTTGGTATCTGTCTAAAAAATTTTTCATTTCATCCAGATATTGCAGTTTTGTTGATTTTAGGCTTTTGTAGTAGGATCTGATTTTTTTGAATTTCCTCAATATCTGTTGCTATGTCTCCCTTTTCATTTCTAATTTTGTTAATTTGGATTCTGTCTCTGTGCCCTCTGGTTAGTCTGGCTAAGGGTTTATCTATCTTGTTGATTTTCTCAAAGAACCAACTCCTGGTTTTGTTGATTCTTTGTATAGTTCTTTTTGTTTCTACTTAGTTGATTTCAACCCTGAGTTTGATTTTTTCCTGCCTTCTACTTCTCTTGGGTGTATCAGCTTCTTTTTGTTCTAGAGCTTTCAGGTGTGCTGTTAAGCTGCTAGTGTATGCTCTCTCCAGTTTCTTTTTGGAGGCACTCAGAGCTATGAGTTTTCCTTTTAACACTGCTTTCATTGTGTCCCATAAGTTTGCGTAAATTGTACTTGCATTTGTATTAAACTCTGTTCTACGGCTTTCAGGTGTGTTGTTAAGCTGCTAGTGTATGCGCTCTCCTGTTTTTTTTTTTTTTTTTTTTTTTGGAGGCCCTCAGAGCTATGAGTTTTCCTCTTAACACTGCTTTCATTGTGTCCCATAAGTTTGGGTATGTTGTACTTTCATTTTCATTAAATTCTAGGAAGTCTTTAATATCTTTCTTTATTTCTTCCTTGACCAAGTTGTCATTGAGTAGAGCATTGTTCAGCTTCCATGTGTATGTGGGCTTTCTGTTGTTATTGTTGCCATTGAAGACCAGCTTTAAACCATCGTGATCTGATAGGAGGTATGGGATTACTTCAATCTTGTATCTTTAGAGGTTTGTTTTGTGATCAATTATATGGTCAATTTTGGAGAAGGTACCATGACATGCTGAGAAGAAGGTATATTCTTTTGATTTAGGATGAAATGTTCTATAGATATCTTTTAAATCCATTTGGTTCCTAACATCTGTTACTTTCACTGTGTCTCTGTTTAGTTTGTGATTCCAAGATCTGTCAATTGATGTTAATGCGGTGTTGAAGTCTCCTACTATTATTGTGTGAGGTACAATGTGTGCTTTGAGCTTTAGTAAGGTTACTTTTGTCAATGTGGGTACCCTTGCATTTAGAGCATAGATGTTCAGAATTGAGAGTTCTTCTTGGAACATTTTTCCTTTGATGAGTATGAAGTGTCCTTCCTTATCTTTTTTATGACTTTTGGGTGAAAGTCAATTTTATCCGATATTAGAATGGCTACTCCAGGCTGTTTCTTGGACCATTTGCCTGGCAAACTTGTTTTCCAGCCCTTTACTCTGAGGAAGTGTTTGTCTTTATCGCGGAGGTGTGTTTCCTGAATGCAGCAAAATGCTGGGTCCTCTTTATGGATCTAGTCTGTCAGTCTATGTCTTTTTATTGGGGAATTGAGTCCATTGATGTTAAGAGATACTAAGGAATAGTGATTATTGGTTCCTGTTATTTTCGATGTAACTTTTAGGTTTGTATGGCTATCTTCTTTTCAGTTTGTTGAAAGATTACTTTCTTGTGTTTTCTAGAGTGTGGTTTCACTCGTTGAGTTGACGTTTACCATTTATTATCCTTTGTAGTGCAGGGTTTGTAGAAGCATATTGTATAAATTTGGTTTTGTCATAGAATATTTCAGTTTCACCATCTATGTTAATTGAGAGTTTTGCTGGTATAGCAGCCTGGGCTGGCAGTTGTGTTCTCTTAGGGTCTGTATGAGTTCTGCCCAGGATCTTCTAGCTTTCATAATCTCTAGTGAGAAGTCTGGTGTAATTCTGATAGGTCTGCCTTTATATGTTACTTGACCTTTTTCCCTCACTGCTTTTAATATTCTTTCCTTGTTTTGTGTATTTGGTGTTTTCACTATAATGTGACGGGACGAATTTCTTTTCTGGTCCAATCTATTTGGAGTTCTGTAAGCTTGTATATTTATGTTCATCTCTTTCATTAAGTTAGGGAAGTTTTCTTCTATGATTTTGTTGAAGATATTTACTGGTCATTTAAGTTGGGAATCTTCACTCTCTTCTAAACCTATTATCCTTAGGTTCTGTCTTCTCATTGTGTCTTGGATTTCATGGATGTTTTGGGTTAGGAGCTTTTTGCATTTTGTATGTTCTTTTACTGT
>CM052722.1:55079766-55091734 GCA_028551405.1 Uromys caudimaculatus | reverse complement strand
TTGTGTTTCTTTAAGGATGTTAATTTCTTTCTTAAAGTCTTCTATCATCATCATGAGAAATGATTTTAAATCTGAGTCTTGCTTTTCTGGTGTCTTGGGGAATCCAGGGCTTGCTGTGATGGGAGAGCTGGGTTCTGATGTTGCCAAGTAGCCTTGGTTTCTGTTCCTTAGGTTCTTGCCCTTGCCTTTTTCCAGCCTGTTAACTCTGATGTTAGCTGATCTTACTCTATCTGGCTATGGCCTGTCCCTCCTGCAAGCCTCTGTATCAATACTCCTTGAAGACCAGCTCTCTCTGAGAGGTGTTTGGGTTTGGAGAGCTGTGGCACAGGGTCAGATCTGGCGTGCACACAGAAACCAGAAGGATCTTGTCCCTAGCTGTCCCTTGGTTCCTATGTCCTGATGGCTCTGCAAGGGTCCCTCTTGATCCAGTGAGTTTGAATGTAAGTGGTGGTTTTGCCTATGCTCGAAGGTGTGTCAGCACTCCTGGGATACCAGCTCTCTCCTGGAGCCCTGTGGCCCAGGCTGAGATCTCCAGTTCCCGGTGAGCAGTGGTGCTTGTATTATCCCCACTCACGGCTTTTCCACCCTCCTGGGAGTGTGACTTTTTCCTAGCACTGCTTGTCTATGAAACCCTGGTTGCCCAGGCACAGGTCTCCTGCCACAGATAGAATCCGGAAGATTCCTGTCCCTTACTTTTCCTCCTCGGTCTCTGTGTCCTGAGGTCCTGGGAGAGTAATTTTTTCACGACGCTGCTTGGCTGTGGGACCCTAGTGGCCCAGGCAGAGGTCTCCTGTCACAGATGGGAACCAGAGGGTTCCTATGCTCACCTACCTCAGTCCCTGTGTGCCACAGTTTCTGGGCGGTTTCTGGTGAGCAGTGGTGCTTGTCTTGGCCCCACTCCCGGCTTTTCCAAGCTCCTGGGATGATAGCTTTCTCCCAGGGCTAATTGGCTATGGGGCCCTGTGGCCCAAGCTGAGGTCCCCAGCCACAGATCGACTTTGGGTATTTTAAAGAGACTGACTTCCAGCTGTAAGGGACTTTCTCAATTAGTGATCAAGGGGCGAGGGCCCCTTGTGGGTGGTACCATCTGTGTGGGCTGGTAGTCTTGGACTCTATCAGAAAGTCAACTGAGCAAGCCAGGAAAAGCAAGCTAGTAAGAAACATCCCTCCATGGCCTCTCCATCAGCTCCTGCTTCCTGACCTGCTTAGTTCCAGTCCTGACTTCCTCTGGTGAAGAACAGCAATATGGAGGTGTAAGCTGAATAAACCCTTTCCCCTCCAACTTCCTTCTTGGTCATGATGTTTGTGCAGGAATAGAAACCCTGACTAAGACACTACCCATCTAAAACAATTATAATTCTTGAAAGTCAGTACGTAAATATTTATATATAGTTTCTTCCCATCTTGGCTAACAATGCCCCCTCTAAGACCCAAAAGCATGTAACACAAAACAGACACAAGATGTGAGAAGCAACCTTTTTATTTGTAAGTCAGCGTTGACCAAGAAACTCTCAAAACATTATAGAGTATTGCTCTTGCTCTTAGTTATTCCCTAAAGGTAGAAGGTAAGTTCCTATTCCTGAAGACAGGCTGGACTTCAGACACAAGGCCCAGAGGCTACCCTGACTAGGAACTGGCATGAAAACCTCTTCTGGGTGAAAGCAACCAACACATCCAGCTATGATGCTTATGAAGTGCAACAATGGCCAGCCTTGAATGACAAACCTAAGCTTGTAGTAGGAATATTCTTAATATCGGTAACTAGCAGCTCTCTAATTGGAGTATAGACCTACTACTCAACAAGAGGGAAATTATGCCTGGTACTGGAAACCTAGACAACTAACCAGAGATAGTGAAGTAATGGATCTTGATAAAAAAAAAACCTACAACTGTCATTTTTCTAAACAAGCATAATTCCCAAATACATTCTAAATATTTGTCCTTATATCCACAGATAAGGGTAGTCCTTGCCCTTTGCCACAAAGTAACTAGCAAGTATATTAATATAATTTGTGAAACACAAACACAAATCAAGAATATTATGATTAGTACTAAATAGAGGAAGGAAACCAGAGTATGATGGCTAATCTTGATTGTCAAGTTCACTCCATTTGGAATCAACTGAAACTCAAGTCAAGCAGCTTGGTAGAAATGTGAGGAAATTTTACTCATAGGATATTCAGGTGGGTAAATACACACTAGACCTCTTCTACTACCTTCTGATGGCAGCTCACATGAAAGGCTATAGAAGAAGGAAACTGTTGCCTTTTGTCTGCTTGGTCTCAGTATCTCAGGAAAGTTCATCTATCTCGATGATGAGTCAGTCATTATTCATATTAGAACCCACTTCATTGAGATTCCAATGTATACCAATGAACATCTGAGGCATCCATCATCATAGACTAAACAACTATTGGATTCTTGGTTATCAAGAAACAGCCATTGTTGGGCTAGCAGGACCATAGCTTGTAAACCACTCTAATAATATATTATATATACATGTTTAATACTATTAGAATATAATATATTAGAACACACACACACAAGCTATTAATTCTGTTCCTTTGGAGAACTCTCACTAATACACTCCTCATAAGAGAAACTTTTCTTTGCTATAGATGAGACTATTTCAGAAAACTATAACCAATTAAAATGATGAGTTATGGAGTCCATTCCCATAGAATATATCTATGCTACAACTTCTACATGTAAAGCTCAGGGAGCACAGAGGAACGAGTGGTAGAAAGATTATAAGAGCCAAAGGATCAGTGGATTCACTATATGAGACTGTATTTCCTAGTAATGTCAGAAGCTATACCCATAAAATTTCACCAATATGAGCTCCTAAACACAGACTGAACAAGGACAACAGACGTGCTAATGTAGACAGGGAAAAGGTCACCAGACCTCAACCCTACATAAGGAATTAAAGGCAACTAAGAAATGTAGATAGCAGTAGAAATAGTCTTCTCCAGGAAGTCATCCAATATTAAATGTTTAGTCCTGAAAATATATATACCAGTAACATTATGCAAACTGAACAATTTGAAATATACATACATATATATATATATGTGTGTGTGTGTGTGTGTGTCTATACTATGTATGTATATATATATATATATATATTTACACTGTATAATTAAATATACAATTAGTGACTAAAGAAGCAATGAATTTGAAAGAGAGAAAGGAGGGATATGTGCAAGGGTTTGGGAAAAGGAGAGCTGGTATAATCATATTATAATCTTAAAAATAAAGTAACTAAAAAAGAGATTAATTTATTTTTGACTTTACAGGAGCCCACAGTTAAGAGACTTCAGCATTTAAAGAAACTTTTGATATTTTAAAGAGACTTTAAATATTATAGGGGCTTTGGTATATTAGAGAGATTTTAGTTATCATAGAGATACTGAATTTTTAAAGTGTCTGAAGTTTTAAAGACTGTGGGACTTTTAAAATTGGGAAATTTATATTGTGGCATTAAAATGTAAACATGCCATTGTGTGGACAAATGGAAAAGAAAAGGTTTAAACAGAATAGTGGTGTGTTTCTATGTCGAGGGGGCAAGAAGTCAATTGTGCTGGTTAGTTTTATGTCAACTTAGTACATACTAGAGCCATTTTAGAAGAGTAACCTCAACTGAGAACATATGCCCACAATATTGGCTTATGAGCAAGCCTGTGATGCCGTTTCTTGATTAATTATTGATGTGGGAGGTCCTGATCACTGTGGCTGATTCCACCCCTGGGCTGATGGTCCTAGAGGCTATGTGAAAGCTGGTTGAACAAGCCACGAGAAGCAAGAAAGCAAACAGCACCCCTGCTTGGCTTCTGCATAAACTCCTGACTCCAAGTTACTACCTTGAGTTCCTGCCCTAAATTCCTTAATGATAGAATGTGACAATGAATTGTAAGCTGAAATAAACTGCTTTGTCTTCAAATTGCTTTTGGCCAAGGTTTATTACAGCAGTAGAAACCCTACCTAAGACTGAGATGAACAATGAGAGCTAGAAGGAGCCATCATGCCCAACACAGAAATCCAACAAGCACCAAATAGTAACAAAGTAGAAAATAAATATAAATAGCACAAGCAACACGAAGTACAATAAAAAAACAAACAGGAAATAGGCAACATATTTTATGGTGATTGATTTTAATGTCAAGTTGGCACACATTAGAACCAAGTGTGTTGGAGCCTCAGTTGAAGAATTGTCCTGATGCATTTCATCGAGGTGGGAAGACTCACTCCAAATGTGAGCAGCCCACTCTGCTAGCAATCTAGATTTAGAAAAGAAAAGAAAAGATGGAAGGAGGATGATTATTTCCTCTTTTCTCCTTGGCATTCCCTCTTTACAGTTCGTTGGTTTATCCTATTGCTGCCACCACGGATTCATTCACTGATGTCAGAATCAGGGTGTCTAGGATTCCATAATTGGCTAAGATCCAATGGCTCTTCAGGAACACTCCAGACTTTGGGCACCAGATTGGGACTACCGAGCCACCGAACCTTGTAGAGTGAGCAATCTAATGTGTTAATGGCCTCTCCAGTGTGAAGCATCCATCTTGCGACTACCCCAACTTTTGAGGTACTCATCCTGAAAAGCCAAGCAATCCCTGTGTTTGAGAACCCTCTAGGATGTGAGATTACTATTGTTGTTATTTCAATGGAAGTTGATTTAATTAATTCTTCATATATTGTGGTAGTTCAAATGGCAATGTCATACACACACAGACACACACATACACAGACACACACACAGACACACACACACACACACACATCCTATCTGTTCTATTTCTCTAGAGAATTCTCTACAAAACTAAAACAAACTGTGATAATTAGCGTAGTTGTGGAGAAACAGTTATATGGATGAATATTTTAGTGGGCTTGGTGGTATATGGAATTAGTTCTACAACTGGATAATACCTATGATTACTAAAGATTCATATGTTAGTGTAGAGAGACTGAAAAATCCATGGCATGAGATACTTAGTGAGCTCTGCAAGATAAATTAATTTGACACTCCTGATTTTCATCTTGTGAGGAGCAAGGAATTTAGTCACTTTGTATATGAAGCTTTTGAACATTTGTTTAAAGTAAGGAAAAGAATAATGCAGCCTTGTTCCTTTCAGCATCTGTGGACAAAGTAACAGAAGAAAAAGAATGATAAGATTTGCCAGCTCCAGATGCACATAAACAATCAAAATATTTCCAAGTATGCCCTAGAAGAAAATCTCTCTAGTATTCATGAAGACATCGGTGTCTCAAGTTGCAAAAAAACAAATCCAAGCTCTTATTAAATAATTAGCTGACTTACAACATAAATTGAATTATCAGCCTCAGTGTGTATGAACATTTAACGTGAGGACACTGATTAGAAAGGAATGGATTCCTTTGACTTGAGATGGTGAAAGATGTGTGCAAGAAACCTAAGAAGGTAGAGGACATTGAATTCTTATGTACTAATGCTGCCTGACAGAAATAGTCTCCACTTATATCAGAGGATGCATCATCACCCTGACACCCTGCAGTACTGACATCTATGTCCGTGCCTGAGGGAAATATTCTTACCTTATAGGTAGAGCTGGCAATGTCCATCACCTAAAGTAGATATCAGAGAAGACAACACTTTGTTACGTTGGGACATCATGTCATTGTGTCTAGATGTAAATAAATAAACTCCATGTAGACTCCAGGTGAAGTAGAGATGTAGAGGTGAAGTAGAAGGTATGGTCCAGGAAGAGATAAGCTACATCCCTGTGGTGGTTTGAATGAAAGATATCTCCTGTAGACTTTGGTATTAAACAGTTCATCTTCAGTTGGTGGCACTATTTGTAGAGGTCATAGAACCTTTAGGAAATGTGTCCTGTCTGGAGGAAGAATGTGACTGGAGGAAAGCTTAGCCTCACCTCTCTCCTAGTTCATGCTCTGCTTTGTGTTTATTGTGAAAGATACAATCTCTAAGCTTCCCGCTCTGATGTCTTGGTCATTGATTTCTTCTCATTATGGATTCTCTCTCTGGAACCATAAGGCAAAGTAAACTCTTCCTTCCTTAAGTCACTGTTTCGGTGTGTTTTACCAGTGAAACATTAACTAACACATTTCCTAAAAATTATGAGTTTGTAGATTCATTCAAGCAGGTCTAGGTAGTATGTGTGGTAGTGGATTTTGAGAGGTGGGAAGAACATAAAACTAGGTAAGGTGTAGAGGTTTTAAGTATAATATTGAAGCTCATGAGTTTAAAAAGTTAAAAGTTTATTTTATTAATTGATTGAAGTATTTGTGAAAGATGACTTACTAAGAGAAAGCTGGAGATCCCTAATGTTTCTTGGATCAGTATTGATGAACAAACTTTTTAAAAATTTATTTAATACTTTATTTACATTTCAAATGTTTTCCCCTTTCCAGGTCTCCTCTTTGGAAACTCCTTATCCAATTATCCCTCCCATGCCTCTATGAGGGTATTCCCCCACCCACCCACCCACTCCCATCTTCCCTCCCTGGCATTCCCTTATACTGGGGCATCTAACAGTCTCAGACCCAAGGCTCTATCCTCCCACTGATGGCCAACAAGGCCCTCCTCTGCCACATATGTGGCCAGCACCATGGGTCCTTTCACATGCATTCTTTGGTTGGTGGTCCAGTCTCTGGGAGCACCGGGGGGCTTGACCAATTGACACTGTTGCTCCCTCCCCATGGGGCTGCAAACTCCCTCAGTTCCTTCAGTCCTGTCTTCGACTCCTCCATCTGGGACCCCATGCTCAGTCCAACAGTTGCTGTGAATTGAATCATGGGTGATGAACAGACTTTTTAAAGCTCAAGAAAACTGGACAGTGATTCACTTGGCAGAATGAGTCTTCAGTGGAGAAGGGATCCATTTTTTTTTTTATTCCACATGACACAGATGATTGTGGTCAGGTGCTATCTTGTGTCTTCAAACCAATTATTTAAAACTGTTTTACCCTGCTGTGGTCATTTGAACGAGAATGGCCACCCCATAGACTCATATGTTTGCATGTGTGGTCATCAGTTGGTGGAACTGTTAAGAATTAGGACATGTAGCATCATTTGAGTAGTTGTGGCCTTGTTGGAGGAAATGTGTTACTGGGGGTTTTCAAAAATCCATACCAGGCCCAATCTTCCTCTCTCTCTCTCTCTCTCTCTCTCTCTCTCTCTCTCTCTCTCTCTCTCTCTCTCTCTCCCTGTAATTTGTAGATCAGATATGAGCCCTTAACTTCTTTTCCAGTGCCTTTCCTCCCTCCCTGCAAGCCTGTTGTCATGCTTCTGACCAGACCATGATGATAATGGACTAACCCTCTGAAACTCTAAGCAAATTACCAATTAAATTCTTCTGTAATTTGCCTTGGTCATAATGCTTTGTCCTGACAACTTGAACAGTAGCTAAGATACCCAGGAAGCCAGATAACATTGAACTATTACCAATCATTTATAGTCTAAAGTCAAATTGCCATAGCACTAGTGCAGAAGATGGCCTCCAGAGGCACTACTGTACTAGAGAATAGTAGGGGTGGAGATGAAGAGCCTAAATGTTCAGTCAGCAGGCAGCTTGCCTCAGGCAGTGAAGCATAGAGTGAGAAGTCATCCTGCCCCTTTGGAGAAAAAGCTTGCCTCATTACCTGAGAATAACTTTGGATCTAGACACATAGGAGGATTAACCTTTGGAGTCACACATGGGCTACGCAATTTACTGATGTAGATAATAAGAATGCTGAAATTCCAGTAGACTACTTGTTATTTATAAGCACATCTCTCTAAGCACAGAGCTTAATTCTTAGTGAGTTTTGGAGGTTCAACGTTTACAAATCTCAATGTTTGTTTTCCCCCATTCTGTACCATCTGGGAGACAGCTCATATCTAGGACATTGACCACTCCAGGGTGTACAAACTAGGAGTTTTGGAAGAACCTGATTTTCTAACTAGCCAGCATGTTGCAAAGCCAAGTTTGGTGTGCAGACAGCAGTCCACAGAAAGGGAAATTACTAAAGTACAGACATCCCTGGTTTACATGTGATACTTGTCTTACTAGATAGGTTCAGCACCAATGTAATTCAACTTGGCAGATTGTGCAGGGCCAGCAAAAGTCAGGCAAACACTTCCTCTTTTATGTATTTTTTTCCTTTGTCCCTTGTGTGTTTCCTTTATTTGTTTTATTATATTGTTTGTAGTATTTTAACTTATATTTCAAAAGATTCTATAGTTTTAGTTTTTATTCTTCTTATACATTTTAAATTATGTTTATGTGAATTTTTGTTTTAGTATTGGGCAAACTTGTATCATTTCCTTTTTTCTGGCTCTTGTTCTTCCTTCTTTTATCTTCTTTTACTGTCCGTAGTAGATTTACATCCACTTATTTTTAAAAGCTTCTTTATATTTTTATTTTCTTTTATTGTTTTATTATTTCTTTAATGAGCACGTAAGAAATGGACTTCATTGTGGCAATTCACGTGTATATGTCACTATACTCTCGTTTTTATTCCCTGATGTTATAGCCCCTCCTTATTCCCTACCTGATGGCTAAAGACATGGAGCAATTGTCAAATATCTACTGTTCATTTCCATCTGCATTTTTCATTTCTTTTCTTTCTCTCTTTCTTCTTTCTTTCTCTTTCTCTCTTTCTTCTTTCTTTCTTTCTTTCTTTCTTTCTTTCTTTCTTTCTTTCTTTCTTTCTTTCTTTCTTTCTCTTTCTTTCTTCCTTTCCTTCCTTCCTTCCTTCCTTCCTTCCTTCCTTCCTTCCTTCCTTCCTTCCTTCCTTCCTTCCTTCCTTCCTTCCTTCCTTCCTTCTTTCTTTCTTTCTTTCTTTCTTTCTTTCTTTCCTTTCTTTCTTTCTTTCTTAAAAATTCTTTGAGAAAGTCTATCAGTCTATACCCTGGAATGATCTATAACTTACTACATAGACCTGACTGGTATTAAAACTCATAGCAATCCTTCTGCTTCAGTATCCAAATGTTAATATTACAGGTGTGAGCAAGTATATCTCACCCAAATTATGTATTTTATTTTGAGAACTGACTACTAATTAACTCACTCATTATTGGATTATCTGATACTTTAGTACGCAATATTTTGAGTACTTTATGAATTGTAGATATTAATCTCTAGTTGGATGTATATTTGTGAAAGACTTTTTCCAGTTATGTAAACTATCCCTCTATTATACTGATTGTTTTTATATTCAGAAGCTTTTATACAATACCATTCCTCAAATCTTGGGCCTATTTTCTGTGCTTTTAGAATCAGTTGCAGAAAGTTCTTTAAGCACTTTCAAAATTTCAGATTGGATTTTAATTAAAAGTCTTTGAAATATTTTGAATTGGGGTTTGTGTGTGTGTGTGTGTGTGTGTGTGTGTGTGTGTGTGTGTGTACATATGTTAAAGTCTATGTGGAAGCAAGGAAAGTGGTCAATGTTGAACGCCTTTTTCAGTCACTCTCCATATTAGTTTTTGAGATAGAATCTTTAACTAAACATGGAGCCTACTGCCTCAGCTGTACTGGCTGGACAGTAAACCCTAGAGATCCACTTATCTTTATCTCCTCAGCAGTAGGGTTATAGTTACATGCTACCATGCCCAGGTTTAAATGGGTGCTTGGGATTGAATTCAGGTCCTCATGCTTATATACCATCTCCCCAGACAAGCTGCACATCTGCTACATATGTGCAGGGAGTAGGAGGGAACTAGGTCCAGGCCATGTATGCTCTTGGGTTGGTGGTTCAAGTTCTGAAGGCCCCCAGGATAGTTGACTCTGTTGGTCATCTTGTGGAGTTCTTATCCCCTTAGAGGCTACAATTCTTCCTCTTGTTCGTCCATAAGAGTTCCCACGCTCCATCCACTGTTTGGCTATGGGTGCCTCCAACTATCTGAGTCAGCTGCTGGGTGGAACCTCTCAGAGGACAATCATGCTAGGCTCCTGTCTGCAAGCATAACAGAGTATCATTAATAGTATTAGGGACTGGTGCTTGCCCATGGGATGTGTCCTAAGTTGGGTTGGTTATTGGTTAGCCATTCCCGCATTCTTTGCTCCGTACCCCTGTCCCAAGTGCTTACATTTCTTATAGATAGGATAAATTTTGTGCTGAAAAATTTTAGGGGTGGGTTGGTATCTCTATCACTCTACTGAGGTTCCTGCCTGGCTACAGGAGGTGGCCTCCTTAGGTTCCATATCCCCAGTGATGTGAGTCACAGTTAAGGTTACTCCCATTGAGTCTTAGGCACCTTCTTACCACAAGTCTCTATCTTGTCCTGGAGATGCCCCCCACTTCCTCACCCTCTTCATTTATAGATTTCCATTCATTTTCATGGCTATCTGGCCATGTTTCCTGTCCTTCACCATACCTGAACTGAACCCTACTATTCTCCTCCCCATCCCCTATTCACCCCAGTTCCCTCCCTCCATCTGCCTCTTATGACTATATTACTCCCCTTTCTAAGTGAGATTCAAGCATCCTTCCTTGCACATTCCTTCTTGTATAGCTGTTTGGATCTGTGGGTTGTGTCCTGGGTGTTCTATAATTTATGGCTAATATCCACTTATAAGTGAGTACATACCATGCATGTCCTTTTGGGACTGGGTTACCTCACTCAAGATGATATTTTCTAGTTCCATGTGTTTCCCTGCAAATTTCATGGTGTCTTTGTTTTTAAAATATGAATAGTATTCCATTGTGCAAATGTACCACATTTTCCTTATCCATTCTTCATTTGAGGGACATCTAGGTTATTTCCAGTTTCTGGCTATTACAGATAAAGCTGCTTTGAACATAGTTGAGCAAGTGTCCTACTGGGATGGTGGAGAATCTTTTGCGTATACGCCCAGGAGTGGTATAGCTGGTTCTTGAAGTATTTCCATTTTTCTGAGAAACTGATAAATTGATTTTCACAGTGATTGTACAAATTTGTACTTCCACCAGCAATGCAGAGGTGTTCACCTTGCTCCACATCCTCATCAGCATGTGCTGTCACTTGAGTTTTTGATCTTAGCTATTCTGACCAGTATAAGATGTAACCTCAGAGTTGTTTTGATTTGCATTTCTCTGATGACTAAGGAATCTGAACATTTCTTTAAGTGCTTCCTGTTTATTAGAGATTCCTCTGTTGAGGATTCTCTGTTTAGTCCAATACCCCATTTTTAAATTGGGTTATTTGGGTTGTTTGTGTCTAACTTCTTGTGTTCTTTGTCACTTTTGTATATTAGCTCTCTGTAAGATGTAGGGTTGGTAAGGATCCTTTCCCAATCTGCAGGCCGATGTTTTGTCCTATTGACAGTGTCCTTTGTCTTACAGAAGCATTGAGGTTTCATAAGGTCCCATTTATCAATTGTTAATGTAAGAGACTGAATCATTGGTGTTATGCTCAGGAAATTGTCTCGCATACCAAGGCATTCAAGGGTATTTCCCACTTTCTCTTCTGTGAGATTTAGTTTAACTAGTTATATATTGAGGTCCTTCATCCACTTGGACTTGAATTTTGTTCAAAGTGATAGATATGGATCTATTTTCATTCTTCTACATGTAGACATCCAGTTATATCAGCGCCATTTGTTGAAGATGCTTTCTTTTTTCCACTGTATGACTTTGGTTTCTTTATCAAAATAATTGTTCATAGTCCCATGTGTTTATTTCTGGGTCTTTGATTTGATTCCACTGATCAATGTGTCTGTTTCTTTATCAATATCGTGTAGTTTTTATCACTATTGCTCTGTAGTAGCTTGAGGTCAGGGATGGTGATTCCCCCAGAACTTCTTTTATTATTCGGGATTGTTTGGGCTCTCCTAGGTTTTTTGTTTTTCCATATGAAGTTAAGAATTCCACCTCACACCAGTCAGAATGGCCAAAATCAAAAACTCAGGTGACAGCAGATGCTGGCGAGGATGTGGAGAGAGAGGAACACTCCTCCATTGCTGGTGGGATTGCAAGCTGGTACAACCACTCTGGAAATCAGTGTGGCA
>CM052722.1:55046429-55063528 GCA_028551405.1 Uromys caudimaculatus | reverse complement strand
ATTCTCAACTGAGGAAATTCACAGGGCTGAGAAGCACCTAAAGAAATGTTCAACATCCTTAGTCATCAGGGAAATGCAAATCAAAACAAGTCTGAGATTCCACCTCACACCAGGCAGAATGGCTAAGATCAAAAACTCAGGTGACAGCAGATGCTGGCGAAGATGTGGAGAAAGAGGAGCACTCCTTCATTGTTGGTGGGACTGCAAGCTGGTACAACTACTCTGGAAATCAGTTTGGCGGACCCTCAGAAAAATGGACATAATACTACCTGAGGACCCAGCTATACCTCTCCTGGGCATATACCCAGAAGATGCTCCAACATGCAATAAAGACACGTGCTCCACTATGTTCATAGCAGCCATATTTATAACAGAGTTAGTCTTTATGTATACTAGTTATTTGGAAGAGTCTAGTTTGGATCTACTTTTTTCATTTTCTGTTTTTTTTTAATTTTTAAATTATTTCTTTTATTTTTGAGATTATAATATCATTACTTCATTTACCCCTTCCCTTTCTCTCCTCCAAACCCTTCCACATGCTCTTCTTTGTGCTCTCTCAAATCTGTGTTATCTTTTTATAGTAATTGTTGTTACATTTGTTTCTTAGAATAAGGGCCCCAAAGTCTAGCTCAGGGTAGTCATGAACTCACTATACATTACAGGATGAACTCACACCTTTGGTAATTTTCCTGTTTTAGCCTCACAGGTGCTGGGATTACAGATTTCTTCTACCACATCTACCTGGGATGCATCATTTCTAATTTGCATTTTTCCAAGAGTTTGTCTTTCTATGGAGAAGACAAATTCTACAGGTCCTTCCTCTGTTGTGCATTTCAAGAAGGTTTTCATTTATGTTAACAGGGGGCAACATTTTTTATAGCATAATTATATAACAAAATTTTTCTTTTCCCCTTTTCTGGTATATGAGGTTAGTGGAATAGGCATAAAATAAAGGATGATTTGCATAATCAGTTGGATGTTGGAGATGAGTCATCCATTTGGATTTATCATCAGTTACCATGTAAGTAAAAATAAAGACGTCATTACTTAATAACAAACAACTTTCTATTCCACTGAAATAACAATCCCTATAGGTAATGGAGAAAGCAATGCAGACATTTTTTTAAAGTAAAGATGGGTTATGTTTTGGAATTAAAAGTATCTTGGTAACAGGGCAGGTGGGACAAATGCAGACAGTCAGAAAACATGTTTAGCATAACACAATGGTACAAAAAAATGGAAATGAAGTTAGATCTTGCAATGTGATCAAAGGCTCTTGTGACATAGTCCCTGGAAAGGCCACTGTTAATAGTCCTTCCATGACTTACTGCTACCCAGGTGTGACTGCTGCATTAATTAAACAATATTGTAAGAGCACATGGGGAACCTAACTGTGCCTGTCCTTGCTCTCTAATATTTTTACTATCAATTTTATAACCACAAACGGTTCATTATTGATAATTAACATTTATTCCATACTTTATCACTGTAAATATTGCCAGGGGTAGCAAGGTTGGGTTTCAGTATTAAATAATTTGCCAATTTGTCCTGCTCTGCTTGCTGCCCTGTTGGTTTCCTAGTAATTTCATCTCTCCTGCAGCTATACTCCCATGGTGGAGGAATCAGAGAAGCAAAAAAAAAAAAAAACCAAAACAAAACAAAACAAAAAAAACAAAAACAAAAACAAACAAACAAACAAACAAAAAAACCAAGCCTATAGCATAGATTCTGAAACAAGCCGAGAACTCATGGTTTTCTTGTATGACCGCATGCCACCATGCCTTTTCTCAGTGTCTTACTTTATACTAACAATTTTAATCATATCATTTCTCATTCATAATGTAATTATAAGCTTTTTTCATTTAAAATAATATGCAAGAATAAGTCATCATGAAAATACACTTAAGACAGTAACTTAGAAACAGTGAAGATAATTTTTGTTTACCTTTACAATTTGGAGGATCTATTTTTAAGGGAATTAGAGAAAAAATGTTCTGCTTCATAACTCAGTCAGGAATGTCTAAGATTAAATAAAATTTTAAGTTTTAAAGTATGTCAATTTGACTTTTTAAAGGATTTTTGTAGCATGCCACTCTTAGAATGACTTAATGAGTTCATGAATTTTGATTTGAAAACTTTGGGTCTTAGAAATGTAGCATTTTCTGTAGTAATACGGATAAAATGCTTTTTGTCTATGAATCTTTAAATACTTGAAGATAAGGATGATGGTCCTGAGAAGTCATGGTATATTTATATCTCCTATGAAAGAATACTGTTTATACTAGTTTTAGATATCTGTCCCTATTCCTGTAGAACATTCTGGATACAAGAAAATGAAAAGAGATGGGTCTTAACCTACTGGTATCTGGTTCTCTAGGCTCATTACCAAAGCTGGATCATTTAGTTACATCATTCTTTCTGTTGAACTCACTCCTAGTTCCTCTGTTTTATAATATAAAGCTTTGGAAATACGTAAAGCTTTGGGAATTTTAAAAGGTTTCTTGCATAAAGTATTGAGAGTGAATCTTCAATCATGATAACAATTTGAGATTTGGTAAAAACTGGGTTTTTTTTTTAGTACTTCAGCAATTATATGACATATATATATGTATATGTATACATATATATATATATACGTATACATACATATATATACACACACATACAAATACATGCACACACACTGTATTAGGATTCTCTAGAATCACTTTTTATGGAATGTATCTATATATTAAGGGAAATTATTGGAATGACTTATAGTCTGTAATCCAACTAACCCAACAATGGACAGCTGTGAATGAGAAGTCCAAGAATCTAGTAGTTGTTCAGTCCCAGGAGGATAGGTGCTTCAGCTGGTCTTTTGTATAAGCTGGAATCCTGAAGAAGTAGGTTCCAACAGTTGTGCTGGCAAGTGCAAACCGACAAAGAAAAATGAGCCCTTTCTTTTTCCTTTGTCCTTATGTAGGCCTCCAGCAGGAGGCATGGCCGAGATTAAAGGTGTGCCACCAAGGTTGAATTGGAAATTTGCTCTTTCTCAAGCTGGCCTTGAATTCAGAGATCTGCTTGCCTCTGTCTCCTGGGATTAAATGCATGTACTACTTTGCCTGGGCCTAAGCATTTCATGGCCACTATGCCTCAAGATCTGGATCACAGGTGTACTCTCCATTTCTGGGTTGTAGTTCATTCCAGATGTAGTCAAACAACCAGTAATAGTCATCACAGACACCTTGTTAGTTCTCTCTTCTCTTGTACACACTTCTATGTGTTATCACTTTGTAATAATTATAAAAATGCTATTTAATAAATGGAAAGTGTATTTAGATTAGAATGCTCTTCTCAAATATGATTTATTTTACCATGTAATCACATATTACTATTAATTTCCCCCATTTAAAACAGCAATTATCTTACTAAAAAAATTACTATCAACAACTACCAGAACAATTTATCAAACCCTGGTGTTACTAGCGATGCACTGGTGATAAAGCATGGTACTGAAAACAATGTTTAGATTTCTCAGGTGAAGAAACGATACCTTGCAATTACCCCCTTTTCTAGGCAGGATATTATGTTTAGAGCCTTTTGTGACAAACCTGAATCAGTAAAAAAGTAATTTCCAGGTTTTCTTCTTAGTACCCATTTGTTTATTCATTTTTGACTTTTTCTGCATCTTAATTTTATATCTATTGTAATGGTATATATAAAACAAGAGAGGGAAACAGGACTACCTTCAATCCTTTATTTCTTCCTTGACTACCAGATGGCTTGATGCAGATTTGAATGCCACTGTTGCAGCTGTCAATCTCTTACTAGATCTTTTGCTCTGAGGAGAAAATATTTTGCTTAAATATTAAAAGGTGTTTTAAAATCTTTCCATATGTAAGTTTCTTATCCATTTTTATATGGAAATAAGACCTCTTGGTTTCAGAAAACTGTCTCTTTGCAAATGAGCAGAAAGAACCTGTCATAATAGCTTGACAGAGTCACCAATAATACAACTGTAAAAATACAAGAGAGAAAAGAAAAGCTTTGTAGGGTGCCTTGATGTCTTTCCCCCCAGATAGGCAAATGTCCAGACATTGCTCTCTCCAAAAATTCATTTTCAGCCACCCAGCTTCACTGATCTCTGTTTCCCTACAGTTCTTCTGTTTCTTGATACTTATTTAAAACAATTGTTGAACACTATAACTTTCCCAAGATTAAATAACAGTAAAATCATTATTCCAGAGCTTCAACTAAGGCACTCTGACATCACTGCTTTCCTGACCGCTTAATCACCATTCGCTACTACTACTTTCTCCAATATAAAGGAAAATGTTGATAAGGTAAACTGTTTTCTCTGAAAATTGGTAGATCTGTGTATTTTGGCTTAGTATCATCATACACTCTTATTTTTGTCAAATATGTAACAGTAACAATGACTTTTTAAATTTTTGGTTCAAAGGAATACAATAATACAAGAGAACATTTGGTTACTTACATGTCAAAATAGCCTTCAAAGTTTCTTGGCATTTGCTGGGTAATGTAAACAACAAGGTTACAGGGAGAAATGATAATAAGAGTTGGAGAAGCATTTCAAGTTTAGTCGCTATCTTGGAAAGCTTCTGGGAAAGGAGACAAAATTAACTAAACAAGCCTCAACAAAAATAGTACTGGGCCATGAAAGAAACCCACTTCTGTACTTACTCTAGCTCAGTAATTGGGCTCTATTTCCATTGTACTGTTATTTTCATCCTCTAGTCTACTAATATTCAAGTGTATATAAGTATACTGTTTTTCTACTTTAATCTCTGTCTCATGTCCCAGGGGATCACAATGATTTTAAACTATTTTCAGGTTTCTTGTCTCTGAGAATGGCCCATTTGTATTTGCCCAAGATATTTGAAAAACCTTTATTTTCCAAAGCTCCATATAAAATAAGATGAAAGAACTTTGAGTCTTTAAATGATGAATAAATGACCATGTGAAAGCAAATTCTTATGTAAACCAGGTGATAGAAATGAAAATCATACAGCTTTTAAGATTCTATCTGATATATAAGCTTTAGCTCTCTAAATGTCAGCCCCATTGCTTTATGCAGTATAACTTTTACCAAACCTACTTTGCTATTTGTGGTCCTAGTTCCTCTCTGTTAATGAGATGATTATAATAAGTAATCAAAGACCCCTCCTTAAATGTATTAACATAAACATGAACATGTATAGATTACAAATTCCTTTCTTATGAAAATAAATTTCAGCAAAGAATTGTGCATAGTGCATTTTATTTTTAAGGTTTATCTATGTCCAAACATATAAATTAGTAAGAAAAACGAAGTTATTATTGCTACTGTGTAAATTGCCCCTCACTACATACCATTTGACCAACTTCCAAGTAGTTTAGGATCAACACAACTCTAGGATAAAGGCTCTGCTTTCTATTAATTTTATCTATCTTCTATCTATCTTCTATCTATCTATCTATCTATCTATCTATCTATCTATCTATCTATCTATCTATCTACCTGTGTGTATGTGGCATATGTGTGTGTGAGTGTGTGTGTGTGTGTGTGTGTGTGTGTGTGTTTGTGTACACAAATTTATATGGTATGTGGATATATATGCCAGTTTCTTCCTATAACTTCTCACCTTACTTTTCCAGACAGGCTCTCACACTGAACCTGAAGATTGTCGTTTACCTGAGTTGGCTGGGTAGTGAATCCCTTGTATACATCTGTCTCTGCCCACCAGCACTGCAGTGACAGATTCTTTCTGCTATGCCCAATTTCTACATAGGAACTAGAGATCCAAACTAGCAAGTATTTAGCCTTCTCCTTAGCCTCAAATTCATTTGTGAAGCTAAGCTAATTGTCACAAGACAGATAATTACACTCTTAGATAAGATCATATAACCACTAAGTTGCAAAATTACAATTGGACCTTTATCAACCTTACTCCAGAGACCATGCACTCAATTTCTGTTCATAGTAAATACACCTCTATTTTTTTTATTGAAAATAGATTCTTCTCTCATACAATACATTCCAACCACAGTTTCACCTCCCTCCACTCCTCCTAGCTCCCTGCTTCCATCTCCCAAGATCCACTCCCCCTCTGCTTCCCTTCAGAAAAGATCAAGACTCCAAGAGACAATCAAACATTAAAACAAGATACTATAAGACAAAAACCCTCATATAGAGAGTTTGGGCAAGGCACCCCAATAAGAGGAAAAGAGTCCCAAGAGCAGGTAAGTGACTCAGAGTCATACCCATTTCCACGTTAGTAGTCCCACAGCCATAGTATGGGCATCAAGTTAAACCAGATAGTGGTTGACTACTCCAAAAAGTTCTGTGCCACCATTGCTCCATTGTCCTTGCAGACAGGACAGACTGTAGGTAGACGGTAGTTGGAAAATAAAATACACACACACACACACACCTGAATATATACATATATACATACACACACACGTATGTTGTAAAAGTAGAGGATGTGATTTCAAATAGCTACTATTTGTAAATATAAACATTTTGAAGTTTATATTTAAATGTCCATCCTTTGCTTCATTGTTCTTCTTTTAATCCAATGAAGTAATATGCAAGTACGCATTTTGAATGTTTTATTTGTGTATTTTTCATCTTTGTAAATCTATCATAATGAAACACAGAGAACTCCAAAAGGACTTGCTTGTTCATTGATCCATTTGCAAATAGTCATATTCTGATAATTTCATCGACTTATTTTCTACTGGGCTCTTTTCTGAAAAATGGACATGATACACTATATAATATTTAAATGTCATATAAGCTTAATATCTTTTGGGAGGAAAGCTATTAGACTGCTTGTCCTCAATAGAAAAATTTTATTTTTAAATAAATTAAATCATTTCAATCCAAAACTTACACAATACATCCTGCTCTCTTGTACTTAGGTAGTGCCCAACTCCTAGTGATTGATTATAGCAGCAGGTAAAATTGCTTAATTTATAATGACGTCATACACATACAATTCACATACCTCATTTTACCATTTTCAGTCTTTCTGGCTATACTTAAAGGGTCTTACTCTTGTTGTGTTACTCCTAAGTTGCGTTTAGGTTTACATTTACTGGTAACTGTTTTACTGGGGAAGAGATCAGACTAAGGTCAAATGATGATAATTATCATCTTTCTGGCAGAGTCTACACATACACATAGTGAAGTGGATAATTGAGACAACTATCAAGATAATTCAAGACAAGAAGAGATTCTTGCTTCAATTATCTGACTATTTCAGATGAGTGTATTTTGAACAGAATTACCCACCTAATTGCTTCAATTTTCCACTTCACTTTGTCTGGGGCGCCCTCCCAATTCACTTGGGTGTTGAGTTAATGAATATATCTCTCCAAATCCACTATTTTCTCTTACCCCTTTCCCAATTTTATACTAGCCAACCTTTGAAATGTAAACTCCTTGGAAGAATTTTAGGGTGTGTCATTCTTGGAGACTTAAACTCCCATGAGAGCTTAGACAATAGCATCTCTCAGGTGGAAAACTGAATCATTTTGTAAACAATTGTGTATATCTTGATAGTCTTCAAGAAACATAAACAGTGCCACTTAGTGTCATGCAAACACACATGCATATGATCAACACCCATACTGAGGCTGCTGGATATAGGAAAAGGGCAGCTAGACCTACATCTTCAGTGCTGCATTCCTAGAATCAAGCCCCTTTTCATCATGCAGACATTATGGTCTCTGATTTGTTATGAAAATTGGACTTGAAAAGCACCATATCCTTCAAGAGGACATACACACACTCATATGTACATATGCATACATTTGACTGTGTACTGCTACTACTCCTGCACATTTCCTCTCCAACTGCTAATAGTCAGCAGAGACTGTCTGCAAGGACTACCAAGAGGAAAGGGAGAGGTGAAAGAGTCTAGTGGAGTTGCCTGGAGGTAGTGAATACTTATTAAATGAAACTGTCAAACTGATTTTCAAAGGGCTCTGTTTCAGAGACCTGTTAATGAGTTGAATTCATTTTCCATGCCAATTACTCAGAATCCAAGTTTCTCCAGTAGCCCGCTGTTAGCCTCTCATGTAAACAGTTTCAGCTGCTTATGTAGCTCTCCATAGAGCCAAGCTGACTCAAAAGCTGAGTGAGTTTTCACTTGCCAGTGTAAGTCTCTATAGTTAGATTGTTCACCTTCATCCTGGGAAGGTATGCTTCCAAACAATTCTATCTCCCTAGGGTCAGTTTATCTGTATTAAATCAACTTAGTGATAGGATATAATTGTATTATTGATAGAATATTCAAAATTGAATTTAAAACAATCTCTGAGGGTATTGTCTTTCAACCATCCTGGAGTCATGAGAATATGGATAGGAAATCCATAAGATATCCTCAAACTACTTTAAAAAGATCCATGATACCCCCCGAACAGATTCATGAAGATATGATCACATCTTCTGAACTTTTGTTTATATTTTCTCTACTGTAAATTGAAGTGCACAGGCAGAGCATTAGATTGATGAAAAAACCCTGCATTTTGTGTTTTTTGCAAAATTATACATTTTCTAATAAAAGTAAAGAGATTTGTGTAATATATTTCTTTTTATTATATAAAATGGGAACATGCAGAATTTTGTCTTCTTTGTAGTGAGTGGTATTTAATATCCATGCCCAGAGATTTAAAACTCTTGCAAGAAATCAATGGTTCAATGAAACTGCTTTATGAAGACTCTTCCCTCAAACCTTAAAAGATCAACCTGACTCTAGCAATGATTATGATGAAAAAACTAGTAATAATTCCTTTCCTTTAAAGACATATAAACTTGATAAAATTTCTTTCATGATTTGTTGCTGTATTTAGATTCACATTTATAGTTTTTTGAACTCAGACTCTGAGAATCAGGGCTTATTTTATGGATGTGATACTTATATATCCATGATGGTTCAACACTCAGCAAGGATCTTTGTGCTGGAAGCTGAAGGTTTTGTAGTCATTATCCTGAAATTTGTAGCAAATTTATCTTTGAATTGGATTTTACATATGAAGTACATCATGACAACAGAGAATGGGATAAGGGACTAGAACATGGCCTTACATACAATCCCTCCTCCTATTGCCACTTTCCTTGAGTTTTCAATGCTCAAGGCTGTCACATAATCGTTTTTGCTCTCCATTCCCAGAAACAATAGAGAGGCATAGAAATCTATGATAAGAACAGCCCTAGACTGGAAATATTGTGTTGAGTTTGATATATACCTTGATATTAATGAATTTCCATTCCATACTTAAATTCTAACTGAACTCTGGTGTCTGTTGTCCTCCATCTGATGTAGACCAGAGAAGAGGGCTTCAGAAAAAAGAAGCACTTTTTTTTTCACTTCCTGTCTTTTTTCAGAACAGGATGCAACATTAGTTCTCTGCCTCATAGGAATTAAAAACCAGCAACCAATGAGCACACACCAATCCATGGACACACAACACTGGTATCCTTTATCCTGATGGACTGCAGAATTAGATAGCAAATTAAAATCAGCATGACAGATTAAGGGAGGAACCACAAAAGGGGAATAAGAGCTTTAACAACACTTCTCACTTGGCCTTTGCGCAAGAGGTAATTTGTCTTTTTATTCTGGAGGCAGTCCTGTTAAAGAGGCACTTCAACCTACCAGTTTTAGGTGATAATTTTAGTGACCCACTGGAAAAACTAAGATAGTGGCAAAAATTTCCTGAATTGAATGTACTATGATGGATTGTATCCTAATTACAGATCAGGGAACTGTGGTATGAAAAAAAACCCTGCTATTATCTCTCTGTGGTTATAAAAAAGTTCTTTTTATTCTCTAAACTTCAATTTCTTTATTTTTAAAATAAGGTTTATCTTTGGTTGAATTACAAGAGTCTTCAAATGCTATAATTTTGACTTTTTAAAAACAATTTATTATACATATTTTTTGTTTAAGGAGCAAGATTACTAGGGAATAATTGTTTCTCTTTATATTAGTGATTCTTAATAGGAGCAGTTTTGCCTAATAGTGAATCTTGGAAATATTCAACAACATTTTGCTTTCTAAATTTGGATGAATCAAGTATGTGCTAATGTTATTAATAGAGGTCAATTATTATCAAAACTATCCTGGAAAAATGATAATGCTGGAGGGATTACCATTCCATATCTCAAGCTATATTCCAGAGTTATAGTGTTAAAAGCAATATTGAACTGGCACAAAAACAAGGCATGTAGACCAATGAAACAATATCTAAATCCCTCCCCAAAACACATGTAACTATAGCCATTTAATATTTCACAAGACAAAGATGTTAAAAATATACATGGATGAAAAGAAATCATCTCTAAAAAATGGTTCTGAAAAAAACTGGATTTTCATACACAGAAGAGTGAAATTAGACTTGTATCTATCACCTTGCACAAAAATCTAATTCCAAATGGATCATAGATCTAAACATGAAGCCTGAAACTGATAGAAGAAAATATGGGCAGCATCCTATAAATCATATATGTATAGAAAAGTACTTCTGACTGGGATTCCATTTGCTCAAGAATTAAAGACAGCAATTGACAAGTGAGACTTCGTAACACTAAACATCTTCACAGCTTAAGAAATAATCAATTTGGTGAAGAGGAAGGCATTAGAATGGGATAGATTTTTTCCACCTGTACATCTGACAGAGGATTAATATCCCAGGTATATAAAGAACTTAAAATCAAATACTAGGAAAAATACATAAATGGCCTATATAAATATTGGTCCTGGGCCCTAAATAGAGAATTCTCAAACGTAGAAAGAAACAGCTACAAAATATCTCAAGAAACCATTTATCATCCCTAGGAGTTGGTAAAATGCAAATCAAAACAACTTTCAGATTTCATCTTACGGGAGTTAGAATGACAAAGATCAATGGAAAAACTACCAACAAAAACTCTAGGGGATGAAGGAAAAGGAGACACTCATGCATTATTGGTGGGATTGCAAACTGGAGCAGTCACTGTAGAAATGAGTGTGAAAATTCTAATAGCTAAAAATAAATCTACTCTATGATCAAGCTATACCACCCCTTGGCATATGACCCCCAAAATTGACATTCTATGCCATGGATACTTGCTCAGCTATGTTCATTGCAAATCTATTCACAGTAACTAGGAAATAGAAACGACCTAAATATTCTTCATTTGACTAATGAAGAATGAATAATGAAAATGTGATAAACATATACTATGTAATACTTGTCAGCTGAAAAAAAATCATGAAACTTCCAACTAAATTGTTATAATTAAAATATATCATACTCTGAGAGGTAACTTAGAGCCAGAAAGACAAATGCTATATGTTCTTTCTTACATGAGGCGCCTAGCTCCATATGTGAATTCATATGCTAGAGTAACTGTGGAAACCAGGAAAGTAAAAAGGGGACACTGCCAAGGTAGGAGGTAGGGTGGAGAAGCAATAAAGAAAGGAATAGCAGGATTCAAGTGATCTCTTAGGTAATGTGGGGAAAATACAGTGGAGTGTTAACTGAGAAGGTGGAAGATGAATACAGATGAAGGAGCAAAGAGTGTAAAATAGCAGTAAGGATAACTTAAAAGTCAGAAGAAAGCATAGTATTAACTATCCAACCAAAATACTTATACAAATATCAGAATATATACAAATAAAAGTTTCTCATGTGATCTAACAATGCTCCCTCCAAGAACCAAAAACCATTTAAGAAAATCCAAAATACAAGGCATAGAACCTCTCTTTTGACTTGTTGTTGAGGGTTGTCCAAGATCTTCTCCAAATATTATAGACTACTGTTATTGTCCTTAGTTGCCTCCAAGAAGTGGAAGGTAATCCCTTATTCCTGAAGACAGCTTGTAGCTTAGAGCCAAGGCCCAGAGGCCCCTGAGCTGGAACTGACAATGAAAGCCTACTCATAAAGTACCATGCAAACTTAAAAAGAAGGGAAGCAGGCAACAGTCCTATCTACTTATGGACCTATGAACCACAATAATGATGAATGTGTCATGTTGACTTTAAGAATGCATGCATACCTTGGCAGCAAACAACATTTCTCTAATTTGACTTAAGACCAGTTCAACAAGAGGGGAATCATCTCATACTGGGAATCTAGCCAACTATTCAGAGATAATAAATTCATGAATCTGGGAGGGGAACATACAGCTACCAATTACTAAACCACCTTCATCCCTCACTACATTTCAAATGTTTGTCATTATATCCAAAGATAAGTTTAGTCCTCAGTCCTCATCAAGGAAACACCTCTTTGCAACAGAAGACCATTACAGAAAACCAGAATCAAAGAACAAAAGAAAGAAAAACAAAAACATAGTTGTGTGGTCCACTCCCAGTTGATACATCTACAAAATATTTCTCATACCTAAGACTTCAAGCATCAATAGTGGAAGAGACTCAGGGAAGACACTGTAAGAGCCAGATTGAACATAGAGTTTACTGTCAGATTATAGCTCCTAGGAATGTCAGAAGCCACACTTATAACGTCTCATCAAAATGATTGCCTAAGCATGAGCTGAACAAGGACAGCAAGAATAAAAATTCTAATGTGAAATTCTAATAAGGCTCAGGAAGCCTCAACCGTACACAAAGAATTACAGACAACTAAGAAATGCCAAATGACATATAAACATATACATACAATGAACATTATACAGACTGATAGAGTGTACTTATGCATTTAGAAGTATTTAGCGATTATTGAAAAAAAGAGGCCTTGAATTTGAAAGTGAGCAAGATAGAAAACATGGGAGGGTAGGGAGGAAGGAAAGGGAGGGAGAAATGACATACTCATATTATCATCTCAAAAACAAAAAACTGAATAGATAAATAAAACAGCTCATATAGATAACTTATTTATTTTAAACTCCAGATTTTATTCCCCTCTTGGTGCATCTTCCAACTGTTCCATATCCCATACTTCTTCCCCACGCCCCTGTCTCCACGAGGATGTAAGATCTCTAAACTCCCTGGGGCCTTCAGTCTCTTGAGAGTTAGGTGTATCTTCTCTGACTAACCTCAGACCCGGCAGTCCTCTGCTTTATATGTGTTGGGGGCCTCATATCAGCTGGTATATGCTGTTTGGTTGATGGTCCAGTGTCTTGAGAAATCCCGGGCATCCAGGTTAGTTGAGATTGCTGGTTCTCCTACAGAGTTGACCTCCTCCTCAGCTTCTTCTAACATTTTCCTAATTCAACCACAGGGGTCAGTAGCTTCTGTTCACTGGTTTCAGTTGCTCGTTGGGTCTTTTGGAGAACAGTCATATGTCCCTTTTTGTGAGTTCAGAGCCTTTGACAAATTCCACCAGACCCCTCACCTCCTAGAAGAGAAAGGTCACAGAGCTCATAAGTAGGCTAATTACATTCCTCAGACCACAGGTGGGCTACAGACCGTCAGGCCACCTGCTGGTAGGGGAGGTACCCAGAGCACATAGACATATTCCACAGGGCAGACCAACTGTTGGCCACCTACAGACAAGGGGAGTCCTTGCCACATCATTCCCTAAGGACCAATCAGTTTAAAAGTCACACTGTTCTACCAATTACATTGTGCCTAGTAGCTGTTGCTCTGAAAACTGTATAAAGACTTGCCAAATGGGCTGTCTGGGGTCGCGACCTCTCCCTTCAGGTGCGGGAAGATCCCAACACATTGGAGTAATAAATTCCTCTTGCTGTTGCACTGATCCCTGACTCTGAGGTGTTCACTCGGGGGTCTCTGGTAAGCTAAGGCTTGCTAGAGTATTACATTTGTTGCATTGGCCAGGAATTTATCCCCAGTGGGGACACACTGGAGTGGTGGATAGGAGTTCTTGAGCAGGTACAGCAGTTCTTGTTTGTCTTGTTGTTTGTCAAAGTCTGAGTTTGTAAGTCTGTTTGAACTTTTGGGTTGCTTGCAAGCATCTGGGGGCTCTGAGAGCCCACTGTGTTTTGGTGCGGTCAAGAGTGATAGGCAGACTTGTCTTAAGGTCACGACCACGGGGAACCTGGGGGACACCCCAGATCCCCTGGAAAGATTCGGGAAGACTCCCCTCCATTAGATCCAGCCTGGCATGAGTAGGACATCACCTGGTTAACTGGATTCTTCTGCCCATGACAGGGGCCATTGTCTTTGTCTTGATTGTCTTTCTGTGTGTTCTTGGACTGGGACTGATGAAATTTTTTGGACATGGCACAGCAACACTCCACTCCACTGGGGAGTGTCCTGGATCATTGGGTTGATTTCCAGTGGTGGACATGTAGCCTGTCACTGGAGGTAAAGAAAAAGAAGCTCTGGACATTGTGCTTCTCAGAATGGCCCGCCTTCAATGTTTGATGGCCTCCAGGGGGGACCTTTGACCTCCATATAGTTGTGGCTGTCCAGCAGAAGGTCTTTGGGGCTGGGGCTGCTACCCATCCCAATCAGGTGCCCTATATTGTGGTCTGGAGGGACTTATAAACTGACCCTCCCTCTTGGATTCGGGGTTTCCTTCCCATCAGGATTCTGGCACTCCAGGTGCAGATCTTGGTGCTGCCTGCAGAGCCAGACCAGAAGAAGGAGATTCTCTAGGATCCGTGGACAGCAGTCCTTTTTCTCTTGGATCCTTTTCCTCCGTACACCCCTGCCCTTACCCCTAGTGCTCCCCTGACACCCCTGTCGAATGCTGCCACGTTGGTCCCATCCCCATTGGCCCTCTACCCCTCACTTCCATGACCTGAGGTGGATCCAGGTCCTGCCATGGGCACATGGAGCAAGAGCGCCACCCCTCCAGAGACAAGGGTGGCCCTCTCCCTCAAGCTTATGGTCCCATAGATAGGGATGGAAAATCAGGCCATGCAGTATTGGCCTTTCTCTTTGGCTGACCTGTATAACTGGAAGGCTCAGTACCCCCTTTCTCAGACAACCCTAAAGGATTGATTAATCGTTTTGAGACTGTCTTGTTTACTCACCTGCCCACTTGGGTTAATATCCAGCAACTCATGAGAGTGCTTTTCACAACTGAAGAGCGGGAGAGAATCATGCAGAAAGCCAGGAAGAATGTCCCCTCAGCTACAGGGGCACTCTCAACAGGTTGTCATCAATAGCGGGTTCCCTCTGACTAGACCAAACTGGGATTTTAACAAAGCTACATGTAAAGAACACCTAAAAGTCTACTGCCAGGCTCTGTTAGAAGGTCTTAAGGGTGCTGTGAAGTGATCCACCAATTTGATCAAGGTAAGGGAGGTGCAACAGGGCTCAGATGAGTCACTCTCAGCCTTGCTTGAGTGGCTCATGGAAGTGTTTCACCAATATACACCCTATGACCCCAGTATCAAAGAGCACAAGGCCACTGTGACCATGGCATTCATAGATGAGGCTGTGAGAGACATTAAGAGGAAACTTCAGAGACTAGAGGGATTGTATGATATGTCTTTGAGGGAGTTAGTGCAGGTAGCAGAGAAGATCTATCATAACAGGGAAACTGAAGAAGAAAAAAGGGAAAGAAAGCAAAAAGAGGCAGAACAGAAATAACATAGGAGAGAAAAGCACCAAGACAAGAACTTACAGAGAATTCTAGCAACAGTAGTCAAGGAAACAGAGGAGACCAGGAACCACAGGCTAGGAGACAGAGGCCCCTACTTGAGAAAGACCAATGTGCTTATTGTAAGGAGCATGGACATTGGGCCCAGGAATGCCCCAACCAAAATAAACAGGAAGAAAAGCCCCAAGACTGGGAGAAACACCCCTAGATACAGAAGGTGCTAGCCCTGGGTGACAAAAGCGACTACGGGGAATGGGGTCAGAACTCTTCCCCGAAACCAGGGTAACTCTAAAGGTGGAGGGAAAGCTTACTCAGTTTCTGGTAGACACGGGGCGCAACATTCAGTGTTTCTCCAAACAGATGGCCCCATGTCTAAAAAAACATCATGGGTACAAGGCGCCACTGGGACCAAACAATATTCATGGATTACCTGAAGATCAATTGATCTAGGCGTGGGCTAGGTATCTCATTTTTTCATGGTTATCCCAGATTGTCCCTAGTCCCTACTTGGCTGGGACCTGCTCACCAAAATGGGAACCCAAATCCATTTCCTCCAGGAGGGGCCCCAAGTTAAAGGCCCCCAGGGAGAATCACTCCAAGTCCTGACTCTCAGGCTATAGGATGAATAAAAGATGTTTGAGATTTTGGACAGAGCACCTCAGGACTGGTGACTTAAGGCCTTTCCCCAGGCCTGGGCAGAGACAGCAAGGATGGGGAGAGCCACCAACCGGCCCTCCATCCATGTAGAGGTCAGAGCCAAAGACTCCCCAGTGTCTGTGCACCAATATTTGATATCAAGGGAGGCCCGAGATGGAGCGCCTAGAACAAGGGATCCTGCGAAAGTGTCAATTGGCTTGGAATACTCCCCTCCTGCCTGTGAAGAAATCTGGGACCCAAGACTATCTCCTAGTACAGGACCTACGAGAGGAAAATCGACATACATCTCACTGTGCCTAACCCATATACAAAGTTGAGTTCCTTGCCACCCTCTAGGACTTGTTGCACAGTCCTGGACCTCAAGGATGCCTTCTTTTTTTTAATTTTATTTTATTTTTGATACTTTATTTACATTTCCAATGTTTCCCCTTTCCTGGGTCTCCTCTTTGAAAACCCCCTATCCCCTCCCCCTCCACGCCTCTGTGAGGGAATTCCTCCTCCCACCTACCCACCTACCAATTCCCATATTCCCACCTTGAAATTCCCCTTTACTGGGGCCTCTAGCACCCTCAAGCCCAAATTCCTCTCCTTTCTCCCTGATGGCCATCAAGGTGATTCCTCTGCCTCATATGTAGTCCAAACCATGGGTCAATAGATGTGTATTCTTTGGTTAGTGGTCTGAACTCCAGGATGACCAGGGGGAGGGTCAGGCCCATTGACGCTCTTGCTCCCTCCATGGGGCTACCAATTGCCTCCGCTCCTTCAGACCATTCTCCAACCCCTCCATCTGGTATCTCACTCTCAGTCCAGCGGTTACTGTTAAGTGAAACTTGGACATTCAGAACTTTTGGGCTAATATCCGCTTATCAGTGAGTACATACCATGTTCGTTCTTTTGTGACTGAGTTACCTCACTCAGGATGATATTTT
>CM052722.1:55027494-55045929 GCA_028551405.1 Uromys caudimaculatus | reverse complement strand
ATGTGGGATCTGATTCTGATAAGGCATAAGGGGCTGAGTGCTGAATCTAACCCTCATCAGCCCACCAGACTGACTTGGATTGTATCATCAACCCTAACGGGCGATGAGGTGGCCAGGGTAACCCAAGACTACCCCCTTTCACCTGGCGCCCCCCCTAACTTTAGACCTGTGTGACCTGGCAGTCAGGTTGGACACCTGGGACATCCCAAACCAAGAGGTAAAGGGGAGTTTGTCAGAATGTCATGGGAAAGCCTCATGCTCGCCAATGCCATGCCCACGAAAAGGGCTGGGAGGAAGGGCATAGGATGTGGACACCCCCAATTAAGAGATCACCTGCACGAGGTCCCAATTTATGTGTGCCCACGAGATGAGAGATCCAGGTCCTTACCCCATCAGTGTGGGGGCCCAGAAAACTTCTACTGTGCTGCCTGGGGCTGTGAGACCCTAGGGAGACACCAACTAGAACCCGTGCTCAAGCTGGGATTTAATCACAGTGAGCAGATCCTCTGAAGGAAGGTGACTTACACGAGGCAATTGCGGGAGATACCACAGCTCACTGGGGAACATTCATTCAGTGGAATGTCTTGAAGTCTCCTGGGGAGGCCAACAGCCCTTAGGGATGTGGACCAGGGAGGGTCAATGCCTCAAGTTTTCTTGCAACCCAATCACTGTGCAGTTTACCCAGAAAGGGAAAGAGGTCAAGGATAGATGGCTAAAGGATAGGACTTGGGGCCTCAGACTATACCAGGAAGGATACGATGATGGACTCCTTTTTACCATCAAACTCAAAATAGAAGCCCCTACAGTCCCTGTAGAACCCAATAAGGAAGTTGTGGGGGTTCCCCATAAGCTACCCAAGCCCAAGCCCCCAGTACCAACCCAGGTAGGGTCAACTACTGTCATGACCCCCAACATCCAGGGGACACCCCCTCCTGGTCCCTCAGAACTGGCCCTGCTGACTGAATTTATCAGTAAGACCTTCCTGGTACTCAATGAATCCAGGGCCGAAGTGACTCACTCTTGCTGGCTTTGCTATGATATAGCTCCCCCATATTATGAAGGGACTGCCTTTGCTTCCCCCAATATTAACCTGCCTAATAAGTCCTCCTCCTGCTGATGGGCCCAGAAGTGGGATGTAGGACTCACCCTACAGGCAGTGACAGATGTGGGGCTTTGCCTGGGCCATGTCCCTGCCTCTCACCAGTCTCTTTGCAATACCCCATATTCCCCTACCCAGACTGCTTCATATGTCATCCTGCCCGAGAATGGGTGGTAGGCTTGCTCGACTAGGCTCAACCCCTATGTACACCTTGGTGTCCTGAATATATCTAGAGATTTTTGTATATTAGTTTAGTTAATGTCCAGACTGGTTTACCACCCTTATGAAGAAATGTTAAATAGAAAAGATGGGAACTATCATACCAAAGAGAGCCCATCACTGCCTTGATGGTGTCTCTCTTACTTGGACTGGGCACAGCAGGGGTAGTGACAGAGACTTCTTCCCTAGTACTACAAGGCAAAAGCTACCAAGAACTCAGGGCTGCCATAGACTTAGACATAGAGAGGATCAAAGAACCAATCACCCACCTTCAAGAGTCTCTAACCTCCCTCTCTGAAGTAGTCCTACAGGATTGCTGTGGTCTAGATTTACTCTTTTAACAGCAGGAAGGGCTTTGCGCAGCCCTAAGAGAAGAGTGTTACTTTTACCTCGACCACTCAAGGGTGGTTAAAGATTCTATGGCAAAGGTATAAGAGGGACTAGCCAAGAGAAAGAGAGAAAGGGAAAAAGCCCAAGGAAGGCTTGAGTCTTGGTTTAACAGCTCCCCTTGGTTTACTATCTTGATTTCTGCATTGTTAGGACAGGACCCCTGATCATTTTGTTCCTGTTCCTGACCTTTGGCTCTTACATTTTAAATTACTTTGGTGCTTTTATTAAAGATCACATAGGTACAGTACAGTTGATGGTCCTGAGACAAAAATACCAAGAGGTAAATACAGGAGACCAAGGATATGAGCTGCAAAACTATCAACAATAGCTTCAGGATTGAATCATGCACAAGAAAAAGGAGGGGGAAATGAAGAGGTCAATTCAGGGCCTTTGGAAAATTCAACCAGACCCCTCCCCTCCTAGAAGAGAAAGGTCACAGAGCTCATAAGTAGGTACCTCTCCCTTCCAGAAGAGAGAGGCTAATTACATTCCTCAGACCACATGTGAGAGACTGACCATCAAGCCACCTGCTGGTAGGGGAGGCACCCGGAGCATGTAGACACATTCCACAGGGCAGACCAACTGTTGGCCACCTACAGACAAGGGGAGTCCTTGCCACATCATTCCCTAAGGACCAATCAATTTAAAAGTCACACTGTTCTGCCAATCACATTGTGCCTGGTGGCTGCTGCTCTGAAAACTGTATAAAGACTTGCCAAATGGGCTGCCTGGGGTCGCAACCTCTCCTTCAGGTGCGGGAAGATCCCAACACACTGGAATAATAAATTCCTCTTGCTGTTGCATTGATCCTTGACTCTGAGATGTTCAGTGGGGGTCTCCAGTAAGCTAAGGCTCCCCAGAGTCTTACAGTGTCAGGTCTTGGGGCCTCCCCTTGAGCTGGATCCCACTTTGGGCCTGTCGGTAACCTTCTTCTCCTAGGCTCCTCTCCATTTACATCCCTGCAGGTCTTTCCAAAAGATGACGCACCGTGCCACAGGGGCACATGTTCCACTATGTTCATAGAGGCCTTGTTTGTGATAGCCAGAAGCTGGAAACAACCCAGATGTCCCACCACAGAGGAATGGATACAGAAAGTGTGGTTCATTTGCACAATGAAATACTACTCAGCTATTAAGAATGAGGACATCCTGGGTTCCAATGGATGGAACTAGAAAATATCATCCTGAGTGAGGTAACTCATTCACAAAAGGACATGCGTGGTATGTACTCACTGATAAGTGGATATTAGTCAAAAAAAGTACAAGATACTGTCAACAGAACTCAAAAGGACAAACAAGCTGAAGGGCCCAAGTGTGGATGCCTCAGTCCCACTTGGGAGGGAGAAGAAAGCAACCACAGTGGGGGAGGGAGGGAGGTACCTGGGAGGAAAAGGGAATGTGGGGCAGAGAGGAGAATATGATCTGATATTGGGTGGAGGAAATGGACTGAAGCCCTGGGGGCCAGCAGAAAAAATGGAAATAGGCAACCATGAGAGGTAGGAGGTAGGGGGACACTCTAGAATGCACCAGAGACCTGGGAGGTGAGAGACTCTCAGGACTCAAAGGGAGAGACCTTATATGAAAGGCCCTCCCTTAAGGAGAGGGAACTTGTAGAGTCCACCTCCAGCAGACAGACAGGGTATTAAGTGTGGGATGGGGTTGCCATCCTACAGTCTAAACTCTAGCCAATAACTGTTCCTGTCTTAAAATTTATTAAATCCCATCAAAATAAGAGAAACTATCATCATTAGATGCCACAAATAAGATTATTAGGTACCATTGATTCAATTCATGGAACCATTTTCTCAGTGATTGAATTGGGTTCTGGGACGAGCTTCCTTCAGTTTTATCATTTTTTGATTTGTCCTTGAGTAAAATAGTTAAAATTTTGGTGCCTCCATTTCAAAAATATAAAATAGAGCTAATTGAGATAAGCTTACCATTTATTTTGTAAGATTATATAAAGATGAATTAAATTAACATATAAAAATTACATTGAAATGTTATATTTCATAAGGGGCTAGTCAGTGTCCTTATTTTAAATTGCTATTGACTCATAAACTAAAGAAAATGGTACAGCATGTTTAATTAATGTGATCACAGAGCTTATGTTAAAATTTTTTATTGGCATCAGCACTGAGTTTTGAATATGTTATAAGATTATTAGCAGTATTAGCTGTTAAGTATATATTTCCAATGTTTATTAGATCAAGCAATGCACAGTTCAAGGTAGTAAACTTTTTTCATGAAAAGTAAAAGGTAATAGTAATACCCTGATTGATTTCTGGCAGTATTTGAACTTCAAGAAAATAATCTAACAAGCTGGATTTTAGTAATGAGTTCAACACTACAGGTTTTATAATTCTGTGTTTGATTTTGTGCCCCAACAAGCTATAACTATAAATGAATTCAGAAGCAATCTTTGTTTAAATGAAATTATACATGTAATCTATCTATCATAATTTGTGGAATAAATATATATTCAATAAGATAAAGTTATTATTATTATTATTATTATTATTATTATTATTATTATTATTATTATTGAAATGTGTTGAAATGTTAATGACAAGGAAATCATTCAGTTTTTTGTTCATTGGGTCATCTCTTGGAGGATATTGAAATTGAAATACTTTTCAAAGATTCCAGATAATCTATTATCATGCTGCATTTTACAGCTGAATAAATCAGTAGCTATTACCTTTTCAGGAAGAAAGTGAAGAAAAGAATGTTATGAGAAAGGTCACAGATGTGAATTTTATGGACAGTTTTATGAAAAAGCCATTAGATGGCAACAGCAGTTCACAGAGTTGTCCTGCTATTTAGTATTTCACGTGCAGGTACTGACTGACAGCTGAAAATCATAGAAAGCCCAGGCTTCAAGTCCTATGAAAGGCCATAATACCTATTTAGGCACATAGAAGGCACTAAAATAAATGATACATGCTAGCCCTCTCCAGCCCCAATTTTGCAATTGAGAGTGAGAGAAAGTGACACTTCCAGGTTACTTGAGTAATTTTTTTTTTGTTTTTGTTTTGTTTTGGTAGAAATTACAATATCTGAAAAATTTCTCAAAACATCTTGATTCCCTTGCATTTTGAACAGATTGTTGAACCCTGAGAAGAAAGCTTCAGATATAGCATAATATTGATAATGATTCCCTCCATTTCTCTTAAAAGAACAACCCAATGCAGCTTAAACAGCAATGGAGACAAATGCCACCAAAAAATGAAGGCTCTCCTATCTTTATTCATACTGTCTCAGTCCCCTCTCTTCTTTCTGATAACAAGTGTTTCTGCAAGGAAATCTCTTAGAAAACTATGCCCTTTCCTAGAGAGATGAGATACTTTTCAAGAATTTCTTCCCATAGAAGAACTGTTTCTCTATGATCTCTAACAGCTTTTTATCTATTATAAACTAAAATTCTTAGTACTTTAAACAATTGTGTTTGGTATTATATTCTGAGAAATTTTACATAAACATTACAATTTATCAGAATCATCATTGGTATACAGAGCAGTGATACATTGGATTATTAGTTCTCCTTTTTCTATTTCTTGTTAATAAGCCTATATAGCCAAATATTTTTGCTAGGTACATTGTAATATCATCAGATTGTGTTTGTAGAATATCTGAGTTTTTCACTTACTTTAGCTTATGAAATATTCAGTGAATAACATGCTTAGAATGTGGAGGTGTTATTTGGTTTATCTTCTTGCCTTCCTTCAATCCACCATGGGATATTGATACCTTGAACAATCGCTGGTTTGAGAAAAAATGGGGAATGTTAGAACAAATATAAATCATATTCATGATATATTCAAGTTCAATCAATGAAAAATATTGGTCAGAGGCTGAGCAAGTGATCCAGAAACCTATGAAAGAGAGGTATAAATTATTATGTTTCAGTTCACTGACCTTGTAGGATGGCTTATTACAAAGCATCACTGCAACAATAGTCAATTAATACATCAAGTATGGCCTTCAGTAGTTGACTATTGAGCGCAAGTGCAGAATTTTCCAGATTGTACTGGTTGGTGTAGACTGACAGGATTCTTCATTTTTTTACAGTGAAAACAATTGGTTTTTATTTTGATGTAGAGAAATACCTCAATAGCCTATACGTCGTTCTTTTTGCTAAGTCTCAATCATGTGAAAATTTCTATGTGCTTTAGGTGTCTTTTTAAAGATTCCCTGCTGGACTGTTTACGCCATCTAGTCCATTCTGCACTGATAATGTTCAAAATAACAACTCACTCAGATGGGAAATGAAAGGGGATGGGAAATGCAGACTTTTCAGAAGTATGTTTTGAATTTTACAAATTCTCAATAGCACTTCTGCAGAAATTGGCTCTAAGATATTTCCTTCCAGCTTTACTGTTTCACTTATGTACAAGAATTGTATTTTAGAACAAATTGCCTTTTCCAAATCTCACCAAATTCCTGACAATGGATCTAAGGGAAAAAAATTAACAAGATTAATAGCTGTGGGGGTTAGAACATTAGAGCCAAATTGTCAAGGAATCACAATTAGGTTTCTTTTTTTGCATTTATTTTTCAGCTGCAACTAGTTATGGGTCCCTACAGTGCACCTGCACTTTGCCACTGAATATCCTAAAAAAGGCAAGTGGCCAATTATGTTGGCAAGTGGCTAATTATGCACACCAGGAGCCAATTGCGGAATCAAAAATGTACACCCTAAAACAGGAAGACCTCTTTAACATGTTGAGTCTTAGGATGACATACATACTGTGTATTTATGATTTAATAAAAGAGGCAACAATCGTGATCAGATATCAACAAACATTTATTTATGCACATACTTATATATGTAGGTATTTATTTATAACTATTGTGCAGTAATCATTTTGCCATATGCTTTGCCAATATCAAGATGAAATAGAATGTTTCTGCCCTCCTAAAAAACCCTAGAGCTCTGCTAAGATACAGCTTGTAAATATGGAACAAAGCCAATAATTAGGGGTAGTGTGTTATAGATTGGCTTTTTACAAAATAGATTTACAATGAAATATAATAAACAAGTTTTTTTTACCTTCCTTTCTTTCTCAGTGTTGGGGAACAAATTGAGGGTACTATATATCTGATGTTAGTATTATACCACGAAGCTACGTCTCCAGTCTAAGATTATGTTCTGAATGAACAGTTTTCTGTGCCCTTTCTTGAATTGTTTCTGTGTCATCCATTGCCCAGATTTACTGACAGGTTTTTTGTTTTTGTTTTTGTTTTTGTTTTTTTTGACCAGGCTCAATAAAACAGGATTCAGAAGCTCAGAATCTTCCATACAAGGGAAAGATGGATCTAGAGTCACCCCTCCATATAACATTTACTTTTATTGGAACATTTTCTAATTTTGTTTATTGCTCCAGGGTTTATAATTTTTATAAAAGTGTATTTGGATTTTGGAGGGAAATACAAAATTTTTATTTTATAGTTCTTGACACTGAATAAACAGCATTTGGTCTGTCATTTAGAAGGGATGAAAATAAAATATCAAATTTAGGACAGGAAATCCAGTCACTTGAGAAGCCATAGGCTTCTTTAGATTTTAATGTCAGAAACAAAAGTTGTTTGCTATTTGCCTCATCATTGATTTAATCTAAAAATGTCAATTAGTATGACAATAAACCTACAATTGCAAGCAATTCTCCTAAATATTTTGAGTTATTAGGGGCTATGTTATCACACAATTCTGAGTTCCCCCTGTAATTCTATCCATATTCCACAGCATCCAATGGGGATGAATTATAATGCTAGTAGTACCAAGAGACTTAAAATTGAACGTTTTCTACTTTTTCTTAATTCACTTGTTCTTCTTTAGAAATGTAAATAGATCAAGGGGGGGACTGGTTTTCTTTCTTTCTTTTTTATGGTATAGAAATAGAGTTTATTTAGGGCATGGGGAGGGGAGTTAAGAGGCTAGTAGAGGCAGAGAAAGGCAGAGAGAGGGAGAGAGTAGAGAAGTAGAGAGGTGGAGGCCAGCCATGACCACGTGGAGAGAGGGGGGAAGGGAATGAGGAGAGAGGTAAGGGCAGTAAGAGATGTAAGAGAGAGGTAAGAGAAAGAGATAAGAGCGGGACTGGTTTTCTTTAGAGTTTAAAGTTTAGGTATTTATTGGATTGCTTCTATTTACAAGTCACTGTGGAAAACAGGACATACAATGTTCATATCCTTGGTAAACTTACAACAATGTGACACCCATGCCTCTAATGTAAGTTAAATAATCATATAGTCCAACAGTTTTATGGCAAAGTCAAAGTTCTCATAAAGCTTTATATATATTGATTGTAGAATGAAAATTAAATGTAAACACTTTTGAGGGGAGTAAGCATAGAAAGTTATCTGGGAGAAGCAGAGAATGGATGAAGGCACTGGCAGGTCATAGGAGAAGGGTGGTGTGAACCGAGGCTTTGAAGACAGGAAAGAAGATGGAAAGAACAATGGCTTTATTATTGTTTTTAAAGGTTTCTTTGTGACAGAGGCATTAAATTGCTTAGGGATATAGCTGTACATTGTGTTTTGCTACCCCCCTCTAATAAAGTATAAGAGTGTTATCTTTGTGGCAATCCAGTATCTCATACATAGTACACATTCAAGAAAAAGTTGAATGAAAAGGATTGCAGACATCTGCTCACCAAACTATAGATAATGATTTTGCATTAATTTCTATTTAGTTTTAAGTCATTAGAAGACCAGAATAGTATGCTACCACTAGTAGACAAATGTTCTTTGAGATTTTAGTATGTATCAGACTCTGTAGTAGGCAGTACTATACTGAATGAAAGACACATACATACTGGGAGAGTCATAGTGCTGTAATGGAGATAAACAAACAATGTATTTGTTTATGCAAGTACATTGTATGTATGGAAGTATGTATAACATGTGATAGAAATATACAACTTATTTCCTTTACCGTGTATTTTCTTTGTTGATATATCTTTCCTTTTTACTTTTGTCTTTCTTGTTTTGTAAAGTTAAGAATTTTGAACTCAGCACTAAGGAAAAAAATTAGATCCAAGTCTTCACTGATAGAGAATGGGGAAAACATGATTATTTAGATATTCATCAATCCTTTCAAAATAAGATTATTTTAAAAATCCCTTAGAAGATGAAATATAACAGATTTGAATTGTTATTTTGCTAAGGAATGATTTCCACAAATTACTTAAGCTTTCTGAACCTTAACATTTTAAAAAATGAAGGTAATGGTGTTCCTATTTAAATTTTGAGATGATTCTATATGAGTAAAGTATGTTGCACAGCACATAATTCTTTTTTTTAAGTTTTCTTTTTCTTTTTTTTTAATTAATTTATTTATTTTGATACTTTATTTACATTTCCAATGTTTCCCCTTTTCTAGGTCTCCTCTTTGGAAACCCCCATCCCCTCCCACTCCCCGCCTCTATGAGGGAATTCCACCTCCCACCCCCCTGTCCACCCATCCCCATATTCCCACCTTGACATTCCCCTTTACTGGGGCCTCTAACACCCTCAGGCCCAAGGGCCTCTCCCCTCCCTGATGGCCAACGAGGCCATCCTCTGCCACATATGTGGTCCATGGTCCGAACCATGGGTCCCTCGATGTGTATTCTTTGGTTGGTGGTCCAAACTCAAGGACGCCGGTGGGGGGTGGGTATCAGGCCCATTGACACTGTTGCTCCCTCCATTGGGCTGCAAACTCCCTCAGCTCCTTCAGTCCTTTCTCCAACTCCTCCATCTGGGACTTCACTCTCAGTCCAGTGGTTACTGTAAAGTGAAACTTGGGCATTCTGAACTTTTGGGCTAATATCCACTTATCAGTGAGTACATACCATGTTCGTTCTTTTGTGACTGAGTTACCTCACTCAGGATGATATTAACAGGTAATAATTACTAGTAATTCTTCTTTTATCCTTTCAACAAACTGAGTATCTTTACAAATGAAAAGTTGTTTCTGGATTCTGGAGAAAATAAGCACAGCTTATATATTGACTTATATATTAAAGTCTAATAGTGGATAGATATTTTAGGAGAAAAAATAAAAACATTATTTTATGAGTTGATTATAAGACAAAACTACCTCTGTAAAAAAAAAAAGGCAAAAACCTTTTATATAATTTGTTGTCAATTATATATAAATACCAAATTCATTAAATAAAACTTGTAATAGCTATTATTTCTAATTTAATATGCCTAAATAGAATGTTGAGAATTGTTAAAATTGATAATATGAAAAAGGCTGCGAGAAATGCCAAGTATTATATTTGATTATCACCAGAAGTAAAAATTATCAGCACTTTAAATTTTTTTGAGTCCCCTTATTTCTGCCTAGTGGACTCTTAGTCTACCCTTTTATGAGACACATGCACACATGCAAAATAAAACAGTTAAAGAGAAATTGTACAAGACCAAAGATTCTAAACAAATGAAAGTGAATGGAATAGCTATAAATAATGTAGGGAGTTAATGTAATATAGTAATTAGGAACATAGAGGCAGATAGTGAGAATTGATACTTACTTCAACCTTTCTTACCTTAAGACTTTACACCTTTAAGATTTCACCTGTATGGACAACCTAACTTTCCTCTATGGCAACAACAAGATGGAGATAACAGACAATAGGACTATTATGGGGATTAGATGTATTAATATATAAAATACAAAGGATAATGATGTGTAATAAACCAGCTATTGTCATCGGTCATATCAGAAACACATGTAATTTCATTGAAGATGTATTCATCTTATAAAGATTTGATATTAAAATTTGAGTAATAGAAATAATGGGAAGATTACTTTTAATTAGAGAACAGTTGGCTTGTGAATCAAGATCAGAAACATATAAACATTCCTCTTTTAAAGTGGGAATGGCCCTAATAGGATAAGTGACTTAACAGTGAACAGATCCAATGAATGGATATGTCTCTCAATTGAAGAAGCAAAGGAGATGATGGCTTTAAGTGATAGGCCTTGGTATGTTACTATAGACCTTGGACAGACAAGATTAACTATAAAAAGACCAGGAACGAATTTTACTATCATCATGTGTTTCTGAAATGAACATAAAGTCCTATAGTATGAGTATGAAAATACTGCTATTTAATAATTCAGTAGATAGATCATTATTCCATTAGAATTAAATGGTAGTCTTGGAAAATTCTAGAAAACTTTTCTGTATTAAAATTTGATCCTGGTGATAGAAACTAATCTTTATTTTCTGTCCAACTATAGTGTCTGCATTCTCTCAAACTGTTGGCAATAGAAAATTATGGTGCATATCATATAAAAGCTGCTTAATATATTACCTTTGAAATGAAATTGTAATTGAGTCTTAAATTGCTATGTATTCAGTACTTTAGTTTTTCCACAATTAAAAAAGGATACCTGGGGGCTAGAGGGATGGCTCAGTGTTTAAGATATCTGTTTGCTCTTCCAGGGGTCTCAAGTTCAATTCCTAGCAACTATATGGTGACTCACAACCATGGATCTGATGCCCACTTCTGGCATGCAGGTATATATGTTAATAGAGCACTCGTTCGTAAAATAAATCTAGAAGAAGAAGAAGAAGGAGACGGAGGAGGAGGAGGAGGAGGAGGAGGAGGAGGAGGAGGAGGAGGAGGAGGAGAGCTCGGTTGGAAGGTAACTCAGTTGCAAAGGCCTAGTCTAGCAAGCATAAGGCCCTGGATTAGCACAAAACACACATGCATGTACACATGATGGTAAAATATATGAGTTTCTGAATAACAAAATTTTAGGACCAGCAAAATTGCTCAGCAGGTAAAGGCACTTGCCACTTAAACTTTGGGTCCTGAATTTGATGCACCAAACTTACATGATGGAGGATGGCAAGAACCAATTCTAGAAAGTTGTAAGCAGATCTTCACATTTGTACTGTGATATGCTTAGATGCTCATAACACACACACACACACACACACACACACACAAAGAAAAAAATTAAACTATTCATATTTAAAATATTTTATTGATAAAAAATTATATCATATTTTGAGATCACAGTTTCACCTATCACAATGCATTCTAGATCCTCCCCACCTTACCCCACCTAAATACTAGCACTCTCTCCATTTTCCCCCTTTCTCTAACAAAAAAAAAATGTGAACAAAACAACAAATAAACCAAGAAACACACACACAGTGAAACAAAACACATAAAAACAGAAAATTGGAAACCATAATATACAAACAAAATACTAGTAGGTTAAAAATTCCCAAACAAACAACATGACACAAAAAGCTCACAAAAATATTACTGAGTTCATTTTTGTATTGTCAGTCTTTCCTGGCACACCTTTAGTGTGGTTAATATATCCAGGGAGATTCCATCAGAGAAAACTATATTTTTCTTAGCAAGAAGTTGTCAATTGGAGATAACTTCTCAGTCAGAATGGGAACTCATATCAACTTCTTCGACTCAGCACTGGGACCCCATATGGCTTGGGCTGTGAAGTCCCAATGCATGCTGCCATAGTCTCTGTGAATTCATATGTAGTTCAGGCCAGGTGTATCCTCTTTCACATAAGCCTCTGAGCCCTGGGAGGGGGGAGGGATTTGATAAAAACTTCCCATTTAGGATTAAGTGTTAGAAAATTTCTCACTCTCTGCACATTGCCTGGTTGTTGGTCTCTGGTAGTTCCCTTCTACTGCAAGGAAAAGCTTCTCTAAAGAGAGCAGACTGAGGCACTGATAGTAGAATATTATGGGGAATAATTTTCCTGCCATGTTCCTTAACAGAATCATAGTATTTGGGTTCTCTTGAGGTTCATAGCCTATCTAGTCTCAGGTTCTTGACTACCTCAGCAGTGTCAGGAATGTGTTCTATCTCATGGAGTAGGCCTTTATTATAATCTGTAGTGGTTTATTGGTCTCAGAACACTTCTGCCACTATTGAATCAACATGTCATGCAATAGTCACAGGATTTATGTAGTTGTCTTGGTGGTTAATATTCTTCTCTGGTAGCATTAAGTGTATCTTTTAATGTCATGAACACTAGTCAGTAGAGGTAAGGGCACTAGTTAGGCACCAGCTCAACTTGTCTATGTTCAACAGGATATGTAAGTGGGTTCTTCAGCAATACAACAGGATTTGTAGACGGCTTCTTCAACAATAGGATGTTGCTATCAGTTTATGGAGAGCAACCAATAGTTTTGGTAAAAGTCTGAGATGTTTAGATGTTTTCATCGGGTCTCTTCAATGCAATCTCCATCAAAATTCCAACACCATTCCTCCAAGAAATGGAAAAATAATTACAGCCTCATATGGAAACAAAAGTCAGTATAGGAAAACCAATACTGGATAATAAAAGAATGGTTGGAAATATTACCATCCCTGATTTCAAGTTGTACAATAGAGGTATAGTACTAAAAACACAGCAGGATAAAAGTAAATGCATTGATCAATGGAATCAAATTAAACACCCAGCACAAGTCTACACATTTACAGACACCTGATTTATGACAACGAAACAAAAATACACACACTTGAAAAAGATAACATCTTCAACTAATTGTGTTGGTTAAACCATGTGACTGCATGAAAAATTTAAATTGATCTGTAGTTATAATCCTGCACAAAACTCAATTCCAAATGGATCAAAGGCTTAAATATAAGGCTAGATACCCTGAATGTGATAGAAAAAAATAATGAATAGTTTTGAACTCACCAGCACAGGGAAAGAGTTCCTTAACAGGACACCCATAGTACACCCATAACACTAAGGCAAATAATTAATAAATAGGACCTCATGAAACTGAAAAGCTTCTGTATGGCAAAGAACACCATTATTCAGACAAAGTGGCAGGCTACAGAATGGGAAAAAAAAGAACTTTAATAATTATAAAAGATGCAAATTTAAATGTAGATGTTGTTAAGCTGCTACTATAGTTTTCATTTGTATTATGTTATAATGGTTTTAAAATCTAAAACCATCTCTTAATGTCTTTCTGCTGAAAGAAATGTGTTTTGTAACAAATGTTTGATGTTTGTTTTTTCTATGATTTATAATAATTTTAGAAATCTTACTAAGATCACTTTTTAAACAAAATAAAATCATTAACATATTTTAATTAAGACTAAAGCTGAAATCTATCAGTTGTTGGGATTCATTCCTACATACTTGAACTTTTTGTCTAGAAGAAACTCTAAATACAACTAATTTGCATGTGTATTATATATAGAAGGTGATTTTTATTATGTTTATAAGGCCTGACATCTGAACTGATGCTCAACAAAATAAATATTTTTTCATATAGTATATAAGTATTCTATAAAGCTTTAGATACTTTAAAACATTTAGGAAAATAGCAATTCATACCCAAGAATAAAACAAATATATAAATGATTGAACGTACACTCATGCTAATTACCTGACAGAAATAAAATTCTTTACTAGTCATTGGCTAGAAAGGTTAGAAAGGAGTCAGATGTTTCATGGTTATGCATGGACCCACATTGAGAATGTCTTTACCTTTCTCCAAGGAATAAAATGTAATTGTCACTCTAAGGACTAGAGCCTTTAAACTGAGCTTCTTACAAGCCCTGAATAATCCTTGTTTTCACTGTGAGTGGTTTAGCTGGCATTATTTTTCATTTTTCTTGTGGTTATTGTCATGGGAACAAATTAACATATACTATACTATTCTGTATTCTCATTACACATTTTGTTTTGAGAAAGGAATTGTTTTTCTTACTTTTCTCTTGTTGTAATGTTTATTAAGGTACAATAGTGTGAAGGCCCAGTGCAGTCTGTGAAAGACTATAAACATTTAATAGACTCATAAACATAGACTTTAACCTTTTCAATATTCTGCACTTTGATTGGTTGCCCATACCACTTTATCTCTACAGGTTACTAAGACTGTAAACAGGAGGAATAAAGATGGATAGTGAATCACACTGCATGAGCTCTGAAAAGGTCAAAGTTGTACAGTTGCTTATTCTTTCACCTAGAATATATAAGGTTTCATAATTTCATAGAACCCACCCTGGATTTTCGTTTAGAATGGGCAAGGAAATATGCTAATATGAGTCTGCTTTTTCTAAATGACAATGAACACAGGAGAAATGATGTATAACCTTTTTGTAGTACTTCACATATTTCTATAATGGAGCTACTTCTGAATTGTTTCCTTTAGTGGGAGGCACAATATTGGTTATGGTTGTTAAATAAAAAGGATATCAGTGTTTAATGTTCATATTTTAGATTGAAAAATACATGGATGTTCCTACACTCCAGCAGTTTTCAACCTTGGTATGATGATATACTCTTGCCTTTCAGTGTGTTGTTAGGTGGGCTGAGAAAAATGGATTACTATGGTAGTTGATGTTGCAAAGTGTCACTTATTTGCCTTGTTAAAATAAATAAGAACAGGTTCTAGGTTGTCGAGATCGTAACTCTTTGAATCTCTGGTATTACAGTCAATGTCTATGGAGTTATACATAATGCTGAGGAAAATCTATTGAACATGTTGCTTATATAAATGGCAATTGCCATAGGTGGAGAAAATGATGGGAAGCACAATAGTTGATGTGAAAACAGAAAGCCTCTGTCTGCTCTACTTAAACACATTTCAGCCAACCCACACCCTGCCTTGTAGTGAAGAATACAGAAAAGGAGAACACATAAACAGAGCAGTAAGACTTAGCGCCATAGAACCCTAACTACACATAATTTTGGTTTTGCATTGCTTATATTTTTAATCTTCACAACCTTATTAGATAAATCCAATTAACATTCACATTGCACAGATGAAGAAACTGGAGCACCAAAGTTAAAGAACTTCAATGCCACATAGCTCATTAAACTGCAACCCTGGAATATTATGGAAAATGGATTGACAGAGCCATGAAAATTGATGAATGATAGGAAAATGGTGGGAAAATAATTGAGGCAACTTTTAAAATTGTTAAAGTGATGCCTTAGATGAAGATGGTATTACATGTCCATAAGTCTGCAACTCATGATGTAGAAGCAGGAGGATCCGTAGTTCAAAACTACATAGTGATATTTTACTACAATAATCAAGAAAACAAGCAAAACAAGAATATACTTTATTTTTATTTTTAGCTACAAAGCTTTTGGAGATAACTATAAATAGTCAAGCAGCATGCTTGTAATCTCCATCTGCAGAGATTTACAACTTGCTTATCCTGGGATTTTTCTTTTAAACTCTAATATAATTGTCTGGGAGGGGAGAGAGGTAGAATGAGGGAGGGAGGGAGAGGGAGGGAGGGGGAGAGGGAGAGGTAGAATGAGGGAGGGAGGGAGAGGGAGGGAGGGAGAGACAGAGACAAAGACAGGAGATAGAGACAAACACAGAAAGCAGAGAGAGACAGAGGGAGAACATTTAAAACAATGCATGTTGCAGCAAAGATGTTGACATAAACCCATCTGAGATTGTGTGTGTGACATGTGTGTGGAGTCCAGAGGACAACCATGAATGTTGTTCCTCAGAAGTCACCCTCACAGGATTGAAACTTTCCAAGTAGGCTAGGCTTAGTATCCAGAAAGCACCAGGAATCCACCCATCTCTGGTCAAAAGCAGTGCTATTAGAAGCACATGCAGCCAACAAGTCCAGTTCTGTTTGCATGAATTCTGGGGATCGAACTCAGGTCATCATACTTGCAATTGAAGCACTTTACTGACTATTCTATCTTAACATCCACATAATATGACTCCTGCAAGACCCAAATGAATTATTCATTCAACCAAGATCGCATTGGCATATGACCCACTACTGTACTGATTTGACTGTACCCTAGTTCCTCATTTCATCTCTGTTACCCAAAGAGCATGAATGGTGACAATGGCAAGTCTGCCTCTGAAATCTTAGCTAAGAAGGCATCATGCTCATGACATTGTCCACTGTGTTGCTAGCTCTTTGCTTTAAGACAAGCATGCCTTTGCATCTCATTACTGTCTGTTGTTAAGAGTGCAAATGCAGGACAATTGAGGGTGGATTTTTTTTTTTAATTCTGCTGATTATTTCTTTTATCAGTGTTATGGAACATATTTCACACTGAGCATATTTTCCCAAAAATAATTGGAAATTTTAAAATAGTGCTGCAAGCCTTGCTTTGTTGCATGCATTTCAAAAAGTAGGGAAAGAAAAAAAGAATGCATTCCATGAGTTTCTTAATGAGTTTCTGTTAGAGACACAAGTTTCTTCAAGCTCAGAGAAATCATCCTAACATGTCAACTAAATAGTCACATTGCAAATATCAATGCCATTTCTCCACAAGTTTCTGAATTCATAGAACGAGTTAATACATTACCGGTCCACAGAAAGACACTACTGAAAATTTTCAGTGAAGCCAGCTTTTTAGCTGAGAAAATTTTGTTCACCAAAAGCTCCTTCCAGCATTTTTTAGGTTTTGTTTTCCCTCTCTTGTTTTTTTAAAAAACAAAGTCCTTAAAATATCTAACAGGAATTTCTGGTCTGCAAATGTATTTTTCATGCTTGTCTTTGTCTGGTGCTTTTACTAAGTCATATATCTCATGCAATGAAATGCACGCTGTGAGTGGAAGCATCACACAGAATCTCCTTGGTTTGGAATTTGATTTCCAGCACCTGCTGGTGAGGCTTTTCCTCTTTAACTGAGCAGGAGTTAGTAGTTCCAGAAGTGTTTGACAGACTAATCTTCTAATCCAGCAGTAGCTGAGACTAGGGAAGGGAAGCAGAAGAAGCATTTTGGTTTGCTTAGGTTACCTGTCATTTATGCAAATGGAGAGAGGAGGCATAGGAAGGGCCTTTCCCAACAAGTATTGCATTTATTCTTGGATTTTATTTTCTTTAAGCTTTACTACAGGGAAAAAAATCAGAGTGATCAGAGCTGAACCTCAGTTAGAACTTGCAAACAACAAGTTAGTGTCTAGTTAACTAACAATTACAAAATATCTCAAACAAATAGAAATACAGTATTATCAAAACAGCACAAAGAAATGCTGTGCTTATGAATGCCTATCATAGTACAGCAATAAAAGTACAGAGTTAGCACCCACATTGACAATACTACATACCAATTTAATTAAGTATTAATTGTGTATATTTCCATTTTCTTCTTCTTTTACCTCAGAGATTGTTTTATTATTATTTTTAACGCAATGCCCTTTCTTTATTCCAAACTCTTCCCACTCCAATTCAGTAATGTCATGCTCATAGCAGCCACTCAATAAATGTTTATTAAATTGAATGGTCTTGCTATTTTTATCATACAAATTTGGATATAAAATATGAATATTTATTCAGCTAAAACTCCTGGATTTTTGAATTTATATATTTATGTGCAGAAAGGTAGAGAATAGCTTTCAGTTATTATTTATCTTCTGCCCCTCTTGTCACTTCTTAATTTGACACTGAGCTTTGAGTGGGTGCTGCACAATCTAACAGCCAGAGGCATGGAACAAGGCCAGGGCAGGTCTAAAGCATTTAAAGCAACAGATATTTTACAGTACATACCCAGTTTCATTGCAGGTGAGTTGAATTTTTATGTGTCTCTGAAGCAATAAAGACTTGCATACTATCAGAAAGCAAGGACGACACCATCTGCACTCGCCTCACCACAGAAGACTCACCATTTCTGTTACATTCTTCACTGTCAAATGGGTTAAAATGCTCCGTATTAAACTATTGATGGTCTCTGTACTGAATCTCTGTTTTATGATAATGTCTTTAAGACATAGTCCACCCAACTCTACTACAGCCATT
>CM052722.1:54994013-55027394 GCA_028551405.1 Uromys caudimaculatus | reverse complement strand
TCTCTCTCTCTCTCTCTCTCTCTCTCTCTGTGTGTGTGTGTGTGTGTGTACTGGGGGATGCTTTCATGCTTTCAACCCAAAATGTATCCTATCTACAAGAAATGCAGGAACAGGGGATGGAGCAGAGACTGAGGGAAGGAGAGACTGAAGGAAGGTCCAACCAATAACCAGCCCAACTTGAACCTATCCCATGGGCAAGCACCAATCCCTGACACTTTAATGCTACTCTGTTATGCTTGCAGACAGGAGCCTAGCATGGCTATCCTCTGAGAGGCTCCATCCTCCATCCAGCATTTGTCTCAGATGGATGCAGACACCCACATCCAAACAGTGAATGGAACTTGGGGACTCTTATGGAAGAACAGGAGGACAGACTGAGGTTCCAAAAGGGATAGGAACTCCACAGGAAGACCAACAGAGTCAACTAAACTGTACACTTGGGGCTCTTATAGACTGAACCACCAACCAAAGAACATATACAGATTGGACCTAGGCCTCCCTCACATATGTAGAAGGTGTGCAGCTTGGCCTTTATGAAGGTCCCGAATAACTGGAGCTTGGGCTATCCCAAAAGTTGTTGCCTGTTTGTGGGTTATGTTCTTCTAGTTGGGTTGACTTGTCTGTCCTCAGAGAAAGAAGAAACACTTAACCTCCCAGAGACTTGATGTGTGAGAGTAGGGGAAGCCCCCAACTGCTCAGAGGAGAAGGGGAAAGGATTGTGGGAGGGGGTGACCAGGAGGCAGACAGTGAGCAGGATGTAAAATGAAGAGTCCTCCTCCTCCTCCTCTTCCTCCTCCTCCTAATAATAATAATAATAATAATAATAATAATCTTAAAATGAAAAAAACTACTTTTTGAAAATAATTCTGATGTGTTTAAAATTATTTTAATATAAAGTATCACATAACTCAAGTGTACATCTACTTTGAATATTGCTGTTTTCTATAATCAAATTATGGGTGTTTCTCTCCTAAAAGCTTAAAGACAAACTTAACCAATAATTATTATATGTGCATGAATGCTTTTTATTTGCTTTCTTCACCTATGCCACAGGGGTTTAATTTGTGGGACTAGATTGTGAGCCCATGCACTTTGATACTCTCACACAGCAATGAATGAAACCCATAGCATAGAGTGCCCTTCAATTGTGCACAAGATGTCTATTGATATTAATGAGCTTCTTGCACAGATTGTGTGTGGTCATTTTCTGTGGCCTGAAGTGATCATTTTGTTGTGATTTGCATGTTGGCCATTGTAAAGCATAGTGTAGGCACTATTTCCTAATTTCCTAAGGTTGCCTACAAAGGAAAAATATACTAGAAACTTGAAAGGTTACTATTGCTTTTATTTTTAATTGTTTTAGTGCATTCTCTAAGTCAACCTTAAATATGAGAGTTAAAAAAAATTTTAAGTTTAGAATTTTAAAATATAGTCACTTATTCCAATGTATTTTTTAGTTCAATGTTAAAAATAAAAGTCTTCTAGCTCAACAAAAGACTTCAATCTATGTTGTGCAGAAGCAGCATATTAATCGGTAAAACATATTACAGGGCTGGATCAGTTGAACATCTACTTCAGGCAAAAGGCTGGAGTTCTCCAGTTCTCCGGGTGGGAAACAGGCTCTTTGTCTTGCAGACCTGCCCTTGGAAAGCTAGTGGGAACATCTGTAGAGTAAACACTGCCTAGTCATCCATGGCTAGGGGTAGGGAGAGGACTCAGGGGACATGAAAGGGCTACTTTTAAAATACAAAACAAAACAAAAACTAGTTTCACTTTTTATGTAAAACTTGGAGGATTTCAGGATATTTCCCTTGAAATAGCATGTAAAATATAAGTGATTAAAGTAAGTTTATTTATAATTTTAACCATTCTCAACTCAGAAACTTATTGTTTAAACTTTCAGATTACAACACTCAGTCTCTTTTCTTATGATGGATAGGGGGAGTTTGTAGAGAACTGCTTGCTGTTTACAGGTGAACAGAGCACTTTAAATATTACCCTTTAACAAGGACTACTGTGTACTGTTCTTCAGAGTCCCTACCAACATACCTCACAAATATGGTTTTTTCCTTCACTTTTTATACCACCTTTAGTTTACCTTCTACCTTTGGTTCTGAAAATTTCTATATGAATTCATATGCTTTTGGGAATAGATTTGTAACCAAAATTAACATTATTTTACTATGGTTACTATCAATACCATAATAAGTAGACTGAGAGTGATAAAATATTAAGAAAATTACTATTACTATTAGCAACAGTTCCACCAAACACAGTTCTTTATGTGGTTTGTAATTATATATCACTTGAAGCCTAATAAACTATTGTATCTAGTTATAACAACTCTGTAATTTCTAAGCTTTAAAAATATTATGCAAATCAGTAGTCTTTGCTAGAGTCTAGTGTTATATGTATTCATCTTGAAGCAGTATAAGAGCGAAAACTTTTATCAAAAATAAATTACATACAATGAATTTACTTTTAATGTTTTGGGGAGCATACTAATATGCATCTTTTTAATAAATTATTTTATTTATTTACATTTCAAATGTTGTTCCCCTTCCCTGTCCCTCCTCTATGAGCCCAACACCCCATCCTCCTCCCCTTCACATTTAAGAGGGTGCTCCCCACCCACCCACCCACTCCCACCTCTAGCATCCCCCTTCTCTGGGGGCATGAAGCCTCCACAAGACCAAGTGCATACCCTCTCTCTGAGGCCTTACAAATTTATATTTAAAACAACTTTTTTCTATGTAGGTGAAAGGAAGAAAGAGGAAGGACTAAATAAATACGAGAATCAGCTATATTTAGTTGTTTTATAATATATGAAAATAACTAGTCTAAATGGCAAATAATATTGAAATGTTTCACAATCAAGTTTTTTCCAGGAATGGCTGAAATCATATTTATTGTTAACAATATAACAAGACAAGGAGCTAAATCAGTGTGCGTGTGTGTGTGTGTGTTGGATTAAAGGGGGGATCAGTGAAACTAGGTTTTTGATATTTTATAGACATAGCAATGTTTTTATGAACTGAGGTCTTTTTTCCCCTCATTTCAGTTACCTATACAGGAATAACAGAGGCACACCTTGTCTATCTAGAAAGATGAAAACTCATATCTAATGATTTGATCAATGTCCTTATCTTTGAGGACAGCCTGTTTTGTTTGTTTGTTTGTTTATTTATTGGTTTATAGAGGAGGGTTTGGATATAGGAGATTTAGATGTTTATGGTTTGGTATATGTGTCTATAAACATGTTAAATTTTGTTAAGTTCACCTCAAAATAAGCTACCCCAACTCTTCCTTTAGAACGTGAAACTATCTTCTAATAAGGCTTTTTCTGTGGTTGAATAAATCAACTTTTTTGGTAAATAAGCAGTCTTGTAAATAGAAAACAATATTCAAACTAATGACTTCTATAGGTGTTAATGGGTATAAATTCTATACTTGTTTCAGTGAAAGAAATGATGGTGAACAAATGTCACATCATTTCAAAACACATGGGACTTAATTTTCTGGATTTTCTTTACCAGAGTAGCATTTTTGGTCCCTATATGTGATTCTTCCTCATTTCTCAGAGGTGGCAGAAATGAACTGGATTTGGATTTTCAGGCTATGTTCTTTTAAATGTTCCCATAAGTTTTGAAATCTTCTACCATCCATGCTTTTTTCCCCATCAGTGCTTTTTTGTAAAGGCACCTTCATCTCATTTTATCTGGATAAGCCTTAATTGATTTTCAACATAATGAGTATTCATTTCTGTTAATACTTTAAAAATTACCATCTGTAAGTGAGTAAGTTGGAGGGTTACTGTATGAAAAGTACTGTCTGAAACATGTCTAAAGAATATTCTACTTTTATTCTACAGAACACATAAATGTGAATGATATCAATGATTTCTACAATGCTGATTTTTCATCTTTAGGGACTTTTGGTTTTTTGAAAGTCACACATGTTTGGATTTTAACCACCAAGTCATGGAATAATTTCCACAACTTGGAGGTTCCATATGTGTCTTTATAAAGATCTGAGAAGTGGGAGAAATATACTTTTCTCTTCTGCAAACTACTTTCAACCTCTAGTTATTTTCTACATTCTTGTTCTCCTCCTTGGTCTCATCTCTTCTTCATACAAAAGATATTTTAAGAACAGAAACATATGTTCAACTTGTAGCACTACAAACAATTAAAGCAACAATGGCAGACTAGCAGAAGAGCAAGAAAAAATCTTGAATGTTAAATATTTTCAAGGAAGAGTGCTTGATTTTATTAAAGACAAATACTGCTCATGTACTAATTTAGGCAATAAATGTCTGAATCTGGTTCTTTTTAAAGATAAACAACTAATTTTCATGGATGGTATTTTTCCTCTTTTGTTAATAGATAAATAATTTATTAAATTTACTAGTTTTTTCCCTTTTGTTATTTCGGCACAAGTATATAGAAAATCAGTCTCTGTATGTATGTGTAGATATGACAAAGTTACTTATTTGTCTTTATTTACACATGTGTAACACCTGCACAGTCTAGTATCACCTTAGCCCTTTACAGTTTCTCCATATTTTATTATTCTGACATGTTATTGGAAATGAAATTTTTTGCCTTCATAACGTTAGATATAATTAACTGTTATTGTTCTTTTATATCCATTAGTTCTTCTTAAGAATGAGCTACAATTGTGAAGGCCTGAAAAATCCAAGACAAAAGCTCTTTCTGCCAAGGCATCGGTGGGAATCTGGAAAAGCAACAACCTTAAGGCAGGGAAAGTCTTATGCAAAAGTACCAACCACACTGGATTTTTTAAATGATAGTATTATGCTCATTATGCAGAGGTTGATAAGAAGGTCATCATAAAAGACCACTGTTATGGTTATGTTTAGAAGGACAAAATTCAATAAAGGAATCCAGCTTGATATATATATATATATATATATATATATATATATATATATATATATATACACACACACACACACACACACATATATAAAATACTGGTGATTTCTATGTCTATATATACATATAACTACCTCCTAAAATATCTACATATGACATAATATAGGAGTTCTATATACACTGAAAGTTAGTTATGGGCAGTTCTTTAGTAAGAAAGTGAACTTTATATTCTACAATTTTTTATAAGATGTTGAATAAGAAATAGTTTCTGTGAACCAAAATAGAACCAATAGGTTTATTAGTGTAGGTTTCCTACTTGTAGATATAACTCTATAAAATCAACATTATCGGGCTGAAGAGATGACTCAGTAGTTAAAAGAGCTCTCATCTCTTCTAGAGAACTCCAGTTTGCCTCCTTGAAGCCACGTTTGGTGGCTCACAATTACCTTCAACTCCAGGGGATCAAACACCATCTTCTGGCCTTTATGGGCATTCACACACATGTGGCATACACATGAACACACACACACATGCACATAAATACAAATGATTTTTAAAACAATCAATATTTTGTATAAAGGGATATATTCATGAATATACACCCAATATGTGGCATGTTTTATAGGAAACAATCACACGTGTGTGGTGTTTTACTATACAGCTATAAATAATTGTGCAATCTGAAAAAGTCAAGACATATATCATAATCATTATCTATTAAAGTGATTAAACAATTATGATTTGTCTAAGAGAAATATCTATATCAGAGTTTGAGTTGAAGGGATATTTATTGCCAGAAATTGTATTTTGTTTATTTCTCCAAATGCACCAATCAAAGAAAAAAGTTTCAACAAAGCATGCTTGTCCTTAAATAATTGTCTCATAGTTGGCACATTACTCTTTAGCTGACACTACAGGTAGCAGTCCTTTATTTTATGGAAGGATTTATGAAATCAATAATATATGTAAAATTATATTTAGGAGTGGAAAGATGAGTATAATAAATCAAAATTCTCCCTGTTGTCTCATAATCCTTATTATGTTTTGTTTGTTTGTTTTCTTCTTCAAAACCAGATAGATAGGGATTGAAACAAACAGTTTGCTTGAGGTTTCTTGACCCAGGGAGCTCCTTAAGATGAACACTAACCCTTACATTAAAATCATACCCAGGTCCCTTACTAGAAGGGAATGTCAGGACTGGGGAGAAAGAAGAGGGATAAGAGCATGTAAGAAACGTACAAATACGGGGAAGGTTCGGGTATAATTTCAGGATGGGGGACTGACTAGAAAATACTGGTTGACAAAGACGTTATACTCTCCGAGAACACTAAGGAAATAGTCTTGGATCTGGCTCCCCAGTATTCCTCCTAGCAAGTCTTTCCACCATTGAGGAGTACATTTTGCTCCAGCACATGGATGTGAGTTCACAAATAGGTATTATGTGTGATAGTATATTTCTGAACCAAAGGGCAAACGTCAGAGGAATAGAAACCAAAATCAAAACAAAAACTAATGGTTTCTAACCCGAAGCAAAGCAAATGCTTTCTTTGCTCACCCAGGATGAGCTTTAATGCTCTTTAAATGATCCACTTCACACACACAGTACATGAAGGCCAGGAGAAGAAAACATGTTTGGGTTTTTTTGGAAAAATGTTTTATTTAAACCTTTTAAATCTTTTACAACAATAAAATATTGCGTCAATATAAACCCCTTGACTAAAACTGCTCACATCAAACATTACAGCGAATTGTTTTCTTTTTGACACCCAACTCATCTTTGAAACAATTTCCATTTAAACACAATGCAGGATTTATTGAAAATAAATAATCGTTGGGAACTGCAATAGGCAATTTGAATAAAATAGTTGAAAAAGCAACTCTTAATGAAAATAGCGTTTATTATACATCAGTTACTAAATGAATAAACTAAATGATCTTTTTTAAATTAATAACTTCAAAAACGTTTAATATACAAAACTGTACAATTATAAAGTCCGCAGAAATATTTGGGTTAACTCAGGTTTGAACCATAGCGTTTAACTGCAAAGAAAAAACAAAAACAAATAACCCACCCTCCTTCGAACATTTGTGAAACATGAAGTGAATGAGGAAAATAAAATCACAGAACTAAAACCTAAAACTAAGAGAATGTAGAGGCTTGACCAAGAAAAAAAAATAGCAAAAGAAAGGGTCTGGAATTTGAATTAATATATGCTCTTCGACCTGCGGCTAGGGGAGACACAGTGTGGTCAACCTGGCAGCCCATACTAGCGCATCTTACACAAGGGGCACAAGGTTTTCTGGTCCTTAGGTAGTTTGAAGCTTTGTGTACCACAGCTGTGCCAGCAAGCTGAATCCTGAGATCAGCCTGGCGAGATCCCCTTCAGGTCAGGCCCGCTGTGGCTGGCTGGGCATGGACGCTTCACTGGGCCAGCTCACAGTGCTTGCTGGGGATGAGGTGCACCTGTGAATCTGTCCTGTGGACATAAGAGAAAGCTAGCCATAAAGCCACTGGCAACCGCTTCATTTTGGGTTCTCTACATAGTCTAAAGAGATTTTTTTTAGTTTTTTTTTTTTTTTTTTTGTATACAGTAATACGATACACACAGCTATCTACACACATACGTTTGCACGCGCACGCCACACACACACACACAGAAATACATACACACAGATTTTTAAAAGAAAAAAAGCATAAACTTAGCCGCCCAGGCGCTCGCTAGCTCGCTTGATCTGCGATCTGCGCCCGGGCTTCCACCAGCTGTGCTTGTCAAAGACACTGAGACGGGCTCCCCAAGAGCTGCTCAGACCTTGGTATGTACAAGAGGGAGGAGGAGGTGGCGGCTGGACCAGAATCTTCGTGACTTTTGCCAATTATTTTATTGTCTCTCCGCACGAAGCGGAGGATACCTACCTACCCCCTCACCACCCTACCGAGAGCGTTTCTCACCCTGAGAGCGAGAAGCGAACTAGAGGTGAACTGAATAGGGAGGCGCTGGCCCAATGGTCACCAGCGTCTTTGGGTCATGGTCTCCCTTGAAAGCCACCATTTGTGAAGGCCAAGTCTTTCATCTAGGAGAGTGTAAGTAGGGTAGCGAAGGTTGTCAACCCAACTAAGCTGGCGGCCTGTGGGAAACTTCACGCACAGGCATTCACGACCTCGGTGAATTCAGAATCCTTTCGGTCGCTCACACCTCATTCTTCGCGCCACAGCTGAATCCTTCTCGGGCACCGGGATCTGTGCTGTGGAAAGCTTCCAGGACCCCACAGTTCCGTGAAAGTCGGGGGAGGGGGCAAAAAAAGCAGCGAAATAGCCTTCAGGCTACTTTGCAAACCCATTCAGTTTGCTTGTTCTGCCCATATAGGCACTCAGTCCCCAGGGAAAAATAGAAACATCAACAACTTTCTCCACCATATCCTCTCCTCTCCATGCAGATTCCGAAGTGTGGGAGTGCAGGAGGTGAGCATTTTTCTCTCTCCTCCTTCCAGCCTCCCCTCCCTTTTTTTTTTAAGCAATTAAAAACCCATCAGCTCAATGAAGAAATAATAATAATAGCAATAATAATGTGGAGTGGTCGATTAGATACAAATTATCTCACAAATATTGTGTACAGCTTGTAGTAAAACACCGCAGACATTTAGAAACGCTATAGAAGTTTTAAAAAATGCAAAACTAGTCTATTGTAAAACAGATTTCACCTGAAATACAGCTGCTATAACCAAGGCGCTGAAAGGTTATTCATAGGCACACATCTGTCTTCCCACCCTTTCCCACCCCCCACCCATTACCCAGCTCCTTGCCCTTCTTAGAGAGGAGCAACCAAACAAATCTTACTCAGAGTAAACAATATATATTGATCAGCAGAAAAGGCTGGAGAGAAATTGTCCTGGCAGCAGGGAATATGGGGTCCCCACCTGGACTGCTTAATACAATTGTGTTTCAGAGTTGAGAAACCCGAATGTGTGCATGTGTGTGTGTGTGTGTGTGTGTGTGTGTGTGTGTGTGTGTGTGTGTGTGTATGTGTGTGTGTGTGTGAGAGAGAGAGAGAGAGAGACAGAGAGAGAGAGAGAGAGAGCTAGAGAGCACGAGTGCGTGTGTGTATGTTTCTTTTCTTAACATAAGTCATAAGAAGTTAGAAACCCCGGTGAAAGAAAGGAAGAGTTAGCAAGCTAGAGAGAGAGCAATAATAAAGAATGTAATGCTGAAAGGAAGGTGAAGAGAGAATTGTATCAGCACTGCTCCCAGTGCAGCGGGCCACCTCCTTGCTTCCTCCAGTCAGAGATCGTGGCAGGACGCGTCTGTTTTCACCGTGTGCGAATAAACCTCGTGTGGCTGCTGATCCCCTGGTGGAGTCATTCTTTTTTCTTTTTGTCTTCTATTACAGAACCAGACACGCACCACTTCTTTCTCCAACTGAAGACTGTCTGCCAGCGAGGAGATCTCCTGCGCTGCAGGCTTGGGACACTTGAGGAAATGCGTTTCCAGCACGCCCTTGACACTCACCTCGATGGAGGTTCGCTTCTTGCGTTTGCGGCCCTGAGCGGCGATCTTGTCAATGCTGGTCGGGCTTCCTGTGGATGAATCAGCCTCCTCCAGCCACTTATTTAGCAGCGGTTTCAGCTTGCACATATTCTTGAAGCTCAGTTGCAAGGCCTCGAACCTGCAGATGGTAGTCTGCGAGAACACGTTGCCATACAGTGTGCCCAAGGCCAGCCCCACGTCGGCTTGCGTGAACCCCAACTTGATTCTTCTTTGTTTGAATTGTTTGGCGAACTGTTCCAACTCATCCGAGGTCGGAGTCTCTTCATCGGAGTGGTCCTGGCAGTGGTGCGAACCCAGCTCACCATGGTCTGGAGGCTCCCGGAGCACTGGATGCAGGCTCTGTGTGGAGGCAGCAGCTGGTGGTGGAGTGAGTCCCCCGTGCTCCAGCATACCGCTCACCGTGAAGCCTGGCTGCGAGTACACATTGAGGGGTTGGCCGCTGGACGTGATGGACGAGTTTGGAGCCGGGCTCGCTCCCCAGGCGTTCGGATGGTTAGTGTGGGGCGAGTGGTGGGCTACGTGCGGCGAGCGGTGATGGATGATTGCGCCCAGTTGCAGATCTTCGCGTCCCGGCTTCACGTCCTGCTGGTCCAGGGGGCTGGTGGCCAATGTGGAGGACCACGGGCCCCCGTCGCTCAGACTGGTCACCCAGTGATGCCCGAGGGGATGCCCATTGCTGGGAACTCCCTGCAAGTAGTCACTTTGGAGAAGTTTCTGAGGATTGCGGAAAGGACTTCCCTGCTGCATGCCCGCGGAGTCCGCATGGACGAGGGAGCTGGAACTGAGAATGCTGTAGGGATTCGAGGCAGCTGTGGCCATGGTCGATGAGGATCCTCTACTAGTTATAATGTGGCAAAGGGAGCAGCTTCAGCCTTTGACATCTATAGTGCGGGGGAACCAAAGCCGCTAGAGCGGGTTACCGGCACCCGCAGAGGCCAATCGCAGAGCGACTTGGCCTGGCCAGGCATAAACACAGCCAATAGTGGTGCGAGAGGCCGAGCTCGCTTTCCAAATTAGGCTGGCGAAGCTCGGGAGTTTCAGTGAGACCCAAGCAGGAAGTGAATCAATCTTTAGGCTCCATTGGCTGCCTAGCTCAGAGTGGCAGCGGCTCTTTTAGTTAACCCTTTCCCCCCCCTCCCGGGGACTACATGGCTGTTTGTGGCGGAGAATAAATAGAAGGCACATATTTGTATGGAGAGGCAGCGAGGAGGCTAACTTCAGTTTCAGGTCTCCTTTTAGTTTATTTAAATTAAAATAAAGAAAGAAAACAAATTAAAATATCATTCTGATTTTAATGCATGAAAGAATTACGGTTTAGTTAGTGTTTCGGTTAATGTGTGGTCGGGGAAAAATAAAAAGCATCTGCAAACTTTGAGCAAAGCGATGTCTTAGGTCAGAACCCAAAATAAAATTTCCCCGATCCAATAAAAGCTATATGTTCCAGTATATGTTGCTCACTTGTTTTTCATTTATAAGAAACTAAAAAGCTCTAGGAAAAAGATCCCCCCTCCCCTTTTTTTTCTTAAAATTTTCATTCAGAGTTTGAAGAGCTGAAGGGTTTTGGAATGTAAATCTTAAAGTGATCTTTGGAAGACTCAGTCAGTTTGAAGTTTGCTGGTTAATTGGAAACCTGGCTTTATCTTGGCTCCCCTGCCAGTTCCCATCAGAGGTCTCTCCACTATGCCAGAGGAGCTGCTTGCTGAAGCCCCAACAGACATCTTTCAGGCTCACACCGGACACACTGAAAACCCACTCCCCCACTCCCAATAGGCAGAAGGGAAAGCATTCATAACACCATGCCTGTCTAATGCTGCCCCTTGACAACTCTTTGAAACGTTTGTATCCTGCTTCCTTGGCAGTGCGAATGAAATATTGAGAAATATGCTTCCTCTCCTGTTCTCTGAAAATGTAAAGAATCAGAGAGGAGAAACGAGGAGAGAGGGAAGAGGAGAACAGGAGAAGAAAGGGGGGTGGGAAACTGGAAGAAACCGGGTGAGAGACCTTGGTGGCCAGACATCTTTTTCTACTCATCCATTCTTCCACAACTGCCACAAAGCTTGAATTAGCTTTCAGCCTAGGGGACCCAACTGTTTTTCAAATTTTGGTTAGAGGAAAGGCTTTTTATGAGTTAGAGAAGACTAACTCCACGTGCTCCAACAGCCCCGTGCAAAGGTGATGGTTTGGAAGCAGAGTTGGGAGAAATGCAAAGATTTTAGAATTACACTAGCCGGGAAAAAGCAAAACACACTGCCCCATACCAAATCTGAAGTTTTAAAAATGCCCCTTTGTTTTGTAATTTTGGAGGCAACCTAGCTGTGTAATTATATTTGCTCTTACAGAAGACGGCATCAGAGTTCCCTTATTGGTTTGAAATTCCATTAAATATATTGCAAGAGCTCCTAGGTTAAGCTTGATTTAAATTTGCATACATTTTCATATATTTAGCTGAAATAAAAGAAGGCTTGCAGCTACCAGAAAGTCATTAAGGCATTAGTTTCTCTAAGAAGACAGATCTGAAGAAAATTCAAGAAAATGAGAAAAAAAATTAAGAGCAAGGTGAGCTTATTCTGCCATTCCTTTATATAGCTAAGGAGCATCTATTTCCTGTGAAATTGGTGATTATTTTTATGACAGCATAAAGTAATAGGAGCGGAGATTGGTAAATGTAAATGTGCGTTTGTTAGGTGAGAAAACCTGGCATCTGTTTGAAATCTTTCATTTGCTCTTAAAGATAAACACTTAGTAATTACTGGCAGAGAGGATCTTTCACCATCCTCCCTGCCTCACCCTGCTCCCTCATTGAAATTGTAGGTTCATTTGCTGATGCCCTATTGTAAGGGCTTATCTGCTTTTAACCTAGAAATCGATTCATTCCCTCTGCCTCTCCCTCTTTCCCTCCCTCCCTTCCTTCTTCCCTCTCTCCCTCCCACCCTCTTGTCCTTCCCTCCCTCCCTCTAACACTCTGGTGCGCAGGCACTCTCTCTCTCTCTCCATCTCTGTGTGTCTGTTTCTATCTCTCTTCTCTTTTCTGTGGAGGAATGAGGTAGGCTGCTTCTTACTGCTGAATGTATGCATAATCTTTTTACAAGAATGCAATCCAATTTGTGCCTGAGCTTATGCTTCTGAAGAAATAAGAACTCATTAAAATCAAACAAAAAGAAGTTTTCGGTGCTCGATTATACTGCCTGTTTGGTGATCCGTTTGTTAGTATTTGTTGGGTCAGCTGAAAGGTCAGAGGAAATATGTTGAAGAAATGTATGTGCAAAACTCCGATTATGATTATTGTCATGTTCTTGCTATGTTCCCCACCCCCACCTAGCAGCTGCTTTTGGGTAAAAGAATTGCTTATTTCAGACTGGCTGTTAGGGAGTTGAAGATAATTATCTGATAACGATTTTTGGTTAAAAGGGAGTCCTTTTCTAGTTTGGACTTGCAAGAGTTTTTGGATTCCACCTTCCTCTTAGTCATGGCCTTGCTTTGGTAACCGGGTTTTGCTTGTAAAGCAAAAGTAGTTCAGACCATTAGTCCTAAGTCTGGGGGTAGGGGGAGGGTAGCAAGGAGAGGACGTCTATACCCAGGGACAGATTTCTCATAGCCCTAAGTTCTACTTCTTAATTTAACATAATGTATATTAGGAACAGAAATCATTCTCATCTTTCCATTTTCCTTCCTTCCCCTCTCTTCTCCTCCTGCATCTCCTCTCCTTTCCTCTCCCCTCTTCCTCCTTCTCTCATTTAAAAATTGTTTTTATGAATATAGATCATGCCCATTGCATTAAGTGAAATTACTCCCTATGACAACTGTAACAAAATCTTTGCTTGAATGCGAGGTATTTTGCTTTCTGAAGAAAATATCTACATGTAGTCAAATCTTGCTGTTCTAACTAATCTACTAGAGAGGTTTCCTTCACCCTCTCCTGTCAGTCTAACTTCCCAAGTGTAACAGATGCTGCTCTCAAGAGCTCCTTTCTGTGGCTTCTCTTTATTCAGCCTTGCATATTTCTCCCCATGATCTGGGTTTCCATAGAGAGAGGAATAAAAGGGGGGACCATGGTCACAAATCCCCTGCCCCATGCAAAATAAAAGAGCCTCATTCAATAGACGACCCTGTCTGGACATGGGAGAAAAATAAGTCCAATCGAAGCTACTGTTGCAAAGAGCTGGTAACTTATTTTTCATAGACTGTAATTTGCCTTAAACTCCAAGTCACCCCTACCAAGCTTGCTCTCTCTGGCATCTGAGCTAAAGACATATTTTGATATGCTCCTCATTGTGAAGTTCATTCCAGGTCCTCAGTCTGATTCCCCCATTCCCTGTAGAGCTAATGGTTTGAATAATATGACAATAGCTATCGAACCTACAGGGCTGGGGAAGCTAAAAGTCACCCTAGATAAGAACTGGGCTTTGAAGTAGAGGAACTGTAATTGTAGTGACCCACTACCTTTCTCCAGCAAAACTGCAGAAGTTTCAATTCCTGGATCATGCAAGCACTGGGCAACATCTTCATTCCCTGCTGAGTTTTTTCACACTCGAATTTCCCACTCCACATTTTCCATACCCCTTCATTCTTCTCAATGAGGGCAATACAATTCATTTGGAAAAGAATGTCAGACTGGCTTGATTTACTTATACTTTTGTTTATTTTTAGCTTAGGAGTTTCTTATAGTTTTCCTTCCTCAGAAAATTGAAGGATGCAAGTTTCTGAGTGTCGTTGCAGTTGCAGAAGCTTAAGCCCTCTGTTTCCAAGCAAGGAAGGATTCACAAAAGAAATTAAGCAGATTAATGTGGTTCAGGCTCCTGTAGAAGCATGCTAGCATGGCTGCAGCTGAGCAGCCTGCATCCAGACTGATTCTGAAAGCACCCCAGCCATAGTGATCATGACTCCTGCAGATTTAATATTTGAGTGTAGATTATGAAGCATTTTCATTATGTGTACAAATTGGGGAAGGGAGGAGAAAGGCTGTTGGAAGCTGAAGCTGGCAGAGGGTGGGGGTGGGGGTTGGGAAAGAGTCTAAGAGGCCAGATCTCATTGTGTGTAATATAGCAGCATGAAGCTGCAGACAGTAGGACATGGCACGTGGGCATGACCTCTAGACTGAAAACTTCACCTTCACCACAAGTTCACTTTGGAAGCAGGACAAGTTAGATTGGGTTTGCTAGGGACAAGTGCATCTTTTCTTTTGGAAAGCCAGGAGCTCATAAAGAAGGGAACACAATTGAACAGCTTCTGAAAGCAGCAGAGAAAAAAATCGTTTTCCCCCAGTAGCTGGACATTTGAGCTCATAAGACATTTTGGATGGGAGGCACAGTTACCCTTTAGAACAGCATGCTGCTCACCGGAGCTCCTCTTATATACCTCATTCTTTTCTTTTTTTCTGTCTTGTCTTTTTCTTCTTTCTTCCTTCCTTTTCCATCTTTCTTTCTGTCTTTATATTCTTTCTTTAAAAAATATAGCAAGGTAAGATAAGAAGCTCACAGTATTCTGGAAGATAATTTAAAATATAATAATTTAGAAAGCATTGGTTATAACCAAAGAATCAAATGCAATGAAGTTCATTTTAAGTGTTGCTGTTGTCTTTCCTTGAATGTGAAGAATCTTCAGATATAAAGGAGGAGGGAAAGGAAGGTGTAGTAGCATACAGAAGAAATTGCAACTGAAACAGGTTAATGTACAAAACTATAATATTGCAATTTTATTATGAGTACCAAGAGCTGTGAGAATTAGTTATTTGCTAGCAAAATTTAACATTGATAGGAGAAGTGCTCTGGCATTGTGTGGCTGAAGCATAGATAGGGTGGTTGGAATATTAGAAAGGACAATAGAGGCCCTGGCTGCTTAGGGAAAGGATGCTTGTTTCCACAGCTACATTACCCCAGATCTTGACCCAGTCTCAGTTTCTCTCCCGGGGGCACCTCTTTCCTTGCTTTTGCTATTGTCAGTACACGAATCTTGATCTTATGTGCTCGTGGGGAATGAACTCTAAGGAGACAAGATTCTGTAGTACTCAGCATGGCTATCACCCTGCCATCAAGATTTGAGGTGTCAAAGAATAATTGCAGGGGGTTGGTTGTCAGTTATTTGTTTTGCACTGCTGACTGAGTAGAACCAGTTGACAGTTTTACAAAATACAGATCCCATACAGAGTCACCATTCCATTTTTGTTTTATGTGGAGTCATAGAATGACTGTATACATAAATGACAGCAATAGTTTTTGTTTCAATTTAGATTAATCTCTGAAGTTAAAAAAAAATGGTGGATATATTTAAATGTGAGAAAAAGTCTTTGTATCTGAATGATCAATCAGAAGACATAAAAAGTTGATCAGTTATTTCAGACTCTATGGAGTGATATTGATATTTATACATGTCATCTAGTTGAACAGTGTGTGCTCTTTAAATAAGTAATTTTAGTGGTTAATTGTGCTTCTCCAAATTGAAATTAGTTTCTTTCTTTGTAGAATTATTTAGGTTTTAACATGTATAGTTGAAATAATGCTCTGGTTTCACTCAGAGATCTCATTATATTTGCCCTTATACCCTGTGAGTACTATTTAGAATACTATAAATCTGAAATGGCCAGAATTCCTCATACCTGAGCACATTATAGTAATAAAGGAAGGTTTGTTATATATAGAAATACTGACTCCTTATGAAAGCTCTTCTTTAGTAGATAATTTGGTGAATATACAGGGTTCATCTTACGTTTTTTTGGAGTCACATGATGGGGAAAACCAAAAGATCAAATGTAGCCAGATGTCATAGTCTGGACATTTAAAAATTGTTGTCATAGAAAGAATAGAAACTGAACTATGTTAAGGGCTATGCGACAAATGTAGATATCTCTCACACAGAAGCATGTTTACGGAAAATTTTCACTTCGAAAGACATCTTGTGTGCTTCCAATTTTGTGAATGTTTCAAGAAGGGATTCTGGCTTCTTGGGTGTTCTTAAAAGCACCATCTTCTGTACTGTTTCTTTCCACTGAGATCACTTTGCTCTGACTTTCTTGATTTGTGGAATCAGTCTCCTGTACTTCAGAAAAGAATTATCCAATCTGATACTTGGTTTCCAGGTCTTATGAATACATAGATTGGCCCACAATATGTATTTGTACATGTGCACATGTGAGTGCATTTCTGTGTGTGCATTTTTATATTCAAAAATCTTTAAAGAGCCTCTTGTCAAAGTGTAAGAGCTCAATTGGATATTAGAAGAATCTAGCACTCAGAAGATCTTCTTATGTAGTGAATTATTTTGGGGCTAGCATGCTTTATATTCTGGTGTTTTGGAAATTATAAGTCTATTTTCACCAACATAAGGAGGGCTACAGCTAAAGGTAATCACAGAATTGACCCAAAATAAGAGAAACAAATTAGAAAGTAACAGGACCTGTCACTTCCTGGGGATCTTTGCTGTTACCCTGATGGAGTGAAGTGACTTGGGCTGATCCTAGCTCTTGATCATATACAAATAAATACGATTTGATCTGGTATTTGAGTTAGAGGTGGAAACGGGTCATGGTTATTGTGAACATTCAATTGAGAAATCTTAATTCTGTGAATGGTAATTTTGGAGGGTCAAGTGAGTTCTATTGCAAAAACAAGACAGCTGTGGGAACACAGTCCATTTGGTAGTCTATTGCCACCATGACCCTTCACTTCTGTGTCTTTCTAGTCTTCTGTTTGGGGCCAGATCTCTAAGGTAGAGGCTAGGCTGATTTCTTCATCCTGGTGATAGGGGTCAGGAATCTAGTGTCTACATGGAAGACACTGTGATGTTACAGGGCTTAGACTGGTCTTTCTGAGAACTTTTGTCCCTTGGCAGCATTGACATCTTACAGTGCAAACTGATCCTAGCCCTCAGCACACTTAAACCTAATGTACCCCTCTTTAGGCCTATGTTAAAATAAAGAGCACCCAAAGTATAGCCTTTCCCACAAGTAAGCCCAGATGTGTCTCAGAAAGATGCATTGTCCAGCTCTGTTCTCTTAGCCTTCCCACCTCCTGCCAATGGGGATACTCTCAGGAGAAAAAGACTTCTATGAATCTGTATTGTGGTGATATTGATCCTAAAATATTTTGTTCAGACACTCTGAAGTTATTTTTCTCACATTGAACACAGAAGGATTTAAACCTCGTATCTTTGTTTTTAAGAGAAAATTTTCTGTGTTTAACTATTTCTGGTGGGTGTGAATTAAGAAAAAGTGTTTAGGATAACTTAATATCAAAGCTCAAATATTTCTATACAACTTAAATATGTATTTAAATGCATTCAGATGATAGTGAGAATGATTTTTTCTTTTTATTGTCTATAAGTAGTACTTCTATTTTAGGAGAGCGATTGAAGTCCTGTTTGAAGTGAAGGTGTAGTTGAATTGCATCTATTCTCATCTCTACCTTTAAATGTAATTTTCACCCAGGTGTTTGATGTAACTATTAGTTATGCCACTACAAATAAATGGATTTGAAAAATCCCTCCCTCTCTCCCTCTCCCATTTCCTCCATCCCTCCCCCATCTCTCTTTCCCTCTGTGTGTGTGCGTGTGTGTGTGTGTGTGTGTGTGTGTGTGTGTGTGTGTGTGAGAGAGGGGGGGATGGAGAGAGAGCGAGAGAATTTAGAGTTGAATCATTTCAAACTGAAGACCAAACCTATTTGCAAATTTCCTAGAGTAATGATCTCAATTCTGACTATGAATCTCAGATTTAAAAGAACGGAGTCTTAAAAACAGAATGGTTTGCTTTTCTGTTAGCTTCTAGTTTACCCAGGGTTAATATTTTGATAATAATAGGAGTATTTTTATTATAAGTAACAGTATTTGAGTCTCCTCATTTTAAATTCACCCTCTCATAATAGAAGTATTGCATTTTCAAACATACTCTTGGTACTTTCAATATCATTAAGGAATATGTTAAATTTTCCTCAATAGAATGAAAATAAGTTAGAACAAACAAGTACAAAATTTTGGAAGAAATTTACTGAAATTATACTGTTAGAAGTGGAAAGCAAACGAGCCTTGTAAAATACATTTAGTGAGATACTGACATTCATTAAAGATATGCTTTCTCCTTTCATGCCTTTAAAACAAATGTCATAACAGATAGTTGGATATAAAACTGTAGTTAGTAATCCATCCTATCATATTTAAAATGAAGTTCATTTATATATGCCATGAATAAAACAAGAATGAGGTTATTAGAAGGTGTGAAAAATGTTGGGGAATAATAAAACATTTGGTGTAAGAAAAAGTTCTTTTAAATGTCATCAGCTTTGAAATATTAATTATAAGCCCTTCTAAATGTTTGCCTGGACATGAAAATGAACTCTGCCTTGTCTACATCATAGCAATTAACATTGTGTTTTTATGGGAGATGCTAGCATTTGAAGGTGGTTGTTGAAAGTAAATAATGTTCATTAAGAGAACTCTAAGAGATTATGAAGGTTTACTGAGAAATATACATTGAACTGTTCTTATTTTCATTCTCATAGTTGGATACTATTTTCAGATATGTTAGAATCTAACAGATAGATTATTTCTTATTTGGCAGATCTGCAAACTGCTTTGAAATGACTACTGGTATATAAGTACATTACAAGTAAACCTAGCGAATTAAGATGATTCTGTATCAGTTTAATTTATGTTTTATAGTTAGTTTAGCATTCTGATTGGATTGCCTTAGTAATGTGAATTGCCTACAGCTGCTGATGATACGGCTTTAATTCTGTTTTAAAGGTCATGTAAACATGTGCCTGTAGCATAAGGAATGCAAATTCAATTCCCTTTTAATGTTTCCTCACATTCACTTCAGAGCTTTCACCTAGAAAATTAGTGGAATTTAAGAAACTATTTTAATGTTATGATTTCATTAAAATCCTCTTTCAATGCTTTACTTTTCCTTTTGCAGGTTAAAGAAGTCTTCCGCTGCTTTGCAGTACATAGTTCTTGCAACATCCATCAATCACACTGGGGGCAGAAAAACATTTTTGCTAAGATCTATTTACTTTTCTAGCACTTTTACTAAGAAGGAGCAGAGAACTTCATTTCAGGCTCCTTTTAGCCGGAGGTAGAAAAGTCACAAAGAAAGCTAGAAAATCTAGCTACATTTTAGACTATCATAAAAACAGGCTATTATGTAGGCATGTAGAAAATTCTACTTACAAACATCTTTACATTATGTGCACAGCTGAAAATAAACTGTGGAAAACATACATTGCCAAAAATATAATTGACTGGGTATAATGCTTTAGTGTCTTCCAAACTGATGTGTAAAACATACAAATTATTTAAACCAGTTTGGTTTAAATACAGATTTCTATGTGGAGAGTTTGTTCTTTATATCAATTTAAAAATATTTAAATTTTGTGATTGTGTCACTATACCACATTAATACTTTTAAAAACATACCATCAAATGAGATGCATTTACAAGGTATCTAATTTTTAGTGGTAGCTACAGTTATCAGAGAATGAGAGTTGTGGGATGTAAAACAGAAAGGGTAAATACAGTAGAAAGTTTAATTTAATTCTTGATGTAGCATCACTGCTGTTCTCTATTTATGTCTCTGCTCTTCATATTTCATTAAATGAAAGTTTTTGCCCATAAATTCTTCAAGAGATAGTGCTTTCAATTGTACTTTTTCTTAGCTCAGATTGACCAAGCAATGCGGTGTTGCAAAATTACATATAAACACAAATATATTTGTCAGCACCAAGACAGTATAGTAAATTCAAAACTAATATAATATGTATAAAGCACACTCTTGTTGATTTGGGGAACAGTAACTCAAAAATGTGGACCTAAACTTGGGAAAGTACAGTTGTAGTTTAGTGAGTGTGTTTTGTTCTGTGCCTGTGCTTTAAAATCGAATACTATCCTCAAACATGAAAGACCTTGATTATCCACAAAGGAAAGGGCTGTAGCTATGAACATCTTACAGGTTTATTCAAGTTGTTGGTTTTTCAAATGATGCTTCTGGCTTGCTGCTCATATTTGTGAAACACTTTGTTTTCCCTCCTTTCTTAATAACAGAGAACTAAACTTCCAACTTTTATATTTAAATCTTCAAGAAAATGTTACATTTTCATTAATAACACTGCACTTACAGTTCTTTGATGAAAACTTGTCATGAAAGTAAGCATCACATTTGTATTTTTTATTATTTTTAGTTTTGGAATTTGAACTTTTGAAAAGTAGATTAACATAAATAAGTTTATAACTTTCATGTTCCCTTTAACTTTGGAGGTACCTGGTCTTCATTCCATACTTTTAAATTTGAAATGGACAACAAATAAAATAGAACTTCAAAACCAGCTCATTTCATAGATACCTCTTACATTTGAGCTCCATAGTTATCACTTCTTCATTTGCTTGGACCTATTTGACGTCAACTTATCAGATGACACTGAATCCACAGGTGTCAGTTTCAATGTACAGATAATGTTTTTCTCTGATGGCGATATCAATATCAGGGTCTCGTAAAAAGATATAAAGTTGAAAGAGAGACATTTCATCTATTTTTACCAAAAGAGATCACTTCTATTTACTGTGAATAGAATGTGTCTCAGGAAAAAAGTTTTACCTCCAGTAAAAGAAATTATTTTTTATGTAAAAAATCAAAAATCAATCCCATTTTCATCCTGTCAAAAAAGAAAAAAAAATGGCATTTACATCCAACCTAGGCTGCTAGACTTTACTTGCAATAACAGTTAATGGCTGTTTTTCTTTATATTTCATATGTACACATGCATTCTGAAAATAAATCACAATGCTTTTAAATGCAATTGTTTTCATACTTTTTCCAACTGCATCTAATTTTTTCAATTTCTTAACATAGTATAACTTTTCCTACTGAGCAACGGCACTTACTCTTTATGTTCTGAGAATGAATTATTTGAGCAAAAAAATTATATAGAAGTAATTTGTGGCAGAATCTATTAATTTTACCATTATCACTACCTGATTTTAAATATGTACATGTCTAGTGACTTTATTGAAATAAAACAGCATTATAAAGCATCTGTGATAGTTTCTTTTCAAATCTCTGTATAATAATACAGACGGAAATTCTTTGTTTGTCTATTCAGAGGGACTCTGCACATTTACTTAAAACCAACTTCACTAGAATAACTGAGAGAAACAATGTGCTTGAAACAATGAACCACATTTCGACATTTCCTAATAATGTATGTTCTTGTATGTTCTACTATGTGTTTTTCTTCGTTATCTTCTTTTATCTGAAGTTCTATTCCCACCTCCCTTTCCCTCCACCCCATGCATTTGATCATTTCTCCAAGTCCCTTGGCTGAACCAATCTCTTTTCATGCAGAGGATAAAAAGAGAAGAACTTCAAAGTAGGTTCAGGTAATTAACAGCTGAGGGGAATATAATCTAAACCATAGGCCCTGCTTTGCACCCAGGCTGGCTCTCTGAGCCAGCCGGCAAGGGAGTGTCTATTCCCTATAGCATCTAAATCGGCTTCCTCTGAACAGCTCTGCCAGGCCTCCAGTTATCACATCTGCATTTCAAACACCATGGCTCTGGCATTAATTATTAATTAGCCTACAGTCACCCTAGAGGATTCAAGTTCCAGTCTGCACATACTTATTCATTGACCTCTATCTTAGTTTTTGTTGGAGGAAAAAAACTCAGTAGAATGCTTAATAATTTCCTTTCTATTAGACCTTCTGTTCTAGTTTCATGAAGAGGAAACAGTATATTTTCCAAGTGGGAATAATCACAGAATAGCCTCCAAATTTGTTTACAGTAAAATGCTGTCAAAAGTTGAGAGCTATAAGAAGTGAAATGATTTATAGACAACAGTGAGTGCTGAAAGATACTATTTAATGTTCAACAAATTGCCTGGCTGTAGTTTCCTCAAATTGGGAGATACAGTCATGGGATAAAGCCAATCATTCTTTAGTTTTCAGGGAGTAAAACTACAGAGTTTGTAAACTAGATTCTAGCCTTGGGTAATACTTGTGATCAGTCAAACTGGTTGGAGGTATAGTTGAAAGCAGGGATTCCCAAAGAAACCAGAAATACAGATACATTTTTTAAAAGAAGAATTTCATGATCTTTTGCTTATTTGAAAAAGGAAGTTAATGGAGCTCCTTTCTTACTACTAAATACTGAGTATATTGAATTCTTGTATCATTCCTAATAAACCTTAGGAGATAAATATGGAAGCCTTCACAGAATAGCACAGAAAGGAACTATATAAGTGGTAGTCAGACCTAGGTTTATATCTCAGCTCTGGTACTCACTAAGAAATTTAAACTTGCCATTAGAAAAGAAGGATGATATTTGCCTCCATCTCCTGAAATTATATGAGAATTAATTGATAAAATATATAAAAACATTAGAGTGACAATATTGTACAATAAGTGTTACTTATCACTATAAATATTCATGGCATTCTTATTTTTAAGATTTATTTGTTTATTTGTATTAGTGCTTTTCTCTAATATATGTCTGTGTACCACATACATGTTTGGCACTGGGAGATAAAATGAGAAGGCAATGGATTCTCTGAAACAGGAGTTATGGATGGTAATGACCTACCATATAGGTGCTCTTAGTCGAATATAGGTGCTTTCCAAGAACATTATTTTATTGTAATATTGATATAATTTGTCTTTATTTTATTTCGATTTTAATCAACACTACTTGATCTTCCTAGTATGGGCTCTTAAAAGATCTGGTAAAACCTGGGGACTACCATTATATATTACCTTGCTTTCAACTCCTCTAACTTTGTCTCCATAATCATCCACTAGAAATATATACAAGCTTGTGAAAATGCTGCATAATGAAGTGGATTTCTAAATAACCCGGAGAAAGTGCCTGTGTTCAGCCCCTTAAAATGATAATTGTGTATCTATAACTCACCAGAAAAACAATCAATAGCCTAAGAAATGGAAACTACAAAACCACTATCAAAGATTTGCGTGATATTATTTCTGTAAACATTTAAATGAATAAGGATGTAAGAATTTGTGGCTTTGAAAGTGCCAAAATAACTATCTATTCTACAATGTAACTCACTATTTTTAAGAAATGAAGGCTTGGTTTTATAATAATAGGAAGAATAGAATAGAAGGTAGAATGGATTAATTTGGGGTCCAAAGTTTATGTTCACTTTTAGTTTTAAAGAAATGCCATTCTATAATCTCATTAGTAATAAAATCATATCTGAGTAGGTTTTATAAATCTCTACTTGATGTATGGTATATCAATCAGTGAAAACTAGTTATTATTGTTAATATAACTTTTAATCAGTTTGTATTTGACAGCAACTTCAACTAGAAATGAAAAAATATATACAAAATTTAGTAATTTAAATGGAAACTTTTATATTGCATTCTCTGGGTTTTGAAAAAGTGACAGTGAACACAAGTGACATACTCTTAATGATCCTAGGTAATCACAAGTATTCTCATCTCTGTGTTCTGCTATCATGTGGTGATGCCTTTAGGCTATTGGTATGTTAAAAGCTTCAGTTTGTTCCACTCCCTAAATTGTCCAAGTTATGTTTTTTCAGACCTTTATCTGAATTTACTTGATTGTCTTTATAAGTACCTGCCTACAGTAGCCTCCTGCTTATTTTCTTTTCTGTTTCTTTAATCTGCTTTATTCAAAAAAAAAAAAAAAAAAAAACCAACAACTTTCCCACCCCTACCCCTACAAGTCACATACACACTGAATAATGCCAGAAATCTGCACTGTAATTTACAAGATACAATATTCCTTCATAGACAAGGTTTCTTTTGGCATTTTGGAGCGCTCAGGTGTAATTATCCTCAGTTTACTGATAGGAAAGTAGAGGTTCAGAAATTTAAGAGGCGTGTGTAAGGTTTCCAGTCAAAATACGGCCATAAACTTCTGTCTGAAGATGTTGAAAACTGTATTTTGACAAATCTGAGATCTATCTATATTTTGTCATAAATTAAAACTCACACACCATCTCTCTCTCTCTCTCTCTTTCTCTCTCTCTCCCTCTCTCTCTATCAGAGAGAGACTATAAATTCAAAATAATCTCAAAGTAATTACAAAATACTGCGAAAGAAGACATAAATAGCTAATCGTAATAAGAAAAAGATTCAAACATCACTAAGCATCAGGAAAGTGCAAATCAAAACCACAGTAGGATATCATCTCAACACAGAATGATTACAATAAAAATTGGTTTTAAAATGATAAATTCTGATACAGATGTGGAGAAATGAGAACTGTCATTAAAAGCTAGTGGATATGTAAATTAGTTACAGCAATTAGACTAAATAGAGTAGAGGTTACCCAAAGAAATAGAACTACCATATCAGTGCCAGAAAGGTAGATCAGCAAGTAAAGGCATTTGCTGCCAAGCTTGATGTCCTAAGTAGAGTTCCCAGAGTCCACTTAGTAGAAGGGAACTGATTACTGTAAGTTGTTCTCTGACTTTCAGAATCTCTGTCTCTTTCACACACAGAGAGACTAACTAATTAACTAACTCATTAAAATAAATAAATAACTGCCATAGATTCTGAATTTCTATTACCTACCATGTCTAATGAAGATGAAATCAGTATGTTGAAGCAACAACACCTTCACTATCATGTTGATTGTAACATTTTAAGTAACCATGAGTATCTATCAAAGGATGAATAGAGACATAAAATTTATGTATTCATGTACCAAGGAATAGTAGTCATTCAAACATAATTAAATTGTATCATTTAATACAATAGGTAAAAGTGTTTATATTATGCAAGTGAAATATATCTGGCTTAGAAAGGTAAATGTTATATGATCTTACTCATGTACAGTCTCAAATCCTACTGTTATAGAGTTTAAAAATATAATAGTGTTAACAAGATGTTTAGAAGAGTTGGGATAGAAGATAAAACAGTGAATGGATATTAAGTTACATTTCGTGAGAAACAAGTTGTGCTACTATTGAACAGTATGGTAAATATAGAAAGTCATAGTATATGCCACATTGTTTAGCTAGAGGAAAGGAATCCAAATGCTTTTGTCACAAACAAGTATTTTAGAAGATAAAAATGCATATTTTTGATTTGAGTATTACACAGTTTATACATATGTCAAAGAGTCACATGGTACCTCATAAGAAATATATACTTGTATTTATTACTTTAAAAGAAAGGAAGGAAGCAAGGAAGATCTATGCTCAGCATAATTCCAGATATTAGCCTAATGGGTCAGTGAGGGAATTAAAAACAAGACCAAACAAACCAAACAAACCAACAAATGCTGGTCATGTTGGCTCACATTTTTAGTCACAGCACCTGGGAGGTAGAGGCAGGTAGATCTAGGTCAGCCTGTCCTGAAAGTTCCAGGATAGCCAATGGCTACACAGAGAAATCCTGTCTTGAGAAACAAAAGAAAAGAAAAAAGAAAAGAAAAGAAAAAGAAAGGCAGGGAGGGAGGGAGGGAGGGAGGAAAGGAAGGAAGGAAGGAAGGAAGGAAGGAAGGAAGGAAGGAAGGAAGGAAGGAAGGAAGGAAGGAAGACAGACAGGCTTCTGTATTGGCTTATACCTCCAAATAGCTGTTCACCACTAAAGGAAGTCAGGACAGGAATTCAAGCAGGGTAGGAACCTGGAAGCAGGAGCATTGCTTACTGACTTGCCTCTCATGGCTTACTTAGCCTGCTTTCTTACAGAATCTAGGATCACCAAGTCAGCCCCACCCACAAGGAAGGAAGGAAGGAAGGAAGGAAGGAAGGAAGGAAGGAAGGAAGGAAGGAAGGAAAAAAAAAGAACAACAAACACACAGAAAAGCTATGATTGGGTGAGCAGGGGTTTCTGATATAGAAACTTCAATACCAGGAAACACAATGTGTTTATTGTTTACAGCTGAAAGGGAAGTGGGATTATTGTATACATTTGAACATATAGGAACAGTTATTTTATATATGTGCATATATATATATATATACATATATATATATGAGCAATTAAACAGGGGTATTATTATAATAATTACTTCTATTTAAAATTATTTCATATAATATATTTTGCTCATATTCCTTTCCTCTTAACTTCTCCCAGGTCCTACTCACCTCCTGTCTAAGTCAGGGTTTCTATTCCTGCACAAATATCATGACCAAGAAGCAAGTTGTGGACAAAAGGGTTTATTCAGCTTACACTTCCACACTGCTTTGTTCATCACCAAAGAAAGTCAGGACTGGAACTCAAGCAGGTCAGGAAGCAGGAGCTGATGCAGAGGCCATGGAGGGATGTTACTTACTGGCTTGCTTCCCCTGGCTTGCTCAGCTGGCTTTCTTATAGAACCCAGGACTACCAGCCCAGGGATGGCACCACCCACAGTGGGCCCTCCCTACTTGATCACTAATTGAGAAAATGACTTAGAGCTGGATCTCATGGAGGCATTTCCTCACCTGAAGCTCATTTCTCTTTGATAACTCCAACTTGTGTCAAGTTGACACAAAACCAGCCAGTACGCCTCCTTACCCACCTAAACTTATGTTCTTTCTCTCTCAAAAACAAAACAAAAAAAAGGAATCAAAAATTAAAACAAACAAATAAAAACCACCAATAATACAAAAAGTTACCAAAACAAAAATCACATCAACACAAAAATGAAGTCTGTTTTTTGTTAGGCAACGACTTCTTGGTATCAGGCCTTCTCTTTTTTTTGGTGGGGGGGGAGGAAAGAATTTATTTAGCTTACACTTCCACATTGCTGTTCATCACCAAAGAAAGTCAGGACTGGAACTCAAGCAGGTCGGGAAGCAGTAGCTGATGCAGAGGCCATGGAGGGATGTTCCTTACTGGCTTGCTTCCCCTGGCTTGCTCAGCTTGCTTTCTAATAGAACCCAAGACTACGAGCCCGGGGATGGCACCACCACAAGAGTTCTCCCCCCTTGATCACTAATTGAGAAAATGCCTTAAAGCTGGATCTCATGGAGGCATTTTCTTAACTGAAGCTCCATTTTCTGTGATAACTCCAGCTTATGTCAAGATGACACAAAACCAGCCAGTACAATTGACCCCTTGTCAACTTGACACACAAGCACATCACTATTAAGCCTCAACTCTTACTTTCTTATTCATCCCCAAGATCTAAATACCTTTAAAAGTCCCATAGTTTTGCATGCTAAAAGTTTAACCCCTTTAAAATATCCGATATCTTTTAAAATTCAAGATGTTTTAAAAATTCAGTCTCTTAACTGTGGGCTCCACTAAAACATGTTTATTCTTCAAGAGGGAAAAATATCAGGGCACAGTCATAATTAAAATCAAAATCAAACTCCAACCATCCAATGTCTGGGATCCATTCACTATCTTCTGGATTCCTCCAAGGGCTTGGGTCACTTCTACAGCTCTGCCCTTTGTAGCACACACCTTGTCTTCTAGGCTCCAGATGCCTGTACTTCACTGCTGCTGCTGTTCTTGGTGGTCATCTCATGGTACTGGCATCTCCAAAACGCTGCTGTCTTCTGCTGCAACTAGGCTTCACCAATAGCCTCTCATAGGCTCTCTTCATGGTGCCAAGTCTCACTTCCTTTGCATAACCCCTTCAGTCCTGGGCCATCAATTTCAACTGAGGCTGCACGTTCACCAATGGCCTTCCTCAGCCTCTCACAGTGCTGAGCCTCAGCTGTTCTTCATGACACCTTCATGCCTTCAAAACCAGTACCACCTGGTAACTCTTACACATTACCAAGTCCAGGCACAGCACAGGTACAACCTTGGCTATCTCTGGAACACAGCCCCTGTGCTCTCAGAAAACACTTCCCAGAAGATTTCACCTCAATGATGCTGGTCTCTTCTTAATCACTGCTAATATCTTTTTTTTCCCTTTTTTAATTTTTTTTAATACTTTATTTACATTTCCAATGTTTCCCCCTTTCTAGGTCTTCTCTTTGGAGACCACCTATCCCCTCCCCCTCTCCCATCTCTATGAGGGAATTCCACCTCCCACCCAGCCGCCCACCCACTCCCATATTCCCACCTTGACATTCCCCTTTACTGGGGCCTCTCCTCCCTCTGATGGCCAACAAGGACCTCCTCTGCCACATATGTGGTCGGAACCATGGGTCCCTCCATGTGTATTCTTTGGTTGGTGGTCCAGCATCTATGATGACCGGGGGGGTGGGGTGTCAGGCCAATTGTCACTGTTACTCCTTTCATGGGGCTGCAGACTCCCTCAGCTCCTTCAGTCCCTTTTCACACTCCTCCATCTGGGACCTCACTCTCAGTCCAGCAGTTACTGCAAAGTGAAACTTGGGGATTCCAAACTTTTGGGCTAATATCCACTTATCAGTGAGTGCATACCATGCTCATTCTTTTGTGACTGAGTTATCTCCCTCAGGATGATATTTTCAAGTTCCATCCATTTGCCTGCAAATTTCATTAAATCATTGTTTTTAATAGCTGAGTAGTACGCCATTGTGTAAATGTACCACATTTTCTGTATCCATTCCTCTGCTGAGGGACATCTGGGTTGTTTCCAGCTTCTGGCTATTATAAATATGGCTGCTATGAACATAGTGGAGCATATGTCTTTATTACATGTTGGAGCATCTTCTGGGTATATGCCTAAGAGTGGTATAGTTGGGTTCTCAGGTAGTATTATGTCCATTTTTCTGAGAGTCCACCAAACTGATTTCCAGAGTGGTTGTACCAGCTTGCAATCCCACCAACAATGGGGGAGTGTTCCTCTTTCTCCACATATTTGCCAGCATCTGCTGTCACCTGAGTTTTTGATCTTAGCCATTCTGACTGGTGTGAGGTGGAATCTCAGACTTGTTTGATGACTAAGGATGTTGAGGATTTCTTTAGGTGCTTCTCAGCCCTGCGAATTTCCACAGTTGAGAATTCTCTGTTTAACTCTGTTCCCCATTTTTTGATAGGGTTATTTGGTTTTCTGGAGTCTAACTTCTTGAGTTCTTTGTATATATTGGATATTAGCCTTCTATCGGATGTAGGATGGGTAAAGATTTTTTCCGAATCTGTTGGTTGCCATTTTGTCCTATTGACAGTGTCCTTTGCCTTACAGAAGCTTTGCAATTTCATGAGGTCCCATTTGTCGATTCTTGATCTTAGAGCATAAGCCATTGGTGTTCTGTTCAGGAAGTTTTCCCCTGTACCCATGTGTTCGAGGATTTTCCCCACTTTCTCTTCTATTAGATTCAGTGTATCTGGTTTTATGTTGATGTCCTTGATCCACTTGGACTTGAGCTTGTACAGGGAGATAGGAATGGATCAATTCGCATTCTTCTGCATGTAGACCGCCAGTTGAACCACCACCATTTGTTGAAAATGCTGTCTTTCTTCCAGTGGATGATTTTGGCTCTTTTGTCGAAAATCAAGTGACTGTAGGTGTATGGGTTCATTTCTGGGTCTTCAATCCTATTCCATTGATCTACCTGTCTGTCGCTGTACTAATACCATGCAGTTTTTATCACCACTGCTCTGTAGTACAGCTTGAGGCCAGGAATGCTGATTCCCCCAGAAGTTCTTTTGTTGTTGAGAATAGCTTTTGCTATCCTGGGTTTTTTTGTTGTTCCAAATGAATTTGAGAATTGCTCTTTCTAAGTCTATGAAGAAATGATTTGGAATTTTGATGAGGATTGCATTGAATCTGTAGATTGCTTTTGGCAGGATGGCCATTTTTACTATAGTAATCCTGCCAATCCATGAGCACGGGAGAGCTTTCCATCTTCTGAGGTCTTCTTTGATTTCTTTCTTCAGAGACTTGAAGTTCCTGTCATACAGATCTTTCACTTGTTTGGTTAGAGCCACACCAAGATACTTTATATTGTTTGTGACAATTGTGAAGGGTGTCATTTCCCTAATTTCTTTCTCAGCCTGTTTATCCTTCGAGTATAGGAAGGCTACTGATTTGTTTGAGTTAATTTTATATCTGGCCACTTTGCTGAAGTTGTTTATCAGCTGCAGCAGTTCTCTGGTGGAGGTTTTCGGGTCACTTAAGTATATGATCATATCATTTGCAAAGAGTGGTGTTTTGATTTCTTCCTTTCCAATTTGTATCCCTTTGACCTCCTTTTGTTGTCTAATTGCACTAGCTAGAATTTCAATTACTATATTGAATAGATAGGGAGAGAGAGGGCAGCCTTGCCTAGTCCCTGATTTTAAGTGTGATTGCTTGAGTTTCTCTCCATTTAGTTTGATATTGGCTACTGGTTTGCTCTATATTATTTTTACTATGTTTAGGTATGGGCCTTGAATATCCAAGACTTTTATCAGGAAGGGATGTTGAATTTTGTCAAGTGATTTTTCAGCATCTAATGAAATGACCATGTGGTTTTTTTTCTTTGAGTTTGTTTATGTAGTAGATTACATTGATGGATTTCTGGGTATTGCACCATCCCTGCATCCCTGGATGAAGCCTACTTGATTATGATGAATGATCATTTTGATGTGTTCTTGGGTTCGGTTTGCGAGAATTGTATTGAGTATTCTTGCATGGATATTCATAAGGGAAATTGGTCTGAAGTTTTCTTTCTTTGTTGGGTCTTTGTGAGGTTTTAGTATCAGTGTAAGTGTGGCCTCATAGAAGGAATTGGGTAGTGTTTCTTCTGTTTCTATTTTGTGGAATAGATTTAAGAGTATTGGTGTTAGTTCTTCTTTGAAGATCTGATAGAATTCTGCAGTGAACCCATCTGGTCCTGGGCTTATTTTTGTTGGGAGACTTTTAATGACTGCTTCTATTTCCTTAGGCATTATGGGACTGTTTAGATGGTTTATCTAATCCTGACTTAACTTTAGTATTTGGTATCTATCTAGAAAATTGTCCATTTCATCCAGATTTTGCAGTTTTGTGGCTGTTGTAGTAGGATCGGATGATTTTTTTTAATTTCCTAATAATCTGTTGTTATGTCTCCCTTTTCATGTCTAATTTTGTTAATATGGATTCTGTCTCTGTGCCCTCTGGTTAGTATGGCTAAGGGTTTATCTGTCTAGTTGATTTTCTCAAAGAATCAACTCTTGGTTTTGTTGATTCTTTGTATAGTTCTTTTTGTTTCTACTTGGTTGATTTCAGCCCTGAGTTTGATTATTTCCTGCCTTCTACTCCTCTTGGGTGCATTAGATTCTTTTTGTTCTAGAGCATTCAAGTGTGCTGTTAAGCTGCTAGTGTATGCTCTCTCCAGTTTCTTTTTGGAGGCCCCAAAGCTATGAGTTTTCCTCTTAACACTGCTTTCATTGTGTGCCATAAGTTTGGGTATGTTGTACTTTCATTTTCTTTTTTTTTTCTTTTTTTTTTTTTTTTTTTTGCTGCAATCACACGAGGTTTAATTCGGGGGCAGCGGAAGGATCTCAGAAGGACCAGAGCACTGGGGTTGAATGCGTAACCTACGCAGAGGCAGAAGGGTTTGACCCCCAGCAGCTGAAGTCAGGGGTATTTAAAGGAAGAAACAACCCCAAGGCAAGGAAGGAATTACAACTCAGGAAAAGGATTATAAAACAAAGAAAATTCACAAAGCAAGGGGTGGGGAACGGAAAGAATTTGCATTATGGGGAAGTAAGGATTGTCCTAAGCTATTCACAGGTTAGTTGCACAAACATTTCTGGTTCCTGAAAAGTTTTGCCTCTGGTCCTGAGGCCAGGTCAAAATCACCCATTTCTTAGGAGAAAGAATGTCATTGGGTGGGATTTTTGACCGGGCATGTAGTTTCTAATTTTGGCTCTAAGTTTGCTAGGGGCTTTTGCCTTCCTCATAAAAGGGCCAGGTCTTACATTCCCCACTTCTTCTAGTGGTTAGTTCGGTGGCACACGCCTTTAATCCCAGCACTTGGGAGGCAGAGGCAGGCTGATTTCTGAGTTCAAGGCCAGCCTGGTCTACAGAGTGAGTTCCAGGACAGCCAAGGCTACACAGAGAAACCTTGTCTCGAAAAACCAAAAAAAAAAAAAACCAAAAAAAAAAAAAAAAAAAACACCTGTACTTTCATTTTCATTAATTTCTTTCTTTATTTCTTCCTTGACCAAGTTATCATAGAGTAGAGCATTGTTCAGCTTCTTTGTGTATGTGGGCTTTTGTTGTTAATTTTGCCACTGAAGACCAGCCATAATTCCTAGTGATCTGACAGGAGTCATGGGATTAGTTCAATCTTCTTGTGTCTGTTGAGGTTTGTTTTGTGACCAATTATATGGTCAGTTTTGGAGAAGGTACCATGAGGTGCTGAGAAGAAGGTATATCCTTTTGATTTCGGGTGAAATGTTCTATGGATATCTGTTAAATCCATTTGATTCATAACATCTGTTAGTTTTACTGTGTCTCTGTTTAGTATTTGTTTCCAAGATCTGTCCATTGATGATAATGGGGTGTTGATGTCTCCTACTATTGTCGTGTGAGGTGCGATGTGTGCTTTGAGCTTTAGTAAAGTTTCTTTTATGAATGTGGGTTCCCTTGCATTTGGAGCATAGTTGTTCAGAATTGAGAGTTCTTCTTGGTAGATTTTTCCTTTGATGAGTATGAAGTGTCCTTCCTTATCTTTTTTGATGACTTTTGGTTGAAAGTCGATTTTTATCTGATATTAGAATGGCTACTCCAGCCTGTTTCTTGGGACCATTTGCCTGGAAACTTGCTTTCCAGTTCTTTACTCATAGGTAGTGTTTGTCTTTATCCCGGAGGTGTGTTACCTGAATGCAGCAAAATGCTGGGTCCTCTTTATGGATCCAGTCTGTCAGTCTATGTCTTTTTATTGGGGAATTGAGTCCATTGATGTTAAGAGATATTAAGGAATAGTGACTGTTGGTTCCTGTTATTTCCGATGTTATTTTTACTTTTATGTGGCTATCTTCTTTTGAGTTTGTTGAAAGATTACTTTCTTGCTTTTTCTAAGGTGTAGTTTCCCTCTTTGAGTTGACATTTACCATCCATTATCCTTTGTAGGGCTGGATTTGTGGAAACATATTGTGCAAATTTGGTTTTGTCATGGAATATTTTGGCTTCACC